>OX463840.1:51900180-52464180 GCA_949825065.1 Odontocerum albicorne | reverse complement strand
CTTTTATACACAGCTGTCATTAAAACTTCCGCCATCTTGTAAATTAACCAACACGTCTGTTCGCTAGGAGATTCACTCGATGACTAATCGTCATGCAACGTGGCGCGAAGCGTGCAGTGTGGCCACTGCGATAGTTTGCGATACGTTGGTTCGCTAGGATATGTCACATAACTCGCAACATAGCTCTAAGCATCAAGCGAGGCTCCTACCTGTGTAGCCGAGGCCTAATCATTCAGCCCAGGATGGATCTTGGAGGCCACCTATCTCTCTCAGCAGCATTCATTTTCCAATTGGTTATACCCAGTGCGCAACAGTCCTCTGTCACACCATCCAGCAATCTCAACATTGGTCTACCCACTCTTGTACGTTCTTCTGTTCGCTGAAAAATGCTTTTCTTGCAGATTCAGTGTCTTGCATGCGGTATAAGTGGCCAAGCCAGCACAGTCTAGCATTTTTTATAACTTTTGCTACGTTAGCTTCGTTATACATGGTGTAGAGGTCTTCGTTATACCTACATATGTCTTCACGCGTTATGTTAACATGTATGGCCTCTTAAAATTAGCGAATTGTTCTTACAAATTATTTACTCCTATAGAACATTGGATGTTCCTGAACCAAAATGTCAGATTCCTTCTGATTCTTCTACAATTTTCGATTTTGGTTTTAGGGATCTTTTGTTGTCTTTGTCGCTACCACTTGGAACAAAATACCAGTTTGCCACACACAACATGTTTTTATTATGTTTAAACAATATATAATTCAACAGGATATCAACTATTATCGAGGAAGAGTTCATGTCGTTAACAAATTTCATGATTTATCACTTCGATCAGATGATGGACGCAACACGTAAAGGACGCTCGTGATCGATTGATAAGAACAATGAGGAAATTGCCTTTTAGCGTCCAATTTTCAGTGTTATTTATTGCATCAAGAAATGCATCTGCTCATAGTTGGGTCCAAGACCGGTGATTCATTGCACGTGTATCGTCGATTCTGGCACCTTGTCAAAGTATGATATATTACGCGAAATAGCACTCGCGAATATCGGAAGGAAAATTGAAGAAATTTAATGTCAATTGGAAATTGGTGGGATAACATATAATCACACGCATAGAGGGAAAATATAAATACATTTTTTATTTCTTGTATAAAGTAAGTATAAAGTATTTCTTGTAAAGTATAAAGTATTTCTTGTAAAGTATAAAATATTTTAATACATACATTTACAAAAAAGACTCAAATTACGTTGTACCTTCTCTGGAATAATTGTTGAATAATATGAATAATTATAAAAGGATAATTTATATAGCGCCTTTTATTAGAAAGCAGACTCTTCTTAAGGGAGTTCTAGCCCAGAATTTTATTAGAAAACAGACTCTCTTCAAGGGAGTTCAAGCCCGTAATTTTATTAGAAAGCAGACTCTCCTCAAGGAAGTTCTAACCCAAAATTCTCGTATTAGAAAGCAGACTCTCCTCAAGGGAGTTCTAGCCCAGAATTTTATTAGAAAGCAGACTCTCCTCAAGGAAGTTCTAGCCCAGAATTCTCGTATTAGAAAGCAGATTCTCCTCGAGGAAGTTCTAGCCCAGAATTTTATTAGAAAGCAGACTCTCCTCATGGGAGTTCAAACCCAAAATTTGAACCCATTATTATTGTCAGATTAAAAATATTAAAATACATTTAAATATTGTACATATATTTTTCATGCGTACAAAAGTTTGTGAGGTTTGTGGGCATATTCTCTCGTATTTGTTTATGGATTTCGTGGAGATGGATAGTAATTTGAATGATTTATGCGACCATGTAACTTGCTTCATTTATTTTTGTCTGGTTGTTTGGAAGAGATTGCCACCTGGCAATAAGCCCGCCAGATTACATTTGTAATAAAAGATTTAAATAAATAAATTAAAGTTCATACCACCGTATGTTATTTATTTATACATCAAACGAATTTTTAATTTATTTTTATCAAACACTGTTTATTCCACTTTTTTGTGACGGTATAACCCTACCGGTTTCAAGGCTTTCGCCTCATCTTCAGGGGAGCACAAACAAGATTGTTTGCGCTCCCCTGAAGATGAGGTGAAAGCCTTGAAACCGTTAGGGTTATATGCCTTTACAAAAAGTGGAATAAACAGTGTTTGATAAAAATAAATTACAATGTCTTTAACCCTTACAAGCACACGTAAACTTCACTTATTTTTACTCAGGTTGCACAAAAAATAAAAAGTCAAGTTTCTCATTATTTTTTTTAATGTGTTTGAAAAATGATACATAGAAATGTTAAATTAACATATTTCCACTTCCTCGGTAGGTCAAGGAACTCCTGGTGAGGTGGTACAACTTATGTACCACTAGTCCATATTTCCACTGGTACTTCTAATGTACCACCAAATAATGCCGAAATACATCCAAGTAAAATTAATTTTTAACCTAAATATAAATTTACCACAATTACTGAAGTAAATTTTATCAAAACACAGCTACTTTTTATTAAAATTTAATACAAATATATAACGTTTTTTTTTATACGCACAAGTCGGCACACCAAGATAAACTAACTGTCAATAATATTAGAAGCTAAATGAATTTGAACAGGACCAGACCTGAAGCTAAGTATTATATTATACGTTGTGGTACATAATTTGAGCGTTCGTGCAGCAATAGAGAGAGGTTTAATAAGTGGTACATTGCGTGTACCATTGTGCAATACTGCGTCAAACAAAGGTGGTACATAACGTGGACCACTAAGCCTGTAAGAGTTAAACCTCCACAACGTTAATGCCTTAACTATAAACAACATCTAACGAATTGATTGTTTTAAGGCAATTTCGTCCAATCTACCAGATTTGGCCAACCAGAAATTTATTATGTGGCCGTATCTAATACTTAGTGTATAAAAATTCAATTTTAGAAAAAGTAAAAAATTTTTTAATAAGAAATAATTGTTCTTTTCTTCAGCTATTTCAATCCGCATTCTTTCCTAGTGTCCTCATTACTTATTCTGTCATACATAACTTTTTACGCAACACTCCTTTCTACCGTATTTATCTTACTTTTCCACGTCCAAGTTTCACTTACATATCTTAACGTTAGGGCCAAGATTACATTATGAACAACGAGCTTTACTCTCCTTGAAAAGGTCAAGTCGGTTAACATATTGTATAAACCATCATTCACCCTATTTCCTGCTGCTACTAATGGTAAAATAAAAGGTAAATTTCTGAAATTCCTACTATATATTTTACTCGTACAATTTCTGCTCTTTCCGATTTTGATATATGCGGACGTATGTTACTTGGATGTTACAGAGGAACAGATGGAGAAATTACAGCGTCTTCAAAATGTGTACCTAAGATTCATTTTCAACCTACGTAAGTACGATCATATAACTTCATACCAGAAGGCATTGAACTGGTTGAATGTTAGAAATAGACGCCAAATTCACATACTGTATCTTCTGTATAATATCCTTAACTTTCCCGCCGCACCCCCGAAAATTTTCAGCGTATTTCCAATCATGGATTAGCGCTACGCTCAAACAGAGATTGTTTATTGGTCTTTCCAGTTCACCGCGCCTTTTTTTACGTCGTCCTTTACTGCCCATGCAGTGAGACTTTGGAATCAGTTACAAACCAATATAAGACTCGCTCCGTCCTCAGCATGCTTTAAGAAGCCACTGAAAAACTCTTAATTTCTAGTCAGTAAAATAACGTGTTTCATTCCTGATTTTTCTTTTCCTTTCCTCTCCACCATCCCTTCCTTTCCTTCTGATTGATGATATCTCACTTTATATGAAAAATAATGTTCGGGTGATTGTCCGTCTTTGCGGGGTTCGTGGGCATGTGCTCACGTATATGTTTATGGATTTCGTGGGGATCGATAGTCATTTGAATGATTTATGCGACCACGTAACTTGCTTCATTTACTTTTGTCTGGTTGGTTGGAAGAGATTGCCACCTGGCAATAAGTCCGCCAGATTGTATTTGCAATAAAAGTGTTAAATAAATAAATATATATGGTATTTATTTAATTCACTTATATACGTGGATATTAAAACAATTAGCGATGTCCGCTTTCAATTAGTTACGTCAATGCAAATGACCCTTCTGTCCTGTCAATATAAAACTAAAGCTAATGAACATTTCAATCAATACGCAGCAGTGGCGGCAGGCGGCGCCCCAGGATAGAGGGGCGCGGGCGGAGGCACATTAGCGCCCCCCTGTTTTGCACAGCGGGAGCTTAAATTCTAAAGTGCCGCGACCTCACAGACTTTTAAGGAGCAAAAGAACGTTTGAACGGACCTTTTTTTAATAAACTGTGATTTATTTTATTCATATTTTTAACATTCTTTATATTTGTTTTACGTAATTTTATTTCTTTTCTGATATAAAATTGATTTTTAGCGCTTTCCGTTATAAGCACAGGCTCCCGAAGCATTCTCTGTTGCCTGACTAGTCCACCTACAGTATTATGAGTAGCTGGGACGACCAAGGTCTGAGTGAACGTGATGGAATACAAGTAGCCTGAACGAGTGGACTTGTTCTTGCTAAATAATTAGTTGTAAGAATTGTTATCTAGTTATAAGTAGTATATAGCTGTTAATTATTTCCAAGAAATCATATATTAAGATTGTAAAAAAAGACAAATAAAATGACATGTACGAAAATAAGATTAAGTAAATGCATAAATTATAACATATAATTAAGATTAGTTAAGTAATAAATGTGTATATAGGTATAGGCTTGACAAATATTCGTACAATATATTACTTTGTTTAATAAAAAAATATATATTTTTAGCCCCCTTGAAGAGAGTTTGTTCATTTAAAGGCGCCATATAAATTGTCCTTTATTATTAGTGAAACAAACCTTTATTATTAGTGAAAGTCAACAAACCCAAATCCTTTCAAAATGTGTCTCAATTTTTTTTTTATTTATTTATTTTACACATGACAAGAAATATACATCATTTGCGAAAAAACAGCAGGTAATTTAATTCGGACACACAATTTCAATGGATCTGGGTTTGTTGCCTTTCATTTGTCGTATCCCCAGTAAACTAGGGTTTTGCCTGTATCTCACTGAGGATATTACCTTTTGTTTTTTCGTAAATTGAGTATGTATAGAATTTCTTGTCGCATGTAAATGAATAAGTAAATAAATAAACTAACAGCACTTTTGGACAGTTTAATGTTTAAAATAAATTTAATTAATTGATTGATAATTGTATCGGACGTATGCGTCACCTAAAACATATGACGTATATGTTTTCTGGTTTGTTTACATTTATATATTTTGATGTTCGTTAATGTACGTGCTGTGTCACGACCGTAATGAAATGTTCCTTATGCGCGGCCTTCGCGCGAGCTAGTATCAAAAGTCGGCCGGCCGATGCATGCGAAAACGTGCGAGAATTGTGATATCTCGCAAGTCATTACGGCATGCAACAGGCGCTTACGATGAGCGATTGGCCGCACATAAGGAGTGCAAAAGTCAAAAAATATATTCTCGGTGCACTCCAGTCTACTGCCTTTTACTTTCGACCAACTTCTACCTGCTAAAGAGGAATCTCTTCACCCTGCTACTTTTCACCGTAAAGCATAAAGTGAACCGAAATCTCCGATTATTGAGCGGCAGCCAATCACCTATTCTACAGTTTTTGTACGTTGTCGTACAATAATTGTCGATTTCAAAAGTTGAATCGTGTAAAATATCCTACAATGGAATAATCAACGTTTCATTTTTTTTTTTATATTTACTTCTTGTCTATCTTTGAAGTATAGTTGGTAAAACACCTGTCTTATGCTATAGCCCAGGGGTTATTAGTTCGATTTCCGTTAATGTGCATTTTTTTAAAAGAGTTGTTGTTTGCTTTCTTCAACATGGTTTCTTGTTGGTTTGGAAGAGGTAGAGACGACCTCTGTGGCCTGGTGGTAAGACGCTTGTATACCAATCCGGAGGTTACGGGTTCGATCCCCGCTGGAACCCAGATAAAAAAATGGGATTTCAGTCTTGTTTTCACTTAGGGCCCATTAAAACATCTTTCTGGTTGGTTGTAAGAAATTGCCACATGGCAATAAACTCGCCAGGTTAAATAAATAAAAATAAATTAAAAAAGAGCTTGCCACGTGGTAATTAACTCGCCAGGTTGTATTGTATACAAGGAAAACGTAATACAATTTAAAAGTATAAATTATATAACGATGAATAAAACAAATCCACTATATTAATTGTTGCTTTTTAGGTAGATTCGGTTACAATTTTATCTGCATATTTATTTATTACCTATCTACATATTTATTTATTACCGATCTACATATTTATTTATTACCTATCTACATATTTATTTATTACCGATCTACATATTTATTTATTACCGATCTACATATTTATTAATTACCGATCTACATATTAATTTATTACCGATCTACGTATTCATTTATTATTGATCTACATATTTATTTATTACCGATCTACATATTTATTTATTACCGGTCTACATATTTATTTATTACCAATCTACATATTTATTAATTACCGAGTATTTTTATTGTACCATAAAACGGAATTCTATCCTTTCGCTTTACATACAGATGTAGTCGACCTAATTCTTGGGACAAAAGTGATTTTTTTAATATTTATACATACATGCCATCACGCCATTTCCCTGTCGGGGTAAGCAGAGAGAACAGAACTCCATACTTTCCTATCTCGCATCCTTAGCCTCATCCCTATATATACATCTTCTCATACAACTCCTACGATTTCTCCAACTTTCTACGTTTCCTTCCTTCAAAATATCAAACGCTGCATCCAACCACACTTTCCTTGATCTTCCTCTCACGCGTCTTCTACTCACATTTGCATGTTATATTTGTTTTAATCATTTTTATTCATTAATTCCTTCCACGTGCCTTAACCATCTTAAAGTGCTCTTACTCGCCTTACTCAACACGTCAGTATTAAGTGTACATTCATCCCTAATCCCTTAATTATGTATTATGTCATACATTGTCATCCCACGTGTTCTTCTCAATGCACGTATTTATTCGGCTTCAATCAATATTCTATCAATATCCCGCTGGGACCCAGTTTTTTTAAAAAGGATTCCAGTCTGCTTTTTAACTTATTTATTTATTTATTTAACACTTTTATTGCAATACAATCTGGCAGGCGTATTGCCAGGCGGCAATCTCTTCCAACCAACCAGACAAAAGTAAATGAAGCAAGTTACGTGGTCGCATAAATCATTCAAATGACTATCCATCCCCACGAAATCCATAAACATATACGTGAGAACATGCCCAAAAACCCCACAAAGACGGACAATCACCCGAACATTATTTTTCATATAAAGTGAGATATCATCAATCAAAAGGAAAGGAAAGGATGGTGGAGAGGAAAGGAAAAGAAAAATCAGGAATGAAACACGTTATTTTACTGACTAGAAATTAAGAGTTTTTTCAGTCGCTTTTTAAAGCATGCCAAGGACGGAGCGAGTCTTATATTGGTTTGTAACTGATTCCAGAGTCTCACTGCATGGACAGTAAAGGACGACGTAAAGAAAGAGGAGCGGTGAACTGGAAAGGCCAATAAACAATCTCTGTTTGAGCGTAGCGCTAATCCATGATTGGAAAGACGCTGAAATTTTTCGGCGAGATAAGAGGGTGCGGCGGGACAGTTAAGGATAGTATACAATAGAGACAGTATGTGAATTTGGCGTCTATTTCTAACATTCAACCAGTTCAATGCCTTCTGGTATGAAGTTATATCATCGTACTTTCGTAGGTTGAAAATAAATCTTAGGCACACATTTTGAAGACGCTGTAATTTGTCCAGCTGTTCCTCTGTAACATCCAAGTAACATACGTCCGCATAGTCCAGAATCGGAAAGAGCAGAGATTGTACGAGTAAAATTTTGGTTTTAGTTGGTCTTTAAAAATCTTTAAAAATTTTTGGTTGGTTGGAAGAGATTTCCACGTGGCAACATCCCGCCAGCTTATACTGTATATAAAGAAAATATAATACAATACATTAAAATATTTATTCAGGGAAGCTTCAGTGTTATGAGGACGAGGAAGACCCTCTGACATCTTACGGGCTTAATCGATGTTATCTTAATTTCAGCTTATGTGCGCCAACCAAGTATGTAACAAACATTTAATTATAACTAAATTCGTAATTACTAAAACTATCGTTATAAAATGCATACACACAAACACACACTTATTGTTCTTCTTCCTGACACTGTCCCAACTCATTGCCTAGGTAGGCTGTTGGGGTCGGCTCTTCTCGTTCTCAGGCTGTATGTTCTTCGGTTCTGGGTGTCGCTTTCATCTATTTCTCTGCAGGATTTTGGAGCATTGAGTCATCCAGGAGTTCTTTGGTCTTCCTCTGGATGGCTGTTGAGGAAGATCCACAGACATTGCCTGATTTATAGTATGGTCTGGTAGTCTCCGTCTTATGTGCCCGTACCATCTCAGCTGTCGCTCTCCCCGCTTACTATTTATGTCAGACACACAAACACACACACACACACACACGCATAATGAACGATAGAACAAAATCCAGCTAAAAACAACAACGCTATCAATTTCGTTCTCATCGCCAGCAATAAACTAAAACAAAGCTAAAACAATAACCAGCTGTCAAATTAAATTGCCAAAGCTTCCAGGGAACACAACGCAACGGCTGAGGAGATATTGTGTTGCATTATATCATACTATATTATAATATATTATATATTAACAGCGCAACACAAAAACACAATATTCGTTCCGCTTGAGATTAAATTTACCGGGAAATTTTAGGATAGACAATAAATTTGTTAACGGGCCGACCAGGCGCCGCTCGCCCTGCCCGCAGCCCTCCGTTGCGACCGCGGCCCTTTGAGTTGCCTTTTTTCCACGTTTACGCCCTTTGTTATGCCTTGCACACTTGTCATATTTTAATTAATAAAACTGCCATGAAACTTATTAAATATTTAGCGCCTGGCGCTGAGTTTTCTCTACTGTTGCAATTATTTATATTGGTCATAGGTTTAACCATTATATGTTTTTTTTATTTACTTGATTTTTATTATATAATTGTAATTATCATCATCGGACCGATCTTGTGGTTTCAAATGATAGTTTTGTTCCGATCAAAATTTTCTTTGAAATATAAGACGTATGAGAAACAGGATAGCATATATGACGAGAGGTATGGATGAGGGCGAGGCGATAACTGTATACATGGATAGAAAGGCTTAGAGATCTGCCTTATTTGCCTGTCCCAAAAGGGACACGACAATGGCGAGATGATTACATACCATCATGTACGAGTATGTATTGGGTGTTAACATAAGTTGTATCCGTTTTTTTTCAGTATGGCGGTATACGGTCATATGACTACAATTCATATGCTCAGCCAATTCTACGGTGGTTTGAAGGGGATCTTCATGAATAATATGGTTTAAGCGGTCCTCATCGAAGTCCACTGGTCGTCCGGAACGATCCATGTCTTTCAGGTCGATATTATCATCTTTGAAACGCAAAAACCATCGACGAGCTGTCCTTTAATTCATAGCATCTTCACCGTACACTTCGCAAATATCGCGAGCAGCTTTGGCAGCTTTATTTCCTCGATTGAACGCGAACAGAAGGAGGTGTCGAAAATGCTTACTTTCGTCTATTTGACATTCCATTTTGAAAGCTTGTAATCAAATAAAATAATATATGTAACGTTAAAGCAAACACAATGTCTTGTAGAACAGAAAATTTTCTTTCGAATTACGTATAACCTTTACCATTTTGTTTTATTTTTGGTGCTCATTTTTAAATTTGAAAAAAAAAACGGACACAACTTATGTTAACACCTAATATATATGTCAATAATATCTACTCAGCTTTACACCGGTTCATCTTCGGACCGATTGGCTACTCCAATCTCAATAATATCTACTCAGTAATATCTCAATAATATCTACTCAGCTTTACACCGGTTCATCTTCGGACCGATTGGCTACTCCAATCTCAATAATATCTACTCAGTAATATCTCAATAATATCTACTCAGCTTTACACCGGTTCATCTTCGGACCGATTGGCTACTCCAATCTCAATAATATCTACTCAGTAATATCTCAATAATATCTACTCAGCTTTACACCGGTTCATCTTCGGACCGATTGGCTACTCCAATCTCAATAATATCTACTCAGTAATATCTCAATAATATCTACTCAGCTTTACACCGGTTCATCTTCGGACCGATTGGCTACTCCAATCTCAATAATATCTACTCAGTAATATCTCAATAATATCTACTCAGCTTTACACCGGTTCATCTTCGGACCGATTGGCTACTCCAATCTCAATAATATCTACTCAGTAATATCTCAATAATATCTACTCAGCTTTACACCGGTTCATCTTCGGACCGATTGGCTACTCCAATCTCAATAATATCTACTCAGTAATATCTCAATAATATCTACTCAGCTTTACACCGGTTCATCTTCGGACCGATTGGCTACTCCAATCTCAATAATATCTACTCAGTAATATCTCAATAATATCTACTCAGCTTTACACCGGTTCATCTTCGGACCGATTGGCTACTCCAATCTCAATAATATCTACTCAGTAATATCTCAATAATATCTACTCAGCTTTACACCGGTTCATCTTCGGACCGATTGGCTACTCCAATCTCAATAATATCTACTCAGTAATATCTCAATAATATCTACTCAGCTTTACACCGGTTCATCTTCGGACCGATTGGCTACTCCAATCTCAATAATATCTACTCAGTAATATCTCAATAATATCTACTCAGCTTTACACCGGTTCATCTTCGGACCGATTGGCTACTCCAATCTCAATAATATCTACTCAGTAATATCTCAATAATATCTACTCAGCTTTACACCGGTTCATCTTCGGACCGATTGGCTACTCCAATCTCAATAATATCTACTCAGTAATATCTCAATAATATCTACTCAGCTTTACACCGGTTCATCTTCGGACCGATTGGCTACTCCAATCTCAATAATATCTACTCAGTAATATCTCAATAATATCTACTCAGCTTTACACCGGTTCATCTTCGGACCGATTGGCTACTCCAATCTCAATAATATCTACTCAGTAATATCTCAATAATATCTACTCAGCTTTACACCGGTTCATCTTCGGACCGATTGGCTACTCCAATCTCAATAATATCTACTCAGTAATATCTCAATAATATCTACTCAGCTTTACACCGGTTCATCTTCGGACCGATTGGCTACTCCAATCTCAATAATATCTACTCAGTAATATCTCAATAATATCTACTCAGCTTTACACCGGTTCATCTTCGGACCGATTGGCTACTCCAATCTCAATAATATCTACTCAGTAATATCTCAATAATATCTACTCAGCTTTACACCGGTTCATCTTCGGACCGATTGGCTACTCCAATCTCAATAATATCTACTCAGTAATATCTCAATAATATCTACTCAGCTTTACACCGGTTCATCTTCGGACCGATTGGCTACTCCAATCTCAATAATATCTACTCAGTAATATCTCAATAATATCTACTCAGCTTTACATCGGTTCATCTTCGAACCGATGTAAAGTTAAGTAGATATTATTATAGAAAAAAATCCATTCTATAGATATAACATAAGATGTATGATATGCGCGTATATTGATATATTGTGTGCAAAATGTTGCTCTTCAGCATGCACAACGAATAAAATACACAATTTGCTATGATTTCATTTTTTTTTATTGGTCATTAAAGTATAACGTATTGCATTTAAACACAAAAAACAATATTCGCCAAATACAAACCTCTTGCAGCTTCATAGACGTCCACTCTTTTGTCAAAATTTTCGATAACATTTTGGCATATTCGCAGTTCTAACTCACCAATAACGCGAATAATTTTGTCATTCAGCTCAGGAATTGATCGAGGGTCATTTTTATAGACCTGGCTTTTCACGTAACTCCAGAAAAAATAGTCCAACGGTGTCAGATCATATGATCTTGGTGGACAATTAACATCAGTGTTTCCGGAGATTACAATACATAAAATAATTTTCAATTTGAACGTGTTGTTATATTGTATACGACTCCATTTTTATAAATTTCATATATTACATTTATCAAATGTCATAAGACTCAGGCAAGTTCGTGACGCCATCTATGTTTTATACAAGAATTTTAAAAAACCGCTCAGTTTGAAATACCGTTTAGTTAGTTATATCGTTCTAATTTCATACAATGATTGTCTTTCATTTGTATATACATTATATATCTGTATCATTGTTATTGTTTTCGCTGTACAAAATTCTCACGTCCGTTAATACAAAACATAAAATCACCTTTATCAGAACACAATGGTTTGAAATTCCTCAACAGTACTAGAAAAGTTTCTAAACGTACATATATATTCTATATATATGATACGTTGACATTACAAGGATAAAATTAACTACAATAATACCTCGCTTAACGTTATCTCTGTTAACGACATCTCGCTATAACGTAATTGACAAAAATATTTTTTTTACAACACAAAAAGTTATCCGATTGTCTCACCCATTAGACGTTTTATTAGAAAATGATTCTGATTGTGTGCGACACTGTGCAGTAAAAAGTAATGCATGTAACAGCAAAATAATCGACACTTGATTCGTTTTTATCAAAAAAATCATGTTACTTATTTTCATTAAGTTTTATTCACTTATACGAGTATCCCTATTTTATTAAACTTTACGGAATATCTATAATTATACTTGAATACATTTGTAACGTAAATTTTATTTTTAAATTTCATTTTACCGATAAAAATAAATTTCAGTTGAAACAAATGTCTATTTTTTTTAATTTTAGAAACTTATTCTCATACTTTGTATGTTATTTTTACCTCCGTTTACCATCATTATGTTAACGTAACGATTTTGAAGAACGTGTCCCTATCTTAAAACGAAGTATTACTGTATTTGATGGAAACATGTGTCAAACAATAACATTCAAAATAACCTGTATTTAAAATAATTGTTAATCAAGGGGACACTAAAAAATTCATACTGGATATTAACAAATTTGATTTCCACTAAAACGTTTGTATTATCGTTAAATGAGATATTACTGTATTTCAAAAATTTAGTGTTATTATTATTAAGCATCATTTGATCACAATAAAAAAAATAATCACAAATGTGTCCAATCTAAAATAAATACAATATCTTTGATATTACACATTAAAGTTCTACGATCCGTCGGTATTTCTTTCAAGTATCTTTAAACTGAACCAAACATGGTTGGTTACCTTCTGTTATTATTTCTAGTGTCCCTTGACTAAAGTCAAAATGATTGGTTACCTATTTACTTTATATTTAAAAACAATAATTGCATGACTATTATAAATCTATACACCTATATGACAATTGAAGACATGTAGATCATATTTCATAGTTTCAAATTGATTGACGAGTATATTTTTCAAAACGCATACTCGTAGAGTACTTAGGTATATTAAATTACGACTTACAAATATTAATAACTACAAAAGAAAAATATATTTCTCTTTTTATAATTTGTTTATTTAAACACTGTTATACTCGTATAATTCCACTTTATATAACGGTATAAACAGTGTTTAACTAAAAAATTACAATGTCTTTAAACTTCACAGTGTTAATAATGCCTTTACTACAAATAATATATTTTACTTATTTTAAAGTACTCTAATACACTTTCGTTGTATATAGTGTAACCTGGTAGACTTATTGGCATGTATCAATCTCTTCCAACCAATCAGAAATGTGTTAAAGAGGCCTTAAGTGAAAATCATCTGGAAACCTTCTTGAAAAAAAAATTGAGATCAATATATGATAGATTTTGACGCGCAACCCTCGGGTGGAGTGACATGTGTCATCCACTAGACCACGGAGATCATTTTATTCTATGTTAAGTTGTTTCTATATACATGATTAGATCCAAAAAATTGCTTTCCAATTATGTAAAAAAAGTGTAAGAATTTTTTTTTCAATATTGTCACCCAATAGTTCAATATATTTTTTAGAACGATGGATGTATTTTTTATTGCATCTGCTAGTTTGCTTTGATGAGGGTCATCTTCAATAGATTATCTGTCTGAGCGAAACTGTTTCACTTTGAAATCAGACAGAGAAGAGTCTCCAACAAACAACACTATTCAATTTCTGCCAGACTTTTGAAAGAAACTTGATTTGGCATCCGCGCGATATTATTTTTTTTTTTTAATATTTCAGAATATATCGAAACAACACGTCTTCTATTGCCTCTAACCGACATATTACTAAGGGTTGGAGTATCAAATTTTAACTGTGACATCGCCTAGTCATGTGGTGGACGTGGGCTGCGTTGATTATATCCATACACGTGCTAACTTGTTCAGGCCGGATTTTTTTGGACCTTGCTACACACCTACAAGTTCATTTGTATTATATAAAGGACGATAAATAAAAAATCATATATTTTATCCATTTCTTATAATATTTATTACAATATTTATTTAAAGACATCAAAATCATACAGGTACCCACAAGAATGTTTATTTAAAAACAAATCTTAACTATTGACATTTTTATTTATTTCAAAATAGAACACTATTTTACTTTATTTCTATCACACAATATTATTATGAACTTCGTGACCTACTTGGTAAGACGCGTGTACTTCAACACGGGGGTAATGGGTTCGATTCCAGTTGGTACCCTATTAAGTTTCAATTAAAAAAAGGCCTCTATAAAAAATGGTTGGAAGAGATTGCCACATGACAATAAACCCTCCAGTTGGTACTGTATATAACGAAAGTGTATAACGATTACAATAGATTAATTTTGTAAAAATGATCGATTTCGAAACGACCGACTGACTTCTTCAAGCCAACTTTATAAAGTGTCGAAATAGAAATATTATGTTCCTAACCTGAAGAAACAGACGAGTGATCTTCAAAAATCAGTCGATCAAGGTAAAGTTCGATAGAAATACTAACTACTGCAGAGGGACTCATGTCGCAACTTCCGAAAAATGTCAATACACTTTCATCGATCATGACCAAGAGACTTCGAAACTACCCCGCGTTAAAAAGTTTATCTATTTACAATAATTTACAAGGAAAGTTTTCAATAAAATGATGGAATTTGTTCGTGAGAAATGGTTGTATGCCTACAAGGTAGCATAAAACGGTAAAAATATTTCCTTTCACATACATATCAAATCTACCTGTTTCTTACAGCCAGTGCCGGAAGAGCTTTTTTATAAAAATAAATTGTCTGAAAAAGTAAAATGAAACACGAGTTTTTTTTTATTTCATTTTGAAATCAATCATTAACATTATTCGTTTTAAAAAAAAAGTTTTTCTAATGAAATAACCATTGTAAGTAAAAAATAAAAATCATTGTAAATTGTAAAAAAAAACTTGACTCACATTCATTAGAAGATCTGGAGATCCGTGATTTTTTCCACTCATCCTGAGAACTCTCAGTTCTCAGTTTACAAATAGTAAAATGCTTTTTGTTTATTTTTTTTTCACAAATTCACTTCACACTAAATCACAATAATAAATTGACAATTTTCATTTTAGAGGATAAATAACTTTTATAAAGTCAACAAAAATTCACAATATGTATTTTCTAACTTTTGAAAAACATTAAAAATTTTAAATAAATAGTAAACTTTTCAGTTCTAAGTATCAACAAATAATTAATATATTAACAATTTAATAAGATTCGTTGTTATTTATGTTAAGTAATTTATATAAGTATTTTATTTAAGATTTTACCTATTTGATTTTTATTCTGTTGAATTGTTTATTTCCCAATCCACGTTTTACAATAATTTAATTTAATATTTATTGATTATTATAAATATTGTATATATATATATATAGAAAAAAAATTGATTCGGACTCGATCTAAATAATTCTTAAAACATCTCCTCAATTTATAATGACTTATTCACAGTTAAGAGTTGTTAAAACGTAATTTATTAAGTCGAAATTATTACAAACATTTTTTAATTAGTTTTATTTTAAAACAACGTTTATAATGTTTCTACGAAGAAATAAATCACACAGGTGATATCTAGAGAGCTTTTTTTAATCTTTTTAATTTAATTTATTCCTTGTCTTTTTTTAATTTCGTATTATTTTTCTTTTATTAATCCACGATAGTAATTAAATTTTGTACAATTCCCATCTTGACCAGGTACAATAGTGATATAACAACTCTAGCTTAGACGGCGGACGATAAAAAAAATGTAGGTACCAGACGAAAAGCGTTAATAAATCTTACTGAATCCCTCCGCCTTCCGCTTACAGCTCAAAACACAAACGATAAATCATCACTATCATGGAGATAAGATCAAATAAAAACTTTATACGCGTTGTCACTATTATCATTTAAAAGAAAAACCACAGACAATATAATTAAAAGAAAAATAAGTACATAACCTCAATGTACAATATTAAAAATAAAAACACTTATTAATTCGTTTTACACACACGTTTAAAATACAAATTATGTTTTGAATAATTATATTTTTATACATTAACTTTTAGTATACACGCGCGTAGTGACAGGTCAACAGTGTTGTTTTTATTTTGATTTTTATGTCGATCGCTACTTGTCAATCGTTAGATCGATATTTCGTTCGTTCCGGGTAAGTCCCGCGTGCGATTGATTGTCTTTGCTTTACCTCGCGCAGTACTACGAGGCACGCGCGGCGGATTCGCGTAGTGCGAGTGCAGCACTTGTCGCTCGGCGGGCGGGAGGTGGGCCCGGGGGGCGGAGGCGGGGGCGGCGGGTGTGCCCGCCCACTTAATGGGCTGTAGGGAGGCCATCGCCCGCTAGGCGGAGACACCTTACGAACGACTTAGCAAAGACACGAACCGCTAGGAGATATTTGTTAGGTTTGTAACAAATCATGAAAACTGAAAGATTTAAATTTAATTACGATAAATTTGTAAAAGAAATTTAAGATTATATTTTTTTTCTTATTTGAATCTAATTAATTTAATTATTAAAATATATTGAAACCAGATTCCAGTTGGAACGATGGCGTTACTCAAAAAAGGCTTACGAAGACTGTCAACTTGTCTAGTTTTTCTGTTTCAATCAAGTGAAACAGATAACTCAAACAATTGATTTTGAAGCTGATATTAAGTATGGAAATTTCGAACTAATACATCAATCAAAAATTCCCGGGACTAACCAACAGATGGCGCCTCTAATAACAAATCCATACCATTCTCAGTTAGTACCAGCCTTTAGAAGCTACGGGTTAAACTTTCATGACATTCCGACATTGTGTCATTGAGTTACAGTGGTTTTAGTGACGCTACTTTTGGTATTTTCAAAACAATGGAAAAAACCGAATTTCGTGTGTTGATAAAACATTACTTTTCAATGGGAAAAAACCGTTCAAACTCAGCGATGGCTTGAAAAGTGCTATCCGGGCTCTGCTCCGTCGAAAACAACCATTTGTCGGTGGTATGATGATTTCAAACGCCGTCGTTTAGACACAAATGATGCTGAACGCTCTGGTCGTCCAAATGAGGCTGTTACATCAGAAAACATAAAAAAAAACTCAAAATCGTGATGGAAAATCGCAAAGTAAAGTTGCGTGAGATAGCTGACATCCTGAAGATATCATTTGGTAGTGTTTACACTACGAGTATTTTGCATGAACATTTGGTCATAAAAAAGCTTTTTTCGAAATGGGTGCCGCATTTGCTCACAATGGAACAGAAACAACAACGCATCGATGATTCAGAGCGCTGTTTGGCACTGTTTACGCGAAATAAACACGAATCGCAATCGCAGTTCCATGAGCAGTTGTTAAGGGGGAGTTCTACTCTATCGTCGGTCCACGTGATCCCTCCAGAAGGCGTTTCTGGAGGGATCATGTGGATCGCATGGAGGATATAAGACTGGCAAAAATCGCTTAGACTGAAAACCCTAACAGCAGGAGATTACCAGGAAGGCCGCCGAAAAGGTGGAAAGACAGCTGGACGTCATCATCCCAGGACAGCCCATCGTCACAAACAGGTCATACGACTTAAACCAAGAGGAAGAAGAAGAATTCTACTCTAAAGCCATGAATTTGGGGCGTTTTTTAGACTAAATAAAAAAAACTAAAAAATACTTTTCCTGTACGTTTTTTTACAGTTTGTTTATTGATGATTTGAGAATATACAAAAAAAATTGAAAAAAAAATCAAATTCAAGATGTTATCAGCTGTTATATATTGCCGTAAAATAAAGGGGGTGAGCTGGTCGACATGGTTGGAACCCTTTAGCGCCACAATATAGCGCGCTAAACTAGTTACTGCAATGCACACCACATAGCGCGCTAAACTAGTTACTGCAATCCACACCATATAGTGCGCTAAACTAGTTACTGCAATGCACACCATATAGCGCGCTAAACTAGTTACTGCAATGCACACCATATAGCGCGCTAAACTAGTTACTGCAATGCACACCATATAGCGCGCTAAACTAGTTACTGCAATGCACACCACATAGGGCGCTAAACTAGTTACTACAATGAACACCACATAGCGCGCTAAACTAGTTACTACAATGCACACCACGTAGCGCGCTAAATTAGTTACTGCAATGCACACCATATAGCGCGCTAAATTAGTTACTGCAATGCACACCATATAGCGCGTTAAACTAGTTACTGCAATGCACACCATATAGCGCGCTAAACTAATTACTGCAATGCACACCATATACCGCGCTAAACTAGTTACTGCAATGCACACCATATAGCGCGCTAAACTAGTTACTACAATGCACACGATATAGCGCGCTAAACTAGTTACTACAATGCACACCATATAGCGCGCTAAACTAGTTACTGCAATGTACACCATATAGCGCGCTAAACTAGTTACTGCAATGTACACCATATAGCGCGCTAAACTAGTTACTGCAATGCACACCATATAGCGCGCTAAACTAGTTACTGCAATGTACAGCATATAGCGCGCTAAACTAGATACTACAATGCACACCATATAGCGCGCTAAACTAATTACTACAATCCACACCATATAGCGTGCTAAACTAGCTACTGCAATGCACACCATATAGCGCGCTAAACTAATTACTGCAATGCACACCATATAGCGTGCTAAACTAGTTACTGCAATGCACACCATATAGCGCGCTAAACTAGTTACTGCAATGCACACCATATAGCGCGCTAAACTAGTTACTACAATGCACACCATATAGCGCACTAAACTAGTTACTGCAATGCACACCATATAGCGCGCTAAACTAATTACTGCAATGCACACCGTATAGCGTGCTAAACTAGTTACTGCAATGCACACCATATAGCGTGCTAAACTAGTTACTGCAATACACACCATATAGCGCGCTAAACTAGTAACTACAATGCACACCATATATCGCACTAAACAAGTTACTGCAATGCACACCATATAGCGCGCTAAACTAGTTACTGCAATGTACACCATATAGCGCGCTAAACTAGTTACTGCAATGTACACCATATAGCGCGCTAAACTAATTACTGCAATGCACACCATATAGCGCGCTAAACTAGTTACTGCAATGCACACCATATAGCGCGCTAAACTAGTTACTACAATGCACACCATATAGCGCGCTAAACTAGTTACTACAATGCACACCATATAGCGCGCTAAACTAGTTACTGCAATGCACACCATATAGCGCGCTAAACTAGTTACTGCAATGCACACCATATAGCGCGCTAAGATTGTGGCTTCTTTTACAACATTTATCGACATACAAAGTGTACTAAAGAATATTGTTTGCTAAAAAAAGAATAATCCACTGACTTAATATAAAAAATGTCACTAAAATCTCAGCTTTACTGAGCGCCAAAAGTAAAACAGGGTATAGCTTTAAAGGGCGCCAAAGTTAGAAAACCCTGTTTTACAGAGCGCCTAAGAGTGAAAAATGACCAATTTATTTATGTATTTATTTAATACTTCATTGTAAAACAATCTGCTGAGCTTATTACCAGGTGGCAATATCTTCCAACCAACTAGAAAAAAGTAAATAAAGAAAACTACATGGTAGCAAAATATATTCGAATAATTATTCACCTCTACACAATTTATGAGCAATATACATAATGAACATACTCGTAAAAGTGCGATATCATCGATCGAAGAATATAGAGCTCTAAAAGCTATACAGCTTCGAAAGTAAAAAAAATAATGTTTTAAAGAGCGCTCTAAGGTTAAATGGGCCCCATTTTAATGTGATTTTTTTACCTGGCGTTTTATTGCCACGTGGCAATCTCTTCCAACCAACCAGAAAGATGTTTTATAGGCCTTAGTGTTAACCAGACTGGAATCCTATTTAAAAAATCTAGGTTCCAGCGGGGATAGAACCCGCAACCTCCGGATCGGCAGACAAGTGTCTTACCACCAGGCCACGGAGGTCGTTTCTAATAGAAAAAATTCGTTATCGATTGTCGTTTCTAATAGAAAGCGGAGTTTGTAATTGAAAGATTATTAAATATTTAATTTCTTATTTTTTTTTTATTTAACTTATTTAATTGAACATAATAACGTTTTTGGCTTTAACAGTGATGACACAAATCTGTCTATTATGGGTGGATTGTCTATATAAAAAGATCACTAATTAAAGTTGTTGGATTGTCCATATAAAAATTAATAAAGTAATGGATTGTCTATATAAAAAGATCACTAATTGAAAAGATCACTAATTGAAAAGATCACTTATTTAAATATCACTAATTTAAAAGATCACTAATTAAAAAGACCACTAATCTATTTAATCTATTTAATTTACTTATAATAACGTTTTTGGCTTTAACAGTGATAGCATAAATCTGTCTAATGTGGATGGATTGTCTATATAAAAAGATCATCTAAAGTTTATATTGATCAAATTTGGATACATAAAAAAAATTAAGTTAACAAATTAACAAAGCTTTTTGTTATTTTTTTTATTTTATTTAAAGGCACACAAAATCAATCGATTACGTTTGCCACCCATTATTTTTTTTATTTAGTGATAATTCGACGTTATCTATTCAGGTTCTTATTATATACGTTTGCATAAGGTAAATATTATATTGAAAAGAAAAAAAATGCAAAATTATTCAAAACAACATTTATTCGTCTTAAAAAAATCTTTCCTCAACAATGAATAATAATGAAATAAGTATACATATATTTACATAAAACTCACTTTAAAATGTACATTTTTTTTACGTTAAAAAATGAAGGCAGTATTTTTAAAAGGCAATTACTTATTAAAATTTGAAGGCATTCATATTTTAAGTACATAACAGATATCATATACATCCAAGATGTTGGAATTCAATTAAATTTAACGTTAAAGCATCTAATACTGTTTCATCACCGTCTTCAGGCACTTCGTTCGAGCGTCGTCTTCACACATCCACTCACTTAACTCTAACTAAATACAAGAGCAATTAAATTAAATTATCCGCACATAGTACGCTTCTCATGAATATACAGACTTAGCAATTAAAAAAACTACATGGGTAAATATTTACGGCACATAAAATAATGAAAATTAGAGTAACTCCAAATTGGAGGAGAATTTTTTCAACAACAATAAATAATTGGATTACACAAGAATACAAATATCTCTGTACTCTGACAAAAGAATTTAAAATTATAAAAAAAACACGAGTTTTTATATCAAAGCTATGTTGAATTGTATTACACCTTCCTTGTATATAGTAAATTCTAACAAATATGTTGCCATGTGGCAATCTCGTCGCATCAACCAGAAACAAGACTTAAATGGAAACGAGATTTGAACCTATTTGCTTAAAATATCTGGGTACCAAGATAAATCGAACTCACTATAAGTTAGCGATTTTACATACCGGTATACAACGAAAATGTAATGCAATACAATGGCAGGCACTGATATTTAGACAGATATCTATCATACATAGATGATAATGAACAAATACTGAAATATGTTTTAGTTGGAAAAGGAAACCCGAAGATTAGGAATAACATTCATCAATAAATTTCACATATTAATCAACATATCATCAATAAATTTCACCTATTAATACACAAATCATCAATTAATTTCACCTAGTAATCCACAAGTCATCATTAAATTTCACCTAGTAATCCACAAGTCATCATTAAATTTCACCTAGTAATCCACAAGTCATCATTAAATTTCACCTATTAATTAAAAAAATATAAACATATACAACCCTGGTAACTTAAAACTGCGTATTTAATACACAATAATTAAAAAAAATCTGCAATAGAATATTTAATATTTTTTTTTATTCCGTTAATTACATTAAACCACGCGTATTTCTACTTCCTATATCGAGGCTTTCGTAAGTGGAATGTATATTTTTGTTTTTAAACATTTCTCCCAGATAGCAATACATTTTGCCCGTTGTGTGGTTAATAATAAAGGATTGTTTGTTAAATTTCGATGTTGATTTTGCAATCAAAAACATATTTTGAAAAGGGATAAAATATATGCGATTTGGAGAGAATAGTAACAAGTTAATTTATTATTAAATATTCTAATACGGAGTTTCACAAAGCTAGAGCCGAAACTTAAAAAGAAAACTACAATAGTCCACTATCATCATTGTCCCATCGCCAAAGGTTGGGTCATCATATAATGATGCTGGAACATGTTGTAGTTCTCCTTTGTGGCGCACTGGTATCCCATGGGGTTGGGATATCCATAATAGTTCTGGTAGGCTTCTTTGTAAGGGTAGTATGTTGGCTTATTGTCGTAGCATGGCGTTTCTTTGTGCGCTAATCTTTCGTTGTTGTAGTCATGCCCTAATCTTGGAGAAGTGGTATCTAAATACGTGTTGGTGTAGTCATAATTGGGTTTATATACTTGTATTTCCGGAGCAGTACTGCAGCTATCCGTTTCGCTGGCCATTTCTGATGTGGGCATTTCTTTTTGAATTTCTTTTGCTTTTTCATTTGTAGGTTTTTTGTTTTTTCTGGTACTGTTATGTGTTTTAACGTGTTTTGCTAAATGGTCTGATCTCATAAATCTTTTTGAACAAAGAGTACAAGCGAACCTTTTCTCTCCTGTATGGGTCCTTAAATGTCTTTGTAATTCATCAGACCTGGTGAACCGTTTACCACAGAAGAGCCAGTTGCAGATGAACGGTCTTTCGCCAGTGTGCCAACGAAGATGTGCTTTGAGATGTGACGTCTTGCCATAGATCTTTCCGCAGCCCGGAATGTGGCATAGATGTTCCCTCTTGGTTCGGTCTTTGGTCAGAGCCGGAGCGAGGCCCGCGGCTTCTGTGAGACAGTTGGGACAGCGACAGCGGGCGCACCGGCGTTGCTGGGCGGGAGTCAGGGCGGTTCTAGGTGGCCAGGAAGCCCAACTGCTCAGGGCGGTGTTTGCGTTCACTGGAGACACTTCGCAGGCTGAAGAACAAGCCATACTAGGCATGTATGGCATCTGTAAAGAAATAATTTACTATATTAACTTTTAAACTTTCTTTAGAATTACCTTCTCAAATTTTTTTACAAGATCAAACTTAGGATTAGGTAGAGTTCCAGTCTTGTATACTAAGGAAAAGTGATACAATAAAATACAATACTTATATTAAGAGGCTTTCAAGGTTTTTATAATTCGCTCGGGCGCTACTATAGCGACCCGACGTAACTAGTTTGTCTCTGTTTGAATATTTAAAGTAAAATGTGATTTATTCGATTTAGGATATTTGGGTGTTTGGAAAGCTGTGCACGATTTAGGATATTTGGATGTTTGGAAAGCTGTGCACGATTAAGGATATTTGGATGTTTGGAAAGCTGTGCACGATTTAGGATATTTGGATGTTTGGAAAGCTGTGCACGATTTAGGATATTTGGATGTTTGGAAAGCTGTGCACGATTTAGGATATTTGGATGTTTGGAAAGCTGTGCACGATTTAGGATATTTAGATGTTTGGAAAGCTGTGCACGATTTAGGATATTTGGATGTTTGGAAAGCTGTGCACGCATTAGGATATTTGGATGTTTGGATAGCTGTGCACGATTTAGGATATTTGAATAGCTGTGCACGATTTAGGATATTTGGATGTTTGGAAAGCTGTGCACGATTTAGGATATTGGATGTTTGGAAAGCTGTGCACAATAATCCATTACATTTATAGTATATTTTTTAATTGGTTTTATTCGATAATGATAAGCTTAAAATAAAGATTCTTCATTTAACGAATTAAGGATCTTTATTGTTAATGTTCTCAGTAAGATACAGGCAATAGCCTAGTTTGTACATAGCACGTTAGTGGGGACGTGATAAGTGAAAGGTAACTAACACAGACACATATAAATTCAGTGTATTTAATTACCTTTTTTTTTTTAAATATTGTCGTTTGTCTTGTTTTACAGAAACTGTGAATTCATACAATTACTTGTTATGTAAATAAATACATAAACGTTCGTTTTATCTATAAATATTTCAATTTAATCGATCTTTGTCTGTATCTAAGTGTTAGAGATGTGTACAGCGTGTGCAGCTTTAGGAAGCACTTGAAGACGACGCTTTTCGAGAAGTCTTATTAAAATTCATGATTATACATATATGAACACTACACACGTATACTACACTCCACCTAAAGTTGAATGTGTTACTATCACGTATCGAAAGATCTACAAAGGTTTCTTTGTAACTCGTCTTGCCTTGTTTTCTGCGGTTTTCTTACCAAATATGTTTTTCTAGACAAATGCATTTGCTGAAAAGTATCTAATGACCGTAGTCACAACTTTCCTATACTTATATTCAACTTTTTTTATAAATATTTTTAGTTGGTTGTTGATAGTTGGTTCGAATCCCAATTTATAGCACTCGTAAGGAGAAACTGTTGTCTAAACCAGCGTTTCCCAACCTTTTTACGCCCACTGCCCGGTCAAAATAGGTGAAATATTTCGCGGACCAATAGCGCAGGAATAAAAACTATTATATATATATATTTATATGTAGTATTTTGTTTATTAGTTTTTAATCTTATTTTATAACTGGTAGACATAACAAACAAATAACGGTCAAAACTGTATTATCAAACGACGTGTGCAGCTAATTTTAAAATGTTTCGGTCATGGTACGGTGTGCACAGATTGAATACGTCCTGTTAACAGAAGAGCTGACGCGACTCTGAAGGAAAAATTACGTCACCCTTGCATATTGCACGCCACCGGTTTATGATGTACATTGTACATATTTTAATAACAAAACCACAATGTGAACACTAAACTTGCAGTGCACTTGTTATTGATGATGCCTTTCTTTTAATTTTTGTCACAGGCATTTTGAAACGGGTGACAACCATTCGTGGACCAGGAAAAAAGTTCCGAGGATCACCAGAGGGCCGCGGCCTATCGGTTGGGAAACGCTGGTCTAAACGGTGCTGTATAAATTGTATTTTATTATTGGTTTGTGTATTTTACAGTCAAGATTTAAATTTATATTTTATAATAAAACAAAACGGATTTTTCAAATTATATCATATTTTTTATTTCCTTGTGATATTTAATGATTAATACATTCCTTTAGGGTTTGTCTCAAAATGATAAAAAATACAAAGAATGCCTACATAGATATTACTAAAAAAATACAAAGAATGCCTACATAGATATTACTAAAAAATACAAAGAATGCCTGCATAGATATTACTAAAAAATACAAAGAATGCCTACATAGATATTACTAAAAATACAAAGAATGCCTACATAGATATTACTAAAAATACAAAGAATGCCTACATAGATATTACTAAAAAATACAAAGAATGCCTACATAGATATTACTAAAAATACAAAGAATGCCTACATAGATATTACTAAAAAATACAAAGAATGCCTACATAGATATTACTAAAAAATACAAAGAATGCCTACATAGATATTACTAAAAAATACAAAGAATGCCTACATAGATATTACTAAAAAATACAAAGAATGCCTACATAGATATTACTAAAAAATACAAAGAATGGCTACATACGAGTAGATATTACTAAAAAATACAAAGAATGCCTACATAGATATTTCTAAAAAATACAAAGAATGGCTACATACGAGTAGATATTACTAAAAAATACAAAGAATGCCTGCATAGATATTACTAAAGAATACAAAGAATGCCTACATATTACTAAAAAATACAAAAAATGCCTGCATAGATATTACTAAAAAATACAAAGAATGCCTACATAGATATTATTAAAAAAAACATTCTTTCTCAACTAAATTTGGACAAGAATATATTTTTTAGAATCGGTAACCAATATAGACATTGTCCCATATATTAAGAAATCATATATTAAGATTGTAAAAAATAAAATAAAATGACATGTAGGAAAATAAGATTAAGTAAGTGCATAAATGATAACATATAATTAAGATTAGTTAAGTAATAAATGTGTATATAGGTATAGCCTTGACAAATGTTTGCACAATAATTTACTCTGTTTAGTAAAAAAAAACTTGCCCTTTTGGGATAAGTAGAGAAAACAGATCTCAACGCTTTTGTATCTATACACACTGCTTTCGTCCACATCCATACATCTCGTCATATGCAAATACTTCTTACATTTCTATCTCATTTCACTCTTTTTCTCGGACTAAATCTTCCTCGATCACCATTCGTTTCAGACAATGATAACTATCAATCTCTAAACGGGATCTCCTTAAATTCAACAATTCACAAGTACGAGTATAACAACAAAATTGAAAGTGCGTTGTTCTTTTTGTATGTACATATAATAATACAAAAAGAACAACGCACTCTCACTAGGGTAAATTTCCTTAATAAAAAATAAATATTTGTTCCTGGTGGAGTAATATTAAAAATATGATTTATATATTTCTCTTATATTAATCATGTATTTTTCCCCCTTATATTTCAACAACTCACTGTTATAGTTCGGAAATTCTAGGATGAGTCCTGTGACAACTCACAAATTTGCCCCAATACAACCTTGTAACGATGTTTAGTAATTTTAATTATTTTATCAACTTTAATATAAGCCTCAATTCTAATAAATAGCAAGTTATTTAGGTAAATACATTACATTAGGTTGTATTGGGGCAAATTTGTGAACTGTCCCAGGACTCATCCTAGAATTTCCGAACTATTCATATTTATTTTTAAATAGGAATTTGAATCGTTAATAAATTGCAATATAGATGTTCTAAGAATTCCAATTTCTTAAAATAGTTCCTAATTTTTCCTCATTCCCAAGAAACTATCATATTTCATATTCAACATAAGAAAATAAATATTTATTTTATTGTCAAGAAACGATTTTTAACCTGAAAGCTAAATAAATAACATCGACATTATTAAGCGTAATTAAATTACTCGCGGTTTCTTATGATATACAAACACACCATCACACCGTTTCCCTGTAGAGCACTTTCATATTGCAACACATATCTTTTGCCTTTTCTGCATCCGTACACATTTTCATACAACTCCTATGATTTCTCGGATTTTTTAAATTGTCTTCTTTCTAAATATAATTCACTTGATTCAATCATACTTTTTTAGATCTTCCTCTTCTTTGCACTATATATTTGTTTTGTTAATATTTATTACTGCAAGAACTATAAAAATATTTGCGAGACCTAAAGCGCACACCAGAATGAAATTTTTGTAAAAAATTAGTTATCAACGGGAATCAAAAACGCAACCCCTGAGTTATAAGCCAGCCGTTTTACCAACTAGAATACGGAGGTTGTCAAATCAAAATTTTAAATAAATAATATATTTTGCGAACATTTCTGTTCATTTGATTATAACATTACTTTGAATTAATGCTTCGTGTTTTTTTTTTATTTCCTGATTTTAAAATGTCGTAGAATGTTATCTAGTTATTATTGATATATTTTTTTTAATTACATACATACCGTCATGGGGAGGGGGAGAGCAGGAAGGATGGAGCACCAGCCTCTTCTACATCCATATACCTTCTCATACAACTCCTACGATTTCTCTCACTTTCTACATTTCCTTCTTTCAAAATATAATTCCCTTTATTCAAACATCTGGAAACAGTTACCATAAAATGTTAGACTTGCTCTGTCATTGGCGTGTTTTAAAAAACGACTGAAAAACTCTTAATTTCATGTCAGTAATATATCATTCCCGATTTTCCTTTCCTCTCCACCATCCCTTCCTATTTTCTTTGATTGATAATATCTCACTTTTATTTCTATTCTCTATATTTTTATATATCATACAAATTTAAATAATGACTGGAGTATTTTTGCGACATTGTAATTCCCTTTATATACTTTTGTCTGGTTAGTTAGAAGAGATTTCCACCTGGCAATAAGCCCGGCAGATTGTTATACAATGAAGTGTTAATTAAATAAATAAATAAAAGTATTAATGTTCAAAACTGACCATAAATAAATATACAAAAATAGATTCATATACAGTGTTGTGCATTCATTTCACAAAAAATATAGATCAGAATAATTAAAATATTTTTTTTAATCTAGTCATTTAAATTATTCTAATAGTATATTTTTATCGTGAATGGTGATTTGTTTAATATTTTCATGGCTTAAAAGTGTATAAATCAAAATATATTCAAAACTATTAGCTACAAACAACTGGCATTTAGCGCAGATAATAACAATTAAAAAATATATTTAAATTAAATTTATCTATCTCTCAACACTATTAATATAATATAATTTATGCATTCAGTTTCTACAAAAACGAACTCTATGTAGATAATTATTTTTTTTTTCAAAATATTTACTGTTATTAGCATTAATAATCAAAGCAATTTTTTTATTTAAAAATAACTAGAAAGCCCAAAATAAACATTTAACTAAAATATTCATTATATTAAAAATAGTTAAAAACTTAAATCCGGTTTCTTTAAATAATAATCTAAAGGGATATTTAATTTTTCCTTAAACATTTATTTGAATACATTTCACTTAAATACATCAAACGGACCTATTGAGTTAAAGCAGTTTGTTCCAATCAATCAGGTTTTGTTTAATATTTATTATCGGTATCCCATGACTATGTCCTAACTGAGTGTATCGGTATCCCATGACTATGTCCTAACTGAGTGTATCGGTATCCCATGACTATGTCCTAACTGAGTGTATCGGTATCCCATGACTATGTCCTAACTGAGTGTACCGGTATCCCATGACTATGTCCTAACTGAGTGTATCGGTATCCCATGACTATGTCCTAACTGAGTATATCGGTATCCTATGACTATGCCCTAACTGAGTGTACCGGTATCCCATGTCCTAACTGAGTGTATGAAAAAAAATGTTTTAGAAAAACTTTCAAAAATAAAGCATAAATTCAGGAATTGTATAGGAGATAAAAACGAGGAATATTTTGATTAAAATAACGTTTCTTTAGTTTATTCTAAAATATATTTGAAAAGTATCTTATTTTGATATACTCGTACAACAATTTTTTTTTCAAAAGATTTATATATTTATTCTAACTTAATTAATTAATATTAAAATATCAAACTTATTTAGCTTCCCATTATAAGATAATAAAACTAATATTAAATTCATGAAAAAATAAACATTAAAAGCAATTAATTGAAATAATTAACAGCAATGAAGTGTTCGGCCGTGTGGTAACGCACTGAACTTCGGTACAGACTGACGCTGGTTCGAACTCCGCGCTGTACTATTACCCCCGAATTACACGGGCATTTTTTCATCTAGTATTCGGGGGTATAAGGATACCTGTGACTTTGGTCATATTTATTATTTTTAAGATGAAAAATATTGATAAATACCTGATGATGTTGTTGTGGATGTTGTGCGTACTGGACACTGTAACAGTGCTGAGCGACACCTAGACAATCCATCATTTCTTCAAATTATAATTTATTTAAAAGTTTAAAAAATATCACACTTTTCAAATGAAAATAGTCCAATCTTGTACTGGAATTCCACTCAAATGTCAAGAGTTATTTTTGATAAAAATCAAAAATAAATATTTCAAAAAAAAACTAGTTCAAAATCACTTATTAAAGTTGGAAAAATCACAATCACGACGAATAAAACAAGTCAATAAATACGCATAAAAAGTCATAAATAAAAACACGAAATTATAATAATTATCAACCGCAATCGAAACCTCAAATTAAACAGAGTCCACAAATAAAATATAAATCGGAATAAATAAAAGATGTTATATGAAATTATAAATAAATCGTTCTAAGTCCAATAATAGCCGGAGCCCGATCACCTGAGACCGGAGTGAGTGTTTAATTACAGACAAGGAACCTATCGCTCCAAGACGTTTTTAATAACTGCCTTCCCATCCTAACGAGCGTCTCACACGGCCCGGGGCGGGCTGAAGCGGGGAAGAGAGGCGGTTCTTCGAGGACCAAAAGACCCACACAACCATACGGCACGGATTGGGGTGGAACACAGATTGGTCCCGGACACAAAGGCCTAAGTTTCGCATAGGCTTGATCCAAAAGCTCTGTGCAGGTATAAATACAACTATTGGATAAATCGTGCCCTCTCTGATTGACGTGGTTGATAGAGATTATGACAGCTTTTAAGGGATTTTACCCCTTTATGTCAACAGATTTGGCAATTCGATTGTGCTATAGAAAGCTTAATGTTAAATTTCAGGTTAAATTAAAACGTAAACGTAATTAATTATGATTATGTATTAATTTATTTGAAAGATATTTTACATTAATTTTCTGTTCAAATGTCGAGTAAAAATAACTCCATATTAAATTCTTAAATCTTACAATATTTTATTTTTAATTTTGTGATGCAATTTTTTGTTATTAAAAAAATTACTATGTCAATTTGTTTCTGTGATGTTTATAAAAATAATTGTATAAAATTAATTTTAGTCCAATCTAATTACGTGTGTCATTTTACATTCGAGAACTTACATTTAAATATTTGTTTAGACTTCGACATACTCGTGCATACCATCATGCCATATCTCTGTCGGAGTAGACATAGAGGACAGAACGCCGAACTTTCCTATCTTAATACACCTCCTAAAATCCTACGAGTCCTCTGACTTTCTACGCTTTATTCTTTCAAAATATAATTCGCTTGAACCACCCATACTTTCCTTTCACACGCCTTTAATCCACATTTGAATTATATATCTGTTTTGTAAGTTGTTCTTCATTCATTCGTTTCACATGCCTAAACCATCTCAGCGTGCTCTTATTAACCTCGCTTAACAAATCAGCCTTAATATCACACTTCAGCAATACTTGAAATCTTTCTTAATATACAATATAAATCACATTTACAACAAAAAAATATGTTTTCTTTCAGTTTCTTCAAAACTTTTCAGCATTTTGTTTTAAAAAAATGTTTTTTTTTTTATTGTTATTGTTTTTATTTTTATTCTTATGATTGTGTGTGGTATATTATGGGATGAGCATTTTTGGCCTTTCTGAAGTGATGATTTGGGAAAAGTTTGATTTCGCATGATGTTTCCAGTTGTAATTGAGTGTCACTGTTTGTCAGGTTGATGAGAACGTGCAGCGGGTTTTTGTGTTTGTGTAATCAAAAATCGGAAATATTTATTTTTTCATGCTAAATATCCTCAGTGAGATACAGGCAAAAGCCTAGTTTACTGGGGATACGACAAATGAAAGGCGACAAACCCAGATTCATTAAAATAATGTATGCCCAAATCAAATTATCTGTTGTTTTTTCGCAAATGATGTATATTTCTTGTCATGTGTAATAATAAATAAATAAATAAAAATTGGAGTTTTTGTCATTCGTTCGTTGTCGATTTGATTGAATTGTATCTTTACTTAATTAATTTATTTAAAAAATAATACGAAAATTAACAAAAAAAAAAACAAACTCTGGCCTTTGAAAATAAGTTATTCAAAAATTCCAAATTAAAAAGTATAAGCATTAACAAATATACACGTATAACGTGTTAAATATGACGAGGTAATGAAAAATCTTTTTATTTAATAAATAAAAGTTTTAAAAAATCGTTAACAAACACAATACTTACGCAAAAATATTTTACAGTTAAAATAGATGTTTAAAAAACACTTACAGTACCCGGCGGTAAGTAATACACATCGGGCTTAAGAAAGAGACTGTCGCTTTGTAGAGCGTCGTCTCTGTCGCACGGACTGTTAGCGCATCGTGCGACAGAGACGACGCTCTACAAAGCGGCAGTCTCTTGTTTAAGCCCGATGTGTATTTTATGTGATCCGAAAATGCCAGTAAAGTTAAAAGGAAAAGTATACCAAACGATTGTCAGACCCGCACTCCTCTATGGCTCCGAATGCTGGACGATGTATAACTCTTACTCCAGGCAACTAGAAACTGCTGAAATGCGCATGCTAAGATGATCAGCTGGTGTGTCCCTAAGAGACAAAATAAAAAGTTCACGCATTCGTGGAAGCCTAGGTGTTACAGACATCAACAGCAAGATGGAGGAGAGGCGGGTGGATTGAGATGGTGTGGGCACGTTGGACGCAGATCACCCGATCACATTGTGAACCAGGCAATCTTCATGGATCTTCCTCGAATAACAACCAGAGGAAGGCCAAAGAATTCATGGGTGGTGCAAAAAGATAACCTGATGCAGAGGCACGGCCTGGGGGACGTAGTCCGGGACAGAAGAGCATACAACCTGAGGACGAGGAAAGCTGACCCCAACAGTCTTCGCAGACAGTGAGTTGGGATGGAGCCAGGGAGAAGAAGAAGTGGATTACTTACCACCGGGTACTATAGTGTAATTAATTAATCAAAATCATTGTCTTCAAATGAATAAACTAGAGCATTCCGAATCAGTGATTAAAAATGAATCTTCCAATTAAAAAAAAAAGTAAAATATTTTCTTTACAGAACTTTCAATTAAAATCATAGATACCGTATCTTGGAGTTATATATTGTATAATATGTTTATTTTTGTTCAAATGAAAAAGAAACGATTTATTGCAAATTAGCACATTTAAATTCCACAAACTTGAAAATACAGACAAAAAATATAGAGAACTAAATTAATCTATTCACAAAATGTCCAAACATAAAAATAACTGTGTTTCTAATCTTGACTAGCAGTTTCTTATCTAGACAGCATACATCTCAAAATTAATGCCAAAAAATGTTAATTAAATACAACAGCAAATTTGCTTTTGAACTAAAAAGGCGTGGGAATGCATTGAGGCGCATTCAAAATAGTGGCTAACAAGTGAAACGGAACAAAAGCTCGTGAATTCGTCAAAGCTTCCTTGGATAGTACCCGAGGCACTGCAGGCTTTGACGTAACAGCCTAACAGGCATCGCACGCTGAGATATACAAAGAAGATACATGATGAGCAATGATCTATATATACACTTTGACGGACTGCCATAAATCTTGGGACTTGCATTTTGGCAAAGTCTTTCAAAGGAATTCTGCCGTTTTGTTTGGAACAATGATTACCAATGAAGGAATCCAAACCTACATTTAACTTGACCGATACACATTGTATCACTTGACTCAAAGAATGAACTTTACATTATGAATTTTTCTTGATATTTTATTATTTATTTAATTGAAGAGATATATCGAACGGCGTGCAGCGTCAGGAAACAAAATAATTAGGGCCTTTAAAAGATATATACTCGAACCATGTAGTATTTTAGTAATTACCAATATAGTAGTATGGGAGTAAAATGTGGACGTGGAAAAACGGTGAAAGAAGTCGGATAAATGCTGTAGAAACGCTTGCACTGATAAGAATTCAAGGAGTGATCATGTATGGCAGAATACGAAATGAAATGATAAGAAATAAATGTGAACTTAAGGTTAATGTGTTGAGTAAGATGAAGAAGAGTATTATCAGATGATTTGAGCATGTAAAACGAATAAATAAAGGAATACTAACAAAATAAATAATAACAGGAAAATGTGAGTGGAAGGCGTGGTAGAGGAATACCAAGGAAAGTATGGTTGGATGAAGTGAGTGATATTATGAAAAAAGGTGACGTAAAAAGTCAGTGAAATCTTATGAGTTGTGTGAGATAGTATATGGATGTACAAGAAGCGAAGGATGTGTGGAGATATGAAATTCTGGGGCTCTATCATATTTGCCTACCCTGACAGGAATGTGGTGTCATAGTATGTATTTTATTTATTTTACTCGTACATGAGAAGCATATAAAATATGTTTACATACTACTATAATATATATGATAAAATAATACACAAAATAATAATACAATAACAATTTATATAGCGCTATTTAGAGAGCAGACTACCCTAAAGGGCGCTCTTACTCGAAATTCGAACCCACTATTATTAATATATTAAAATATTACATGACCCCATGATGATCGTACATTTACCAGTAAACTATAATCAAACTAAAAACTAATTCACATACTGTATCTATTGTATAATATATCCTTAGCTGTCCCGCCACTCCCTCTTATCTCGCCGAAAATTTTCATCGTCTTTCCAATCATGGATTAGCGCTACGCTCAAACAGAGATTGTCTATTGGTCTTTCCAGTTCACCGCTCCTCTTTTTTTACGTCGTCCTTTACTGTCCATGCAGTGAGACTCTGGAATCAGTTACAAACCAATATAAGACTCGCTTCGTCCTTGGCACGCTTTAAGAAGCGACTGAAAAAACTCTTAATTTCTAGTCAGTAAAATAACGTGTTTCATTCCTGATTTTTCTTTTTCTTTCCTCTCCACTATCCCTTCCTTTCCTTTTGGAAAAAACTCAGGTCCAGATAGAAATTAAACAAATTGTAAAACTTTCGTTATATACAGTACATCCTGGCGGGCTTATTGCCAAGTGGCGATGTCTTCCAACTAACCAGAAAAATGTTAAATAGACCTTAAGTGAAAACCAGATAGGAATTACTTTAAAAAAAAAGTTATTCCCAACAGGAATCTACGAAGCAGCCTCAGGGCTGGAAGACAGACGTCTTACGAAATGGACAACAGAGGTTGTCATTATTAGTATTTACTCTTGAGCAAATACTAAAAATTACGTATAATATACTACAAACACGTTTTTTTATCTTTCTTTACGAGTAGTCTGGTTACAATTTGTAGAATTTACATTATTTCAATTAGCAGCGGGAACTTAAAATGACAAAGCGACACCAGTCCGACTCCTAAATCTATCATCTGTTGTCAGAATCATGTCCGTGGAGTGGAATCACTATTGTGAGGGTTGTCCATTGTTTGTGCAAGAAAAGAAACGTCGACAAGTTATCAAAGTATAAACAAAGGAGACTGCAATGGCGTGTTAGGATTGTCAATGAAATAAAAGACATTGAACAGACACTTAAAACGATCATTATATAAATACATACCTGCTACTGTTCTTTTAAAAATTATACAAATAATGTGAAGTTTTGATTTAAAAAAAGTTCTTACCATGGGCTATTCGTTGTGATAGAGTGTAGTTGTATGTCATCTTGTTGATGAAAGGTGTCTGTGCATGTATTGGTTTATAAAATGCACGCTCTTGCACTTCAATAAGGTGTCTGTGCATGTATTGCTTTATAAAATGCACGCTCTTGCACTTCAATAAGGTGCATGCATTGGTTTATAAAATGCACGCTCTTGCACTTCAATAAGCACAGTCTTGACAGATCAAACGCAAATTTCCAATGGCAAGGACTTCCATGGCGATCGGCAGATTTAATCTGCTGCAGTCTTTCATTTTTCTTCTTCCCAGTGTCATGTCAGGTAGGTACCCTCAACGTTGAATATCAACTAAGAGTAGACATCTTTGTCCTCGGTAGCCCAAAAAAAATCTCCAAGGCCCCTTATGGCAGTCCTATCACGTAAATTATCCAGTCTTTCATACAGTCCAATCACGTCCAGTCTTTCATTAGGCACAGTTTTATACATCACTATTTTTGAGTTGTTTTTTTTTAATACTTACTGATATAAGAATTTATGAAACGCAGCATATAAGCTATTGAAAAATGTTAATTCTAATGTAAAACAGTGGAAGAGTAAAACCATTCCGATATTAAATCCGCCAGGAATCGAATTTAAGGAGCCCGCTTACTTAGCGTGATACTTACCATTAGACCATGACTGCAAGTTATTGACGTTGGTATATTAAGTAGAATATAGAAGAGTAATCTGAGATGGAATGAAAACACTTCGTTACAGGCTTTGCCTAGTGAAGTGGTTCTCTCTATCCACAAACTTGTGTTTTTTTGCATTAACACGTACTTAAACTTAACGGTTCCCCTTTCCACTAAAACTATAATATTTAAATTATATATCTATTGTGGATAACGAAATTGAAAATCATCAGTTATTTTACACATTTCGGTGTCTGTAAAGAAAGTATTATTATTTTAGAAAAAAAAATACTCTTGATCTCTTTGAAAAGGTTATTTAATATACGAGTATGTATAAATAATAATAAATAAATATAAATTCATCGACAACAACACAATATGTACGAGTATATAAAGTGTCTTTCAAATTGAGCGGTTTTTTAAATTCTATTTTTTTTAAATTCTCGAATAAAACACACAATTTGCTTTGATTTAAAAAAAATATCGGTCATTGAAGTATAATGTATGACATTTAAACACAAAAAAAAACAATATCCGCCAAATGTCCACCTCTTGCAGCTCCACAGATGTCCACTCTTTTGTCAAAATTTTCGATGACATTTTGGCATAATTGCGGTTCTAACTCACCAATAACGCGAATAATTTCATCCTTCAGCTAAGGAATTGATCGGGGGTCATTCGTATACATCTGGATTTTCACATAACTCCAGAGAAAATAGTCCAACGGTGTCAGTTCACATGATCGTGTCTAAATAACATCACCGTTTCCGGAGATTACAATACATAAAATACTCGTAATTCAACAATTTGAACGCATCGTTGTGTTATATACGACTCCATTTTTATAAATGTCACACATTACACTTCTCAAATGTCACAAGACTTAGGCAAGTTCACGACACCATCTGTGTTTTATCCAAGAATTTAAAAAAATGCTCAATTTAGAAGACCCTTTACATAATACATGTAATATATGTCCTGAAATGCATGTATATTTCAAGATAATGGCGAAGAAAATACATTTAAGAGAGAAGCTATCAAAAGGTTATCTCATAACATCCAGTCGAGTTGCATCCTCACTAATAGAGGGCGAGCCTGGCCGCGAGGACTACGTACGTTTTTCAGCTCACTTCTTTGTAAATGTAAATTAAAAAACTAAAATAAATTTATGCTAATAAATAAGCAGTCAATACAATCAATTCAATTAATACACTAATAGGCTCACCGATAAAAAAAAATGCATGCAAAATATAATATACGAGTACATACATAATCCAATTGAAGTTTAGATCAATGACGGGAGTTCTATGTGATCCGAAAATGCCAGTAAAGTTAAAAGGAAAAGTATACCAAACGATTGTCAGACCCGCACTCCTCTATGGCTCCGAATGCTGGACGATGTGTAACTCTTACTCCAGGCAACTAGAAACTGCTGAAATGCGCATGCTAAGATGGTCAGCTGGTGTGTCCCTAAGAGACAAAATAAAAAGCTCACACATTCGTGGAAGCCTAGGTGTTACAGACATCAACAGCAAGATGGAAGAGAGGCAATTGAGATGGTATGGGCACGTTGGACGCAGAGCACCCGATCACATTGTGAACCAGGCAATCTTCCTCGAATAACAACCAGAGGAAGACCAAAGAATTCGTGGGTTGTGCAAAAAGATAACCTGATGCAGAGGCACGGCCTAAGGGACGTAGTCCGGGACAGAATAGCATACAACCTGAGGACGAGGAGAGCTGATCCCAACAGTCTTCGTAGACAGTGAGTTGGGATGGAGCCAGGGAGAAGAAAAGAAGATCTCTCCGTGGTTGCAGTCCTAAGACTGGTTTGCAGCAATTTGAACTCTTCTCCTCCTTTCCCCCCTGTCCTGTGCGGCTCTTTTTAAGTCTGTGTATGTTGAGCAGCGCACGTCCACCAACAGGTCCTCCAGGTACTCTCGGCGTGGGCGTCCCCTAGAGTTTGTCCCCTCGGTCATGCCCTCCATTATGGCATGCAAGAGGCCCTCTTGTCGTATTATATGCCCGATCCATCTTGCACGCCTTTCGGACAGGATCCTGAGCAGGTGCCTTCCTCCTTCGATTCGCTGGAGAACCTCTTCATTTGTGATGCGGTCTCTCCAGGAAATTCCTAATAGTCTTCTATAGGACCACATCTCAAAAGCCTCTAGTCTTCGTCTATCTCTTTCGGATAGGCACCATGTCTCGCAGCCGTACATCAAGATACTCCATACATAGGTCTTGATGAGGAGTATTCTCGGTTTAAGGTCTATATTATTTGATTCTATTATTTTCGACCTTTTATTAAATGCAAGTCTAGCCTGATGTAATAAAAGAAGATACATAATCTAATTATTTTCGGTGCTATTTTCTAAAAGTAGAATTTTGTTTTTAAGACTTCTTATCCCAACGCTGTGAAGATAGATGACATTTTACATTTTTTTTATATTTATTGTCTAACTATTACTTTTTACTAAAGAATCATTATGTATCTCAAAAGATTTCTCTTCCCTAATTTCATACTATTACCATTCTTATCCCTGTTTCCTTGAGATTTTTATTTTATAGCTTTTACTTAAATATTATTTACATTTACTAAGTTTTAGACATGGTCGTGTAAACCGATAATAATATGGAAGAAATAGCTTTAAAACAATCTGTCTAATTATTAAAATGGTAGTAGTGCTAAAATAAAACGAATAAATAAATATTTTTTTGCGTTAAATTATGTACACTTATAAGAAAAGTTAAGATTTTAAAAGCAATATAAATATTTAGTGTTAACACATATAAAAATTCCTAATTAATTTATAATTCTTTCCTGTAAAATGTAGCTAAAATAAAATCATAAAACGAAAGAAGAGTTTACTCGCGATTAAGAAATAAGTCATGGAGTTCGGCCATCTATTGAGAAGTAGCGAAAACTAAAATGTAAACTTAAAGCTCGTACGAGAAATATTATAAACTAGTTGCAACCCGTGAAATATTCACGGAAATAAAACAAATTCTACATTTTTTAAATACCGAATGGAGCAAGATCAGCTTTAAGTTTTTTGGGTTCATTATTGTTTAAAGTTTAAAATAAAAAAAGGTACATCTTGATTGATGAATTATTTAATTCTCAAAAATCTTTTTATACACGATGTTTTGTGTATAAACATTACTGTTGTTCAATTTAAATCGTTGATAAAGTTTTCCTTGAAGAATTGTTTCAGATATATTGACTTTAATGTTTTCGCGTTTCCGACATCGTGAAAAAGCCACATATAATTGTCTGCATTAAAAAAAAGAACATAAGATAAATAAACACAAGTAATTATAAGGTTCAATATAATAGGAAATAAATGAATTATTTAATGAATTACAATTCAAAGTAATTTGGCATCGTCCCCTTTTACACCGGTTCGTTCAGTATAATTTCAATATGTTTCGAACGACAACCGTACGGGCTTTGGCCTATTTATACTATATTATAAATAGAAATCATTTTACTTTATTAATTTTATTAAATGAAAAAAAAACGAATTTTAATTAATATTAATTTCCAAAAAGTAATATTATAAAATTTATTTAGAAACAAACTACTCAAATAATGAAAACAATAGTAAACCTGTTAATACAAATCAGAACTAACTAAATTATTTTCCACAGTTATTTTGTATTGGGATGACATCTGTTTTTAGATTTTTTTTTTCACTTCACACAAAATTCAGAGCGTTCCGGATAGATCTAGGTAATTCTTGTTATAATAATTTGATACAAACATTTCCGACGCATTTATCAGGTAGAATCTATAGATTTTTTTAATCGTAAAGACTTCTCCCAATATCTTAATCTCGATGAACTCTTTGTTACAGATTTTACCTTTAAATTGGATATAAAATGATGCACAATAAGATGACACCTGTGAATACCTCGTATCTCGCAAAGTATCAAGTGTCACTTGGATTCAATATTCGTAGTTCCCACACCCAATGAATATATTTTTTATAAAGATTCATTCAATATCAAGATGTTTAAATACCCTGATTTTTTGTAAAAATTCATAAAACCATGACAAAATTTGTTACTTATTTTCGTTTCATTCATACACGTATATAGTCAGAGCCACGTTTGCTAACAAGCAAATCTAGACATTTGCCTATGGGCGCCAAACCAAAACGGGCGCCCAAAGATTCACAAGAACTAGTTAAATAAATGCCTTATAGAACAATGCCTTCACTTTTTGAAAGCCACGTTTGCTAACTGGCAAATCTATACATTTGCCTATGGGCGTCAAACCAAAACGGGCGGCCAAAGATTCTGATAGCTTAGAAAAATATGTACAAGAAAGAGTTAGATAAAAAAACAGTGTCTTTACTTCTTCAGAGCCACGTTTGCTAACAGACAAATCTATAAATTTGCCTATGGGTGTCAAACCAAAACGGGCGCCGAAAGATTCACATACGTTAGACAAATATGTACAAGAACGAGTTAAATAAATGCCTTATAGAACAATGCCTTCACTTTTTGAAAGCCACGTTTGCGAACAGGCAAATCTATACATTTGCCTATGGGCGTCAAACCAAAACGGGCGTCTAAAGATTCTCATAGGCTAGAAAAATGTGTACAATAACGAGTTAAATAAATGCCTTCGCTTTTTGAAAGCCACCTTTGCTAACAGGCAAATCTATATATTTGCCTATGGGCGTCAAACTTAAACGAGTATCATAAGATTCTCATAGCTTAGAAAAATATATACAAGAACGAGTTAAATAAATGCCTTATAGAACGATGCCTTCACTTTTTGAAAGCCACGTTTGCTAACAGGCAAATCTATACATTTGCCAATGGGCGTCAAACCAAAACGGGCTCCCAAAGATTCTCATAGCCTAGAAAAATATGTACAAGAACGAGTTAAATAAATGCCTTCACTTTTTGAAAGCCACGTTTGCTAGCATGCAAATCTATACATTTGCCTATGGGCGTCAAACCAAAACGGGCGCTCAAAGATTCACATATGCTAAACATATATGTACAAGAACGAGTTAAATAAATGCCTTATAGAACAATGTCTTCACTTTTTGAAAGCCACGTTTGCTGACATGCAAATCTATACATTTGCCTATGGGCATCAAACCAAAACGGGCGCCCAAAGATTCACATAGGCTAGAAAAATATGTACAAGAACGAGTTGAATAAATGCCTTATAGAAGAATGCCTTCACTTTTTGAAAGCCACGTTTGCTAACAAGCAAATCTATATATTTGCCTATGGGCGCCAAACCAAAAGGGGCGCCCAAAGATTCACAAATATTTTTAAAAAATATGTACATGAACGAGTTAAATAAATGCCTTCACTTCTTCAGAGCCACGTTTGCTAACAGGCAAACCTAATCATTTGCCTATGGGCGCCAATGAACGCCCAAAGATTCATAAATAGTTTTAAAAAATATATGCAAGAACGAGTTAAATAAATGCCTTATTGAACAATGCCTTCACTTTTTGAAAGCCACATTTGCTAACAGGCAAATCTATACATTTGCCTATGGGTGCCAAACCGAAACGGGCACCCAAAGTTTCATAAATACGAGTAGGCTAGAAAAATATATACAAAAAGGAGTTAAATACATACTTTATGGAACAATGCTTTCACTTTAGTTCATTTTTTAAATTTTATGATAACTACATTATACAACTGTTCAATGTTACAGCTTAGGGAACTGATATTTAATGATAACTTCATTATACAACTGTTCAATGTTACAGCTTAGGGAACTGATATTTAATGATAACTACATTGTACAACTGTTCAATGTTACAGCTTAGGGAACTGATTTTTTACAAATAAATTAGTAACTGTTTATCCAAAACATAACATCATTTTATTTATGCACACACTTTACAAACTGTTTCGCGGAACAAAGCGTTTTATTATTGAAACAACTGAAAACATATTTAAGATCCACACTGAAAAAAAACAGACTAAATGCATTAGCAATATTTTTAATGGAATCAGACATAACAGTGAATACAGATTTCAATGACATCGTATATGCATTTCTGGAGAAGAGGGCAAGACGTTAACTGTAGTGGTGTATTGTGTGGCACGAAATACGTCATCATTTGAAACAGAAAGGGTAAATAAACATTATTATAATTACATATTGAGGGGGGGCGCATTTTGTAAACTGTCTAGGGGCGCCATTTATACAAAAGCGGCACTGCACATCGTATTCCTTCAACATATCCGAACTGTTTTTTTTGTACGGAAACAAAACTGTATTCGAATCTAGTAATAGAACTTTCGGATTTAAAACCACTGGAGTATACACGTAACTCGCGGTTCGTCATTGCATGTGCTAGCAACACTATTGCACGTGAAAAGGCGCACTCAAGGTATGCGAGTATTGTTATGAAACGAACTATTTTAACAGACCGGAACCAATTTTTTTTAAGTTGAATACCACCGGACACCGAACTCGAAGCCCCCGTGTAGAAGTTCAGCGTCTTACCAACTAGGCCACGAGGGTCACCAATCTAACTGTTCATTGGAACTTATTTAAGAACGTGACCAGGCTCCTCATTAAAGTTGAAAGAAAACAGAACTGTATTCGGATCTAGTAATAGAACTTTCGGATTTAAAACCACTGGAGTATACACGTAACTCGCGGTTCGTCATTGCATGTGTTAACAACACTATTGCACGTGAAAAGGCGCACTCAAGGTATGCGAGTATTGTTACGAAACGAACTATTTTAACAGACCGGAACCAATTTTTTTTAAGTTGAATACCACCGAACACCGAACTCGAAGCCCCCGTGTAGAAGTTCAGCGTCTTATCAACTAGGCCACGAAGTTCGCCAACCTAACTGTTAATTGGAACTTATTTAAGAGCGTGACCAGGATCCTCATTAAAGTTAAAAGAAAAACGATTATGATGTGTGACGTTAAATGTTTAAATGTGCGGTAGAAACACGTTTTTTAAGCATTCAATCAATAAAATTGAAGGTGTCAAAAATACGAAATCTTGATAAGTTCTGACCTCAAACTGTAGGAGCAATCAAAAAGACAATGTCGCAATCTATCTCCATCTATCATCCAATCAGTGAAGCGCTTGGAAATGTGATCGTGTTTTTTTTGCATGCAATGTTTTATTTTAATACTTCATTACGAAAACAACCTGGCGAGCGTATTACCAGGTGGCAATCTCTTCCAACCACCCAGACATCACCCAGACAAAAGTAAATAAAGCAAGTTACATGGTCAAAAAAATGTACAAATGATTATTTATCTTTATGCAATTTATAAACAATATACTCGTAGTAAAAGTAAGAATGAGATATCATCAATCAAAGGAAAGGGAAGGGATGGTGGAGAGGAAAGAAAAATCACGAATGAAACACGTTATATTACTGACTTCTTCCCAGTGTTATATCAGGTCCCCCCAACGTTGAATATCACCTGAGAGTAGGCATCTTTGTCCCCCCCGGCATCTCGAAAAATATCCCCAACGCTCTTTATACAAGTCCAATCACGTATATTGTGGAGCCAGGAGATTTGCCTCCTGCCAACACCTTTTCGACCCTCTATTTTGCCTTGGATGATCAGGTGCAGTAATTTGTACTTTGCTCCTCTTTGTACATGACCCAAATAGGACACCTTTCAGATTTTAATATTAGTCAGCAACAGCAACTCTCTATCAACTTTGGCTCTTTGAAGAACCCTTGTGTTGCTGACCATATCCGTCCAGGGTATCCGTAGCATTCTCCGATGCATCCACATTTCGAATGCTTCCAGTCGGTTCATACTACCAACTTTGAGGGTCCATATTGCTGACTAGAGTGTTTTATTAAATTAACATCAAAATCTCTTCTTAAATGAAAATAACCAGTCATTAACAAAGAGTCAATAAGTACATCATTTTGAAGAGATCATGAAATATAATCTATGGAGGTAGAGGCATCCAAAAGGTTGCTAAAAATCCAACAATTTGTATCAATGTTGTTGTAAAAAACGTTTCAGACTGAGAACATATAAATACCAAATAAATCAAACATTTACGGCGTTTATACAAAAATTTTAGACGGTCGTAAAAACACAAAGGTTACCAGAGAAGAAGCCGTTCAATGGGCTGCATTGTTCGGGCGCGTCGCAGCATCCAAAGATTTTTGCAAAGGACTCGAAAAAATAGTGTATCCACGAAGAAGAGAGAATAAAACTGCATTTGCCGATACTTGGGTAGCGCGCTCCATTGTCATGTTCTACAAAGGAGATCTTCGATATAGGTCATTGTATTTTTGTGCAACCTGCCAATTATCAACAGGTCCACTTTTCGATACTTTGGAAAAAGCACTCGATTCAGAATATCTTTTATAAGAAGTTTTATGATGTATTTTACAGTTTCGTTAACTTTATTATTTAAGTATACTTTCATTTCAATCTATACTTTTCTTGTATACAATACAATCTGGCGAGCTTCTTTCTATGTAGTAACTCGACCAACCAACCAGAAGTAGGTCAAAGTTGACTTTAGTGTAAACAAAATTGAATGATTGATATCATTAATTGCAATGGGATTCTAACTCGCAATCTTCGGATTGGACGTCAGGTATTTTATTTATTTATTTATTTAACACTTTTATTGCAAATACAATCTGGAGGTCTTATTGCCAGGCGGCAATCTCTTCCAACCAACCAGACAAAAGTAAATGAAGCAAGTTACGTGGTCACATAAATCATTCGAATGGCTATTATTTATTTATTTATTTAACACTTTTATTGCAATACAATCTGGCGGGCTTATTGCCAGGTGGCAATCTCTTCCAAACAACCAGACAAAAGTAAATGAAGCAAGTTACGTGGTCACATAAATCATTCGACTGACTATCCATCCCCACGAAATCCATAAACATATACGTGAGCATATGCCCACGAACCCCACAAAGACGGACAGTCACCCGAAAATTATTTTTCATACAAAGTGAGATATCATCAATCAAAAAGAAAGGAAGAGATGGTGGAGAGGAAAGGAAAAGAAAAATCAGGAATGAAACACGTTATTTTACTGACTAGAAATTAAGAGGTTTTTCAGTCGCTTCTTAAAGCATGCCAAAGAAGGAGCAAGTATTATATTGGTTTGTAACTGATTCCAGAGTCTCACTGCATGGACAGTAAATGCCAACTAGGTCACGGATATCGTCATATAGAGCAACCTGGCGGGTTAAATACTATTTGGCAACTCTTCAAACCAATTAAAGATTTGTTACAGAGGCCTTATATGAAAAAAGCCTTAAATATTTTAAATATATGGGTAGTACTTAGAATCAAATCCACAACCTTATATGTAGTTTTGTAGATCCAATTACACTTTTATTGGTCTTTCTTTGCCACCGGTTCCACGAAATATTTGTTTTGTTAGGCTTACTTCATTCATTTTTTCTATGAGCCCAAACCATCTTCGAGTAGTCTGTACATAAAATTTAACAAATACACACTGGTCTTCATATTTTTATTATTATTATTTTTGTATTGTTTTCCGAAATTTATCTACCTTAGAATAGGAATAAACATAGTTAGCCAGGGGTGTGATTTGCTTTGGTAGTTCCCAACATATTAGAACGGTCGACTCCTTTTATGTTTTTATGTTAGTTTTAATCCATAGATTATAAAATATTTTGCTACGTAAGCTTGGTAAGTAATGTGTTGAGTACAGTTTTACAACGCATTTAAAAATCAAAACAGGCCTGTAACTTTAATTTAAGTTTAAAGTGTTTTATGTTTAAGTGTTTAAATTACATTATTTCAAAGAGAGTTCTACAATATAAATACCAAATCAATTAATAAACAGCGTAAATTAATTTAAAAAAGGATACTATGAATGTGAACCAGGCAATCTCCATGGATCTTCCTCGAATAACAACCAGAGGAAGACCAAAGAATTCATGGGTGGTGCAAAACGATAACCTGATGCAGAGGCACGGCCTGGGGGACGTAGTCTGGGACAGAAGAGCATACAACCTGAGGACGAGGAGAGCTGAGAGTGAGTTGGGATGGAGCCAGGGAGAGAGAGACTATGAATGTAAAACATATTATAGCTATTATTGAAAAATAAGGCTTTTGGATATCTTGTTATTTCAAAACACTTAATAAATCTTGACACAAATATACAGTTCCACAGCTGTAACTATTGTGAATAGAACTTGTAAATAATGTATCTTGCATTGGAGCGTTGAACGTCGTATAGATTTCTTGAAAGACAATGCATTCTTGAAAATGTATTCATTTTCAATATAAGTATGACGAACAAACGTTGTAGTTTCGATTTATCCTTATTATCTGTAATGCAACATTTACAATCAACATACTTTTTAATGAAAAGGCAAAAAGTAAAGAACAAGTATGGTATATAACAATGTAAAAAGTCCTCCATTTTGTAGATGTGGTGAGCCACTTCTATAACAAAGTGGTGTCATATTGAAATCACAAAATTCATAAAAGTCCTCCATTTTGTAGATACTGCCTTGATCAAAAACTTATAGGACTTTATTCATAAAATCGAAAATACAAGTTTAGTCATCAAAATCGATATGATCCCATTCAAAGTACTCCCCATCGACTGCAACGCACTTACGCCAGCGCTTGATCCAATCCTCGGACCACCGCTGGTACTCAATTTTCGGTATGTCCATCAGAGCCGTCATCGATTTTTTCATGACATCCTCTCGGGTGCTGTAACACGACACGTCTGAGGCCCAAATCACTAAGCAAAATGTCTTGCACGAATCCATAAGTGATGTTCAAGTCCTCTCTGCCAGCTCTCTGATGGTCAATTTGCGGTTTTCGGCCAACATTTATTTGATTTTATCGATGTTTTCATCTGTTTTCGACTGACACTGCGTTCGTCATCCTCGACCGACTCACGACCACTTCTGAAGCGTTCTTGCCACCGAAAAACACTTCTCCAACATTTTCAAGGTCTGCGGACCGTTAAATCCGTTTTCTACACAAAATTTAATGCAAACTCGTTGATGCACAGTTCAAACTTGTAAAAAGTTGAAAACACGCACAAAGGTAGATGTACTCAGTGCAGCGTCACTTTTACAAATGTCAAGCTATGACGCTGAAATTTGGAAGGAAGTGTCAATGATAGAAGTGGTAACCTAACAAAAAAAAAGAATTCCAATCGGGTGACTGACAGCGCCACACGGTGGTCGGTCCTAAAACTTGATCGTAAACTGTTAACTTCAATGTACACACGAGATTTCTTTTATGGTTTTCTTTGTGATCATTTGAATTTAAATTAAAAACTAAAATTCAAATTAGAAAATCCATAAACATTAAATTTTATATATCATTTATGACAATTATTAAATATATCAACTGAGCCTATGATTTTAATTAGAAATAAATTAACATAGGTCTATTTGTATTTATGTACCGGCCCTGCACTTTTTTTTTCTTCTTTGATAAGTTGTTTCAACTATTCTAAAAGTTTTAATAGTAACTTGTAAAGGCATTTCACATATTTCTGCGTGTTATTCAATATGATAGTGTTATTCAAACGACAAAGGCTGCATATTTATATAAAATTTATTGCGTTTTTGGATATTTGGTGAATTTTTTTTGTAAACAATTTCAAATTCGTTTTTTCAACTCGTTTGATATTCTTGGAAAACGTTAGAATCTGCAAAAAGTAACTAAAAAAACCACTTTAATTTATTTATTTAGCACTTTTATTGCAATACAATCTGGCGGGAGTATTGCCAGGCGGCAATCTCTTCCAACCAACCAGACAAAAGTAAATGAAGCAAGTTACGTGGTTGCATAAATCATTCAAATGACTATCCATCCCCACGAAATCCATAAACATATACGTGAGAACATGCCCACGAACCCCACAAAGACGGACAATCACCCGAACATTATTTTTCATATAAAGTGAGATATCATCAATCAAAAGGATAGGAAAAAAAATCAGGAATGAAACACGTTATTTTACTGACTAGAAATTAAGAGTTTTTTCAGTCGCTTCTTAAAGCATGCCAAGGACGGAGCGAGTCTTATATTGGTTTGTAACTGATTCCAGAGTCTCACTGCATGGACAGTAAAGGACGACGTAAAGAAAGAGGAGCGGTAAACTGGAAAGGCCAATAAACAATCTCTGTTTGAGCGTAGCGCTAATACATGATTGGAAAGACGCTGAAAATTTTCGGCGAGATAAGAGGGTGCGGCGGGACAGTTAAGGATACTCTGTAACATCCAAGTAACATACGTCCGCATAATCCAGAATCGGAAAGAGCAGAGATTGTTTTAGATGGTTCATTAAACTTTATACTTTCTGTGTATGATAACAAAGAAGAGCAAGAACAGGTAAAGTATGGTTGAATTAATAGAGTTATATTTTGAAAGTGAAACGTAAAAAGACAGGAAGATCGAAGAAAATATATGTGGTGAATTGTAACACACTTTTGTTGTATACAATACAACCTGGCGGGTTTGTTACAATGTAGCAATCTCTTCCAATCAACCAGAAAGATGTTAAAGTCTTAAGTGAAAACTAGACTGGATTTTTTTTTAAATCTAGGTTCCAGCGGGATTTGAACGGTAAGACGCCTGTCTCTCAACCGCAACGGTTGAGAGACAGGCGTCTTACCAACTAGGCCACGAAGGTGTATGAACATAGAAGAGGCAAAGGATGTGTAAAAAACTGGCGCTCTGACATCTTAATATAAATAAAGGTATATTGATAGCAACATGTATGTTATGTATGGTACGTATTTAAATACATTCCAAAATCACATATAGTATATCTTAAGATAAATACAACAAAATACATTGAAAAGAGAAGCTATCAAAAGGTCTGGACTCGTATTATAACACCCCTCCGGCCGAGATACACCCCACCAAGATAGGGCGAGCCCAGCCGCGAGGACACCAGATGTTTTACAACGCACCCTCCCCCCCCTTTTTGAGAAACGTCTTGATAATTGTGGTATTTATTTAGACATTTTTACATTTGGCTAAGTATGTACCATATACTATATATTCTTACAAAAATATCTTCATAAATATTTCTGAAATTTTAAACGGCGTATATTTCAATTATGAAAAAATGCACTGGTTAAATTAGTTAAGAATGCATTGTAAATCAAATAGATGTACAATGCAAAATGCTAAAGAGCTATATCTAACAAAGAGTTATATCTAACAAAGAGCTATGTCTAACAAAGAGATATATCTAACAAAGAGCTATGTCTAACATAGAGCTATATCTAACAAAGAGCTACTATATATCTAACAAAGGTCTTCTGTATAAATTTCAAATAAAAAAAAAAATTATGACTAAAAAACTAAATCTTAAATTAATGATCAAATTAATTTACCTATTTATAATTTTAATAAGAAATTTTATATATTGGATGTTAACATAATAAGTTGTGTCCGCTTTTTTTCCAATTTAAAAATGAGCACCAAAAGTAAAACAAAATGGTAAAGGTTATACGTCATTCGAAAGAAAATTTTCTGCTCTACAAGATAGTTTGTGTTTGCTTTTACGTTACATATATTATTTTATTTGATTACAAGCCTTCAAAATGGAATGTCAAGTAGACTAAAGTGAGCATTTTCGACACCTGCAGTGTACTTCGATGATGACCGCTTAAACCATATTATTCATGAAGATCCCCTTCAAACCACCGTAGAATTGGCTGAGCTACCCTAATTTGTAAATTTACTAACTCCATAAATACAAACTTTACAGGGTGGCAATAAAACTACATAACTATTCTAAATTAAGTCTTAGTATTAGTATTATTAGTCATTAGTATGTTTTTGTACTTAAATATCAAGACGACCAAGAGATACACTCCGAGTAAAAAAATGTTAAATATCATTATATCATAATGATTTTATCGATAATTATTGGAGTTAGCAATTTTTCAATGGTGAATATTTAAAAATCGTATCGATAATTATTGGAGTTAGCAATTTTGCAATGGTGAATATTTATAAATTGTTGTTATGTTATATTATCATCTGAACAAGATATTAAAAATATTATATAATAACTACAGCCTAGAATTACTAAGATAATTGGCAATAAAAAAAAGAACTGAGAAAAAGGATTCTTTATTGAGTACAACAGTGAATCGATCAATTAGAGTCACGTCACATCAACAACTACTACAGGGAAAGGATATATCCCAATTTGTGTAAAATTGGGTGATTATGTTATTTCTTCCTGACACACAATACCTGATCCTCGTACAATCGGGCGGCATCTCCTTGCTTACCATTCATCAGGTTAACTTCCTGTCTTTTTTAAGTAGCCGCAATGGTTAAGGTACTCGCATTGTCAGCTGATGGAAGTTGGGAGTATTGCATTACTAACTACCATCGTCTATTTTTTTCTTAACACAGAAGCGAAACAGTGATTATAGAATAGTTTCAGAGATGTTCAGCAAAGGTAGTTTGCCAGGTTTTGATATACTTCTGAAACAACCCATTTAGAGAATGCATGAGTGTATAATGCGAACTGAGAACTCATTAATTCGAGTTATTTATTGCATGTCAACATTGAAAAATACCGTTAGCAAGTAGATACAAAATAGTTATTTAAACTGATATTTTTTTAAATTTGTAAATTAAAAAATGTATTTTTTTATTTATATAACTCATATTTTATTGTTCATATATATTTTCTATAACTTGTATTGCATTGAAAACCTTTGCACACTCTCTGAAATGAATACTAATTAATTAGTATTATTATGATACGTATTATTATTGTTCTTATTATGATTGTTACTCTTAACATCATATATGAGAAGGTGTATGAATGTGGAAGTTGCAAAATATGTGTATCAAGATAGGAAATTCTGGCGTTCAGTCTTCGCTGCCTACCCCAATAAGGAGCGGTGGGATGTATGTATGTCTATAATCATCACTATATTCGTCATCATTGTCATTTATAACAATACGCGCATACACACATAGCATCACAACATTTCCCTGTCCAGATAGGCAGAAAGGACAAAGCACCATAATTTCCAATCTCGACACATATTCAAATCTGACACACATTCCAATCTCGACACATCAAATATAGTAATACCAGATTTATTATGCTCTTATTACTCCCTTTCAATTCACATGTTTCGCTTCCATACATCAAGGCTGGTACCTACTAACTAGCACACCACTCTACACAACCATTTTTTGAAGACTTATTAGCAAAAACCGTATTAAGTGCGCCATTTAGCTTATTGCCTGCAGCTACACGCCTTTCAATATCTTTATCTATCTTAATATCTCTCGAAAACATGCTCCCTAAATAGCCAAGATCAAATCGAGCATCATTATAAAACCATATTATTCCTACTTTTTTTTAATGGACTGAACATTTTATTGGACACAACATATTATTGGACTGAACATTTTATTGGACTGAACATTTTAGTGGACTGAACATTTTATTGGACTGAACATTTTATTGGACTGAACATTTTAGTGGACTGAACATTTAATTGGACTGAACATTTTATTGGACTGAACATTTTATTGGAGTCAACATTTTACTGGACTCAACATTTTAGTGGACTGAACATTTTATTGGACTGAACATTTTAGTGGACTGAACATTTAATTGGACTGAACATTTTATTGGACTGAACATTTTATTGAACTGAATATTTTATTGGATTCAACATTTTATTGGACTCAACATATTATTGGACTCAACATTTTATTGGACTGAACATTTTATTGAACTGAATATTTTATTGGACTGAACATTTTATTGGACTGAATATTTTATTGGACTGAACATTTTATTGGATTGAAAATTTTAGACAAAATAAAAGAAGTACTATCGAATCTAAACATTCATTATGTGCGCACTAAATCTTAATAAAATAAAATTCATATCTAAATTTTACCACCGGGTCTGCCTTTTTTTCTTTAGATAGGCAATATCGATCGGCCATATCAAGTTTCCACTCCTTTGCAATACTTTGAGTATTGTATCTATCTCATAAGTTTTCATTGAACACAGTTTTTACAATCCTTTACAAGATACCTTTTTTTCATTTTTACACCATTTAGATTTGCTTTTTAATAATAAGTACCTACCCTTGCTTTTTTATATTTTACCATTTTCTATGGATATTCGTTTATTAACTACATAATAACCTATGACTTTGGTCATATCTATTCTTTAAAAAAATCGTTCCCTGCGCTATGCTATACCCATCGAATGACACAAGCATACCTATTTTATTTCTACACCATTTAGATTTACTTCATAATAAGTATCCTCGCTTTTTTGACATTTTCTATGGATATTCGTTTATTAACTACATACTTATGACTTCGGTCATATCTATTCTTTCAAAAACCAAAAGTTCGAACCCTGCGCTGTGTTACACCCATCGAATGACACAGGCTTACCTATTTTATTTCTACAACATTTAGATTTGTTTCATAATAACTATCCTCACTTTTTTTTAAATTTTATATGGATATTCGTTTATTAACTACATAATAACCTATGACTTCGGTCATATCTATTATTTCAAAAACCAAAAGTTTGAGCCCAGCGCTGTGTTACACCCATCGAATGACACAGGCGTGCCTATTTTATTCCTACAACATTTAGATTTGCTTTATAATAATAAGTACATTACCCGGCGGTAAGTAATACACATCGGGCTTAAGAAAGAGACTATCGGCCATAATCGGCTAGCTTCGGCTTTCTAGAGCGTCGTCTCTGTCATTCATACACGTGTTCCGTCGCGATTTGTCAGTCGTTGTCAAGCGTTCTAGGGACAGAGACGACGCTCTACAAAGCCGACGCTCTACAAAACCGACGCTCTACAAAGCCGACGATCTACAAAGCCGACGCTCTACAAAGCCGACGATCTACAAAGCCGACGCTCTACAAAGCCGACGCTCTACAAAGCCGACGCTCTACAAAGCCGACGCTCCACAAAGCCGACGCTCCACAAAGCCGACGCTCTACAAAGCCGACGCTCTACAAAACCGACGCTCTACAAAGCCGACGATCTACAAAGCCGACGCTCTACAAAGCCGACGATCTACAAAGCCGACGCTCTACAAAGCCGACGCTCTACAAAACCGACGCTCTACAAAGCCGACGCTCTACAAAGCCGACGCTCCACAAAGCCGACGCTCCACAAAGCCGACGCTCCACAAAGCCGACGCTCCACAAAGCCGACGCTCTACAAAGCCGACGCTCTACAAAGCCGACGCTCTACAAAGCAAAGACGGGTTCGATCCTCGTTGGAACTCATTTTTTTTTCGAAACGATTCCAGTTTAGTTTTCACTTTGGGCTCTTTTACATCGCTCTGATTGTTTAGAAGAGGTTGTACTGTATACAACGAAAATGTAATATTGTGTAATCCATACCCTGCTTACTCGAGAATGTTTAGTTTTGTATTTTTTTTATTCTTGCGCCATGAATCTTCAGTCTTAATACGTTTTTATTATAATAATTTAAATTTCATTCATTCGTATAGTAACCCTTCAAATATCCAAATTTATAATGGGGAGAGGTTGAAGAGCGTAGCCGGAAGACAAAATTGTCTTCAACCCCATTAATCGAACCTTCGAGATTAGAACCATTAGAGTATTCACGGAACTAGCGGTTCGCCACCGCACGTGTTTGCTATACTATCCTGCACGTGATGAGCCAACAGCACGTTCGCACGTCTAATACCATGTTTACACGTGCTAAGTACTTATCGTTTGTACTAAGCTGCTTAGTGACAACAAGTATATTAGTACCTACTAAAATTTACTATAGTTCGGAAATTCTAGGATGAGTCCTGTGACAGCTCACAAATTTGCCCCAATACAACCTAATGTAATGTATTTACCTAAATAACTTGCTATTTATTAGAATTGAGGCTTATATTAAAGTTGATAAAATAATTAAAATTACTAAACATCGTTACAAGGTTGTATTGGGGCAAATTTGTGAGTTGTCACACGACCCATCCTAGAATTTCCGAACTATAATGCTTAGTACGAATATGCTTATTTACACGTAGATACAAGTGCAAGTGAAAAGTACTATACTAGAAAAAATGTAGCATGGTCCCTGTGACAGTTCACAAATTTGCTCCAATAAAACCTTGTAACGACGTTCAATAATTTTAATTATTTTATCAACTTTAATATAAGCCTCGATTCTAATAAATAGCAAGTTATTTAGGTAAATACATTACATAAAACTAACAATAATGACAAATTAATACATCTTGTTACAAATTAGCAAAAATGTGGCAGTTTGTTAAAATCAAATAATATTTGGCGACATTCGTCAAAAGTCACTACGTTAGTCTGCATTGGCTAGGGATTGGGGTATACGATAATTGGATTTTCGATTTTTTTATACATAAAATTAAATGTTCGTAATTAGTATTAATTTAAAGATAGATACAAATCATACGATACATTAGAAAGTCAGTTTAATGAAAATTAAGAATTAAAACGTCAGTTTAGAGAAAAACGATTCGATTTGTAAAAAAAAACTATTTTACCCCATCCCTTTGAGACATAACATTTCAAACGTCACAGGGACCATGCTACATTTTCTTGAGTATAATGACAAGTACTAAGCTCATGTAAACATGGTATAACGCATACGAATATTGTTCCCGGACTTTTTGTTTGAAAATCATTAGGAATTAAAACAGAAATTCCAAGATGCAAGTCAAGCATCTTTTCAACTGTGCCACGGAAGTCAATAAGTGACAGGAAGACATAAAGCAGGTAGGCAAAATATCTAAAACGCCTTTTTTTTTTAAAGACACAAGGATTTTAAAATTAAATTACTTTCTAAATATAAAATAACAATAAATATTTATTGCCTATATCCAATCGGTAATGGTAACAGAATAGGAAATCACCAAAGCTGGGTATGCGAAAATAAATCAAACATTGCAAAAAGTGGCAGAAAAAAGATCAAATAAAACATCTCGAACGACAGCCAATCAAACATAAGGGCGGCAGATAGAAAGATCTAGGGGTTGTTCTCTTGACGGGGGTGATAACTGTTTCTCAACATTTATGGTTACGTAAAAGAATCTGTTTCTTTTGAATTCGTATTTTTTAAGAGCTGAATAAATGCTGCGGAAATGCGTGCACTTAGATTAATTAGACAGAATACGGAATGGAGTATTTAGGGTTAACTCTTCCTGTCCTGTGATGTGTAACTAGTACACATTGCTTCTAAAAACTTTAATATCTCTATAAATATAATAAATACTGGGTTCACATTTTAGATATTCCTCCGTAATACATTTACGCATTGAATGAAAAAATAATATTAAAAATAATTAGCACTTATCGACCACATCAGCGATATTTTGTGAAAATCGGGAATAAATTCACCAATACAATCAACGTGTGCCCGTGTGTGACGTAGGTATATTCATTCTAAAAAACTGATATGGGTGAGGAGCGACGCCATTCACGTTTCACTCTCACTTCGGTATATGGGAACGCAAGAAATAGAATCTCAGTTCGCTCGCTTCTTTCGCTCAGTAGCCAGCGGGCTTTCGTTCAAGGTGGTCGTCTCGCCCGTTTTGTGAACGTCGGCCGATATTTTTTTTCATGTTTTCAGCAATTAAATTTCAACTATCACATTTGACTTCAAATTTAATTAATTTAAGCGATTAGCTATGAATATTGTTATTTTTCCGATTTAAAATCGCTCATTTTTACATGTGTATTACACAGCACCGGAACGCAAGGTTTATTTTAGCACCGTAATCATCCCCCAAGATTGGTTAAAATCTGTATTTATTACATTGCCCAAAAAACAACACCCAAAAAAATGTAATGATTATCGCCTCATAAGTCTTATGAGTCATGTTCTGAAATTGTTTCTTAAAATAATACATGCCAGAATAAGACTGAAATGCGAGCGAGATTTGGATGACACTCAGTTTGGGTTCAGGAATGGTTTTGGTACCCGTGAAGCGCTGACAACAATAAACATATTATTACAAAAATGTTACGACCAAAGAAAAGACATCTATGCTTGTTTTATTGATTATGAAAAAGCATTTGACAGGGTTAAACACACATATTTGATTGAGATGCTGTTGAGATGTGGTATAGATGAAAAGGATGTGAGAATAATCAAGAATCTGTACTGGGACCAAAACGCTATCATTAAATTGGAAAACGGAAACACCTCACAAGGTATTCCCATTCAGCGAGGAGTCCGTCAGGGGTGTGTTCTCTCACCAACTTTATTCAATCTGTACTCTGACTTGGTCTTTAAGGAAGCGCTGACTGAGACAAATCTCGGTGTGAAGGTCAATGGGGTGGTCATCAATAATATCAGATATGCGGATGACACCGTTCTAATTGCGGACAGTTTAAAAGGCCTTCAAGAACTGCTTGATAAAGTTGACTCCGTTGGTGAACGTTTTGGTATGAACATTAATGTGAGCAAAACTAAAATGATGGTTTTTAGCCGAGAATGTCATCCAAATGTCCACCTTACGCTAAGGGGTGTTGTTGTCGAGAGGGTGAAACGGTTCAGGTACCTGGGAAGCATGATTACTGAGAAACTGGACCCTGACATTGAGATAAAATGCAGAATAGAAGCGGCACGAACGGCTTTTAATAAAATGAAAAACCTTCTTTGTGACGATAATATAAACTTAAAGCTGAGACAAAGAATGGTCAAATGTTACGTATGGTCTGTCTTACTTTACGGCGTGGAGGCGTGGACTCTTAAAGTTAACATAATAAACCGCCTTGAAGCGTTTGAAATGTGGATCCACCGTAGAATGTTAAGAATATCTTGGACCGATATGATAACAAACACTGATGTACTACGTAGAGCCAATGCAAATAGAGAACTATTCACCACTGTTAAGCTCCGTAAAACATCATATTTTGGCCATGTAATGAGAGGTGACAAATACACCGTACTTCAGCTCGTCATGAAGGGGAAGATCGAGGGCCGCAGAGGGGTCGGCAGAAGACAGCTCTCCTGGCTTCGAAACATCCGACAATGGACCGGCGTCAGAACTGTGGGGGAGCTGTTTCGCGCCGCCCAGGACAGGGAGGCTTTCTCTCAGATGGTCGTCGACGTCGGGGGGACCCGGCAGGACACGTGAAGAAGAATCATGTTTTCAGCAATTAAATTTCAATTATTATCACTTTTGACTTGAAATTTAATTCATTTAAGCGATTGGCTATGAAGATTCTTATTTTTCCGATTTTAAATCGCTCATTTTTACGAGTGTATTGGTGTGTTGGATTTTTTTAGCACAGGAAGGGAAAGGTTAAAAGTGAACTTATGTGGATATGAAAAAAATAATAAAAAAATAATTATTTTGTTATTCCACTAATTAAACTAATTCTCACCTAACGTGTTTCCACTCCCTATCCCGAGGTCCTCTTCAGGGTGAATAATCCCGGTTTGTTATAAGAATAGTGCTTACATCAGACTGCTATCTTGTAACTATAGTATGTTACATCTACATCAAAAGTGTGCCTGGTAGATTTATGGAAAGACTTCAATTTTAATAAATCGAATTAAATATTTTATGCATATATTTCTTAGAATTCGTTTGAGGTGTGAAACCTTTTGCATTATTTGGTTATCATGTGTTGAGTAAGATAAAGAAGAGCACTCTGAGATGGTTTGGGCACGTGGAACGAATGAATGAAGAAAATCGAACCAAACAAATATACAGTGCAGATGTGAGTGGAAGACGAAATAGAGGAAAACCAAGGAAAGTATGGTTTGATCGATTTTGAAAAAAGAAAATGTAAAAGTCAGATAAATTATAAGTTATATGAGAAAGTGTATGAATGTACACGAGACGATGTGTGCCGCGTTAGGAAAGTCTGGCATTGTCCTCTGCCTACCCTGACAGGGACACGCCGTGTTATGCCATATCATCACGCATGATTATATCATCATAATAATAATAATAAATACAGGTTTATTGATAGCAACATAGTGTGTACATAATATATTGAGACACATTTCAAGAATACATCAAAAAGAGAATACATTAAAAACAGAAGCTATCAAGAGGTGTGGGCTCATATAATAACATCCCCCCGGCCAAGATACACCCCACCAATATAGGGCGAGCCCAGCCACGGGGATACCAAATGTTTTTCAGCCCACACCATTGAACACGTAGAACAAGAAGATAAAAAAAAACACAGAAAATAAATAGATGACAAGAAAAATACATTTAAGAAAGAAGACATTAAAAGGTCCAGGCTCATCCCACAAACATTCCCCCGGCCGAGATACACCTCACCAATGTAGGGCGAGCCCGACCGCAAGGCCATCGGGGGGCTTCCATCTCACACCCCCGCATTCCACACCCCGCATGATCATATCATCGCGCATGTTCATATCATCACGCATGATCATATCATCACTCATGATCATATCATCACGCATGATCATATCATCACGCATGATCACATCATCACGCATGATCATATCATCACGCATGATCATATCATCACGACGTAATGATATGATCAGTTAACTTTCAAACACCTACTTAAAAAATAATACATCTCTCTTCAAAGACGTAGTGTACTTCTCCATAGATTCCATTTTCTTCTCTTTTTTCACCTTCCTTTTCTTCTTTTAGTCTTTGATGACAGTTAGTATTACTATTTTGAATTCGTTTTTAATGCGTTCAATATTTTGCTTTCTTTCATTCTTAACATGTTGTAAAAAATTACTTCTTAACTTGTCTGATTGGTCGGAAGAGCTTATCGTATGATAATAAAATCCCCAATGCTATATTTTACTATTAATAGCTTCAATTCCAATTATATCGACAACACCAGATTTATAATATATCGTATCAGCCCAGAAAGATGCAACTGTTATGACATTGGAAGTTTTTTTTCAGCAGGTCTTCCGAGCAGCTATATGTACTTGAGAAAATGTAGCATAGTCCCTGTGAGAGTTCACAAATTTTCCCTAATACAACCTTGTGACGACGTTCAGTAATTTGAATTATTGTATCAACTTTAATATAAGCCTCGTTTTTAATAAATAGCAAGTTATTTAGGTAAATATATTACATAAAACTAACAATAATGACAAATTAATACATCTTGTTACAAATGAGCAAAAATGTGGCAGTTTGTTAAAATCAAATAATATTTGGTGACGTTTGCCAAAAGTCACTAGGTTAGTCTGCATTGGCTAGGGATGGGGTAAACGATAATTGGATTTTCGATTTTTTCCTATCTAAAATTAAAGGTTCGTAATAAGTATTAATTTAGAGTGGATCTTAGCCTATTTAAATATAGATAGAAATCATACAATACATTAGAAAGTCATTATAATGAAAATTAAGAATTAAAACGTCAGTTTAGAGAAAAGCGATTTTTAGATTTATAAAAAAAACGATTCGATATGTAAAAAAAAACGATTTTACCCCATCCCTTTGAGATATGACATTTCAAATGTCACAGGGACTATCCTACATTTTCTCAAGTATATCAGGGCACAGTGGACAATCCATCAAGCCATAGATTGAATTTCACTATATCATACATGCATAGTGGTTGATCTTTTGTGTCAATCCTCCATCTGAGGAGATTTTTTTTCAAAACCGATTAAAATATCTACATTCGGTCTATTGTAGGTCGTATCCTACCGGCAGGCATTTCGACGAGGGTGCTCCAAGAATCAAGTCATCTTTAATACAAAACACCAGGCTCCTCGGGCACTGCAGAAAGGGTCGCATGGGCTGATCTTCACCGCATGTACAGCGAGTCGAACCATTACAGAAAGTTTCCTATTTCGACATATTTTTCTTGGTTCTCTCAATTCATATTCGAAGCCTGTTAAAGATTTTCAAGTCCTCCAGGACAGTTCATATCCTGGTGGTAATGCCTCGACAAGCAAGAAAAGCTGGTTGATTGGAAGAAATTGTTCTTCTTCTTCTTGGTTTAGGTCGTATGACCTGTTTGTGACGGTGAGCTGTCCTGGGATGATGACGTCCAGCTGTCCTTTCATCTTTTCGGCGGCCTTCCTGGTAATCTCCTGCTGTCAGGGTTTTCAGTCTTAGCGATTCTTGCCAGTCTTATATCCTCCATGCGGTCCACATGATCCCTCCAGAAGCGCATTCAGTTTCTTCCCCACCTCACTATGTCTTCAACACCACAGACAAGCCTTATCGTCTCATTTCTGATACAATATCTAAGAGTTCTGCCTGCGATGGAGCGTAGGGTTCTCATTTCTGCCACTCTGAGAAGGTTTATTGTCCTATTGGTATCGGCTCTCACTTCTATCCCATATGTCATGATAGGGCGGACGCATGTCTTATATATCCTGACCTTACTTTCGGTCAGCATGTGTTTGTTTCTCCATATAGTATCCCGCAGGCAGCCAGCAAAAGCTGCCGCTTTATTAGTTTGTGCTCGTACTTCACTAACATAACATACTCGTATATGGGTCACTGTTGCTAGAGATCTCTTCTACACCTAGGTAAGTGAATTGCATGACTTGCTCGATGGGTATGCTATCGATGATCAGTTTGCATCTGAGTGCCTTTTTTGATATTGTTAAGCACTTTGTTTTACTGACATTGTTGTTGAAAGAAATTGTTGCATAGCAATAATTCCGCTTGGTGTAGCATGTATTATATAACCATGTACACAAAAGAATATAAATAATAAAATATTTAGTTGCGTCTGGTCAAAGTTTAAGAAGCATTGATTTATATATTCGCAGGTTGTCACTTGTTCTCTTCAAATGGGGCCGACAGAAAGTGCATGCGCCCCCCGCGGTCTTTAAGGAGCCTTAAACAGGCTTAGGTAAGGGTGCACTGAGATATGTTGCTATCTGACGTAAAGTGATATTTCATTTCGAAATATCGAAATAAAGATTGATCAAAGAAAGTTTACCAACGTGTCACGATAGCGATCACCTGTATTTGTTACAGCATTGCCTCTAGCATCCTCAAAGAAATATGGCCCAATGATGCCGCCGGCCCAAATGGCGCACCATACAGTCACTCCACGAGGGTTTAATGTTCGTTGGTGTATCAATTGAGAATTTTCAGTGTCCCAATAGCGGCTATTATTAACAAAGCCAGCCAAGTCGAAATATGCCTCGTCGCTCATGATTTTTTGCCAAAAATGGTGGTCGTCTATACCGACCTGTAAAACCCGAGCACTCCAATCTCGCCGACGTTTATGGTCATTTTCATGTAGGTCTTGTGTCAATTGAATTTTATACAGATAAACATGCAATTTTTTTTTGATAATTTTTAACAAACATGATGTAGACATTCCCAATTTTTGTGCACGGCGTCGATGAGAGGTCCACGGACGTTCACCAACACTCTGCCTCACTGCATCAATCTTTTCTGGCGTACGTTGGCTACGTTATCGCCCAGACTTTGCTTTATCTCCCAGTGTATGCAAATTTTCAAAATTATTCATTACACGCTGAATGATTGACTTGCTTGGCACATGATTTACAACAAAAAAAAACAACGCAATTTTCTTCGCGTATTCACAATTGAACAATGATTTAAATAAAATGTTTTAATAACTTCAACACGTTGTTGCGGAGTTAGATGCTCCATAAAAAAATGTTATTGACCACTTTCTACGACTGTCAGATATAAATGACAGCCAAATCAAAATGGCAGCCAAACAAAATCGGCCTGGAACATAAAACGCACCCTGTAGTAATAAAGTCATATTTTCTTCTAAATGTTTATTTTATCAATCATTCGTGTGTTTCATCTCAACTCATCCGAACTCTAAGGTTGCAGGTTTGATTCCCGCTGGTATCCAAGTTTTTTAAAGGGTTTCAATTTGATTTTCATTTAAGTATAACTGTAAAATCCCAAACAAATGTTTGTCTGAGATTTATTTTTGTAATCTTGTATTTATTTTCGTAATTTTGTTATCAATCTGTAAAATCTTAAACGAATGTTTGTCTGAGATTTATTTTTGATCTGAGAAAGTACGATCAAATTATTCCTTACCAGAAGGAGGAGAACTGGTTGAACGTGAGGAATAAACGCAAAATAGTATAATATCCTTAACTGCCGCCGCCCTTTCTTATTTCGCCGAGAATATTCAACATCTTTCCGATCATGGACTTGCGCTATGCTCAAACAGAAATTATTTATTGACTTGACCAGTTCCTTGCTTTTTTCTTATGTCGTCTTTCATTATCCATACAGTAAGACTTTGGAACCATTTGTAGACTAATTTTAGACTCGCTCCGTCATTGACATGTTAAAAAGCGACTAAAAACCTCTTAATTTCAAGCCAGTAATATAACACGTTTCATTCCTGATTTTTTTTTCCTCCCTTGATTGATTTTGTACATATGAATAATTATTTGAATATTATTGCGACCATGTAACTTCCTTCATTTAATTTTGTCTGGCTAGTTGAAAGATTGCCGCCTGGCAATGAGTCCGCCAGATTGTTTTTCAATGAAGTGTTAAATAAATAAACATCAATCTGATTGGTTGGATGAGATTGTCACATGACAAAAAATCAGTTTCACTGTATATATACAACGATATAAAACAACACATATTTGCATTACCAATGCGGATATGTGTATCAAACGAAAGTAGATGGAGATAGGAGAGTGAAGATGAATTGCAGAATTTGATAAGTAAATTATTAAAATTCCTCCAATCAATATAATTTACTTATCAAATTCCTCAATTCATCTTCACTCACACTACCATGTCATTTCCATACAGTAATCCGCATACGTTCGCATTCGATATTTGCATACCACCAATTGACCTCTGTACTTCCTTCATACATGAATCTATAGGTAATAAATATTGAACACCCAAAGGTGACATAACATATCCTTGCTTCACTCCTTTCAAAATATTAAACCATTCAGTCAAGGTACCATTCACTCTAATACATGCTCTTCTTTCAGCATATAATGACGCAATACCACGTATTAGTTTATAGTACGTTCAACACCATATTCATTCAATATTTTCCATAGCTTTTCTCTTATCATGCGGTCATATGCTTTTTCCCCAAGTCCACAAACGCAATATCCGGCAGTAAGTAATACACATCGGGCTCAAGAAAGAGACTGTCGGCCATAATCGCCTAACTTCGGCTTTGTAGAGCGTCGTCTCTGTCATTCATACACGTGTTCCATCATGATTTGTCAGTCGTTGTCAAACGTTCTAGGGTGTGGTATGAATGACAGAGACGACGCTCTACAAAGCCGAAGTTAGCCGATTATGGCCGACAGTCTCTTTCTTAAGCCCGATGTACGAGACATATCCAGAAACTAAGTGTACTGAATTTTTGTAGGTTACAATTTTTTTTATTTAAACAAAAAAATTACGCGGTTACCGTAGTACATATGTAAGCTATTTTTTGACATAGTCGCCATTCCTCTCAATGCAGGTGGTGAAGCGGGGTATCAACTATTTGATGCCTTCCTCGAAGTAGTTTCCCGCCAACCCCTCCATCTACTTCTCCACCTCCTCCATCTACTTCTCCACCTCCTCCTTTACCTCCTCGTCGGTTAAAAACCTTTTTCCACCCATGTGCAGCTTCAGGGAGGTAAAGAGATAGTAATCTGAAGGTGCTAGGTCAGGGGAATGCGCGGGATGGTTCAGGACATCCCATTTAAACGAGGCGAGCAGTTTCTTCGTGGCGTTGGCCGTGTGTGGTCTTGCATTGTCGTGCAGCAGGCAGACTCCCTTTGTAAGCATGCCTCTCCTCTTGTTCTGAATCGCCCTCCGCAATTTTTTTAGGGTCTCACAGTATCTTGCAGAGTTGATGGTCTCCCCTTGAGGCATATATTCAATTAAAATTATGCCTTGACAGTCTCAAAACACGGATGCCATGATTTTATTGGCTGAAATTGTGGTTTTGAACTTTTTGGCGGAGGGTGAAGAGGTGTGACGCCACTGTTGAGACTGCCTTTTGGTTTCAGGCGTATAGTGTGCAACCCAAGTTTCATCTCCAGTAACGATGGAGCGGAGAAATTCATCTCCATTGAGTTTGCAGCGCCTCAAAAACTCTTGCCTTTTTACAAAATTTCGAACTTGGCGGGAGATTGGTTTGACATTTTTCACGAAACGTGTTGTCGCGTCGACACTTCTAAACGTACTGACCTCGAACCGGTCTCGTTGCGGAGGGGAAGGGTCAGGCTACACGGAAGTGTAGCCAACATGTCGAAAATAAAATCCATCCGGTCGTGAGAGCCTCAGTACACTTACTTTCTGGATACGCCTCGTATATTAATTACCGCCAAGTACTGTACATTATTATTTTATGCCATACATTTATTGAGCAAGCATACGTAAAGAGAAAATCTGATCCACACATCCTCTTCCACTTAGAAAGGCACCCTGAACATTCCACACTTTCTTCTCGCTCTTTCTATCAGATTTTTTCCATACAATTTACTTACTACACTCGGCAAACTAATGGCTCTATATCTTCTACACTCCATTCTTGCACCTTTATATAACGAAACTATCACTCAGTTCTTCGTTGTGTAGTCAGATTCCCAACATTTGTTGAAACACTGTCTCAGTCACTCGAACAGTTATTAACTCCCATACACTATTAATGCTGTGCTCACTCCATCACAGTATGCTTTCCCTTTTTTCATGCATTTTACAGCCGTTCTTACTACTTGTAGTCTAATCTCATTCAGATTTTCTAAATGCTCACCATTTTCAGCTATACCGGACTCACTGTTGTTTCTACTAGTATCACCACCTCATACTGATCTTAACAATATTCCTTCCATCTTGAACCGAACCCTTTTTCCTTCTGACAAAACCCTTCCATTGTTATCTGTGACTAAGCAAGTATACAATTCAGAAGTGCAAAAGGTAGACTGAGGCAATCATGCCTTTATAAAAAGGATCTGATTTTAACCTCTCCGTGAGTAACGCCCCAACCGTGGGGCCATGAAATACTGAGTCAGATAGCGTATGGCCCCGCGGTTGGGGCGCAGTGATTATTTCTCGAATATTCCCAGATTATGTCAGGATTTGGACTACCAATGACATCTATTTATGATACCACACAATTAAATACTTTATCAGTTTTAAATTTTTCATTAATATTTTACTACTCGAGAGGTTAAAAGATCAAGTAACAAAGTATGAATAATAGTGGATTGTTGTGTGCCTGGATAGAAAAGTTTGGAGATAGAAAAATTTCTAATGTATACTGTACCTCTTATGTGAACCGAGACACTGCAACGTATAAACCTTCACAGTTTTAAGCAGTTCTTGGTCTTTATATATATGAGCAAGAACTTCCACATTTGTAACACGATGTGCCTAGCGAATGTTGAAAATATATATGTGAATCCACATCACAAAAGCGTCTTTTTTCTTTCATATGGTACCCTTCAACATATCTGATTCGAAGATATTCAAGAACGTATATAGGAGACAATGTCTTCAGCACGATTGATCAAACCTGCAGGTTTAAAAACACTGGACTAGGTACAGAACTCGTGGTTTATCATGACACGTGTCGGCATAAATACTCACACATACGAGGGTAGTCCCAAAAGTACCCGACCTAACAAAGAAAACACAAAAAATTTGGGAAAAAATATTTTTATTTCTCAACATAGTCTCCTTTCAGCTCTACACACTTTTCCCAGCGATGTTGAATAGCTTCGATACCCTGTTTATAGTGAGAACCGTCGAGTGCCTCAAAATAGCCATCAACCGCAGATTCCACCTGTTCATTGTTGGCAATACTTTCTACCATAGTAATTTTTTAAAGCAACAACCGCCATCTATACGTCAGGTCGGGTACTTCTGGGACCACCGTCGTATTCATCTAATGCAAGTATCTGACCAACTCTTTCACCAGACAGAACCCCTTTTTTTTAAACTTATGTGTTAAAAGCCTCGATCCTACATGATGTTTCCTGGTTCAGTGTCCACACCTCCATTCCATAGAAGAGAGTTGAGAAGATATAGCAGCGAATCATACGCATTATAAATTCCAAGTTCATGACTCAGCTTGTATAAAGAAACTTAATTTTAACCACTTAATGCCCTTGAACGAGACCCTCTCGTGCGTCAAATGCGTTCCAATTTCCGCTATCCCGAGTCACGCTCGCTTGTCTCCACTTGCAGTGTTCTGATTTTAGCTAACACGTGTAACGCTCGCCAGTCGTTCGCATTTTATTTATTCATTGTAAATTTTCCTACAGTTGTGAGTGTGGTCGTGTTTTGTGTTGCTTATTTTGAATTTACGATATTGTGTTCGTATTTACGTACGTCTATGTTTAACACCATCAATTTTGGTCTACCATACCAAATTGAATTTTTTATTTTGCTTCATTTTTTAAAATTAAAATATATTTAAATTGTTATATTTCAATTGAAAAGTTTATAAACTTAAAATAAAACACAAAAAAATACTTGGATGTATTTTGAAACCCTCTTTGTAAAAAACCTCTAGCATTAAGTGGTTAATACACACATACCATCACGCCATTTCCCTGTCGGGCTGTGCAGAAAGGACAGAGTACCAGACTTTCCTATCTCAACACAAATTCTTAGCGCCTTCTACATCCATATGCCTTCTCATACAATTTTTACGATTTCTCTGACTTTCAATAGTCGAATATCATTCACTTGATTCAACTATACTTTTCTTGGTATTCCTCTCTCACGCCTTCCACTCACATTCGCACTATATATTTGCTTTGTTAGTCTTTCTTCATTCTTCGGCCAGCATGCTGGAACCATCTCAGCGTGCTGTGTCCATGCACGCATTTCTACTACATTTATTCGGCTCCTCAGTCTTTTTCCATATCCACGATTCACTCTCATACATCAAAGTTAGCACCAAAATACTGTTATGGGCTATCCTCTTGGCAGATTTTTATACTGTCCGTTTTTTTTTTTTTTTTTAAAGAATAGATATGACCGAAGTCGTAGGTATCCTTATGCCATCGAACACTAGGTGGAAAAAGTGCCTGTGAGAGTAGCACGGCGCGGGGTTCGAACCGACGACCTTCCACATGGAAGTCCAGTGCGTTACCGCGCGGCCATGCACCTCTAGTATATACGTTTTAATGGCCCATAAACTTTGTTTCCTATTGCTCCAAACCAATCGATATTCTTCTTAACTCATCTGAGAAAATATTTCCCAAAGAAAGAAACCCTCTCAACCCATGTGTCATTTTATTTTTCGACCAGAATGAATTTATTTTCATTCAATGTTTTACGAAATTTAACCCAAGTTTCATTTTTGAACAATTTTTTTTTAATTTGTGATGAAATTCATACATTCGTTTTTTTTTATCGACTAATTCGCCATAAGCTAAAAAATGTGTGTGTTGCCCTTCATTAAAAAAAATTGGGGACCCCTGCATTCTGGTTGTGCCTTCGGTCGATAATGGTTGATGAAAACGTAGTACAAGGGTTGTATCAGCAGACAGTAACCATTGGCAGAAGCATGATACACATGTGGTACCATCAGCTAGTAATGATTGGCAAGGACATGGTACACACCTTGTATCATCGGTCATTATAGTGTTAATGAAAGCATCAAAGGCAAAGTTCCCCCTAATTTTTTCATTGTGTGTGCGGCCCATCAACTTATATATGTGCAAGAAAAAAAGAGGAAAGTGCGCAAATATGCATATTCATGCATAGATAAAACTAAGTAGTCAACATAATGCACCACGATATCATAAATTACATTTTTCAAATATGTAGGTTATATATTAGGTAAAGCGAAAAGAAATGTCAATTTTCATTTCGTCACGTTGAAACCAGTTTGCCACCAGTTACCGTTGGGTTAATACGTCGTGGTTGGTATCGTTTTGAAGCTCTATTAATATCCTTTCTGTTTTAAATTTTTTTTTGGTATTGGTCCATAGTACATAACTGCAAAAGCCAGAGATTGAAGAGACACATTTGCGATATTTTATGCTATTTTTATTCGATAAAGGATTGAAATCAAAAGAAGCTACCCAGACCATCTGCGATATTTATAGAGACATCTTGAATCCTCGGAAGTGCCATAGATGGTTTCAAAAGTTTGAAAGTTGTGAAACGGAATCGAAGGACAAACCAAAAATAGGAAGACCTCTTAAAATCGATGATGACACTTTAAACTCATTAGTGAGGTCCGATCCACGTTAAACCATCAAGAAATTGTCACAAGATATCGGTTGTCCATGATCAACAATTAAACTATTTGAAAAGGCTCGGAAAACAAAATAGACAAGGAATTTGGGAGCCGCACGAACTTTCTCCAACGGCCATGGAACAACGAATAACAATCTGTTCATCTTTACTCTCCAGATATGAAACTGATCCGTTTCTTAGAAAAATTGTTACTGGGGATGAGAAGTGGGTCCTCTACACCAATCCGAGGAGAGAAAAAAAACAAAAAACAATGGTTTTCGACGAATCAGGTACCTGTGTCTACCCCTCAGTCGACATTGACTCTGAAAAAGGTTTTCCTTTGTGTTTGGTGGGATATTTTGGAAGTTATTCATTATGAATTACTAAAACCTGGTCAGACTGTTACAGCAGATGTGTATTGTGCCCAATTTGAAAGATTAAAGGCAGAACTGCTTAAAAAATTATCAGTTTTAGTAAAGAATCAGAGAAGAATTCTACAACATGATAATGCAAGACCACACGCAGCAAGGATTACGCAGGACTAAATAAGAGAGCTAGATTTAGAAGTTCTGCAGCATCCACCATATTCACCTGATATTGCACCTTTGGATTACCATATTTTTAAGTCGATGGAACATTCCCTTCGAAATAAAAAATCTACGAATGTCGAACAAGTCCGAAATCACTTGGAGTCATATTTCACCGAAAAACCGCCAGAATTTTACGAATAAGGTATTAAAAAACTGCCTATTCTGTGGAGGAAGATCATCAGTAACAACGGTAATTATTTAACGGAATAATATTGTATAGTTTTTGATTAAATCAATTTTTTGTCGTATCAAAAAATATTGTCATTTCTTTCCGCTTTATCTAATATAAAAAAAAATCTATAAAAGAAAAAAATTTAAAACACCAATATAATAACACAAAGACTTTTGAACAAGGGATAATTCAAGAAGTCTTTATTCGAAATACGTAACATAATACGAGTAGGTATATATAACATAGTGTTTCCATGTTCCGCACACATCTCAAAGAAAGGAACCTGAGAACCCATCATAAAATATCAAATAAAATATATAATTGCGCAAAACAAAATATGATTACTAGCTCCTTTCTTTGAAATGTGTGCGGAAGATGGAAACACGTGTGCGGACAATTTTTAAAAGATGTGCGGCCGCACACGCGCACACCTTAGAGGGAACGTTGATCAAAGGTGTAACAATTTAAAGAAATATATATTTTTTATAACTATTTTATTGTGTTCAATGTTACTTCTTAACCTTCTAAGAAAATTATGTACAAAATTCCACATTTTCAAGAAGAAAACAAAATGCCCAGAAGCGAAGAAACAATAATTTACTATTCAACTCGAGGGAATGTAAAACAAACGTTAACGAGCCAAATTTAAAAAAAAACAGTATTAAATAACAACACTTTCACATCACAATCACAATCTGAACAATACTTATATTATATAAAAGATTATATATATATATTAAAAAAAAATTATATAATTTCAGTGTATGAAATCAATAAATAATTAATATATAACGCTGTTAGGTCAATATAAGAAAGATCCACAAATGTTATTTACAAAATCAACCATAATTATTAATAGTGACTCAAAACAGGTGAAAATTTAGTGAAAATCTCTTATTACTATTTACATTCAAAAGTAAATAACACTTTTAATTTGTTATATATAAAAATGTGATATATGCGAAGAAAACAATAGTACATATTACTAACTACGAATCAATCCAACATAAGACAAGACACGACGTATACATCAATTGATTTAATAATGAATACATCAATTGATTTAATAATGTATACATCAATTGATTTAATAATGTATACATCAAATGATTTAATAATGTATACATCAATTGATTTAATAATGTATACATCAATCGATTTAATAATGTATACATCAATTGATTTAATGTTGTAATAAACAGCTAAAATAGAAAAATATTTTATTTGGATTCAACGGAAATGCTGCAGAATAAAGGTTTCAATATTTTTTTTCTAATTTAAAAAAAAAAACATTTTATTAATTATACAGATTAAGGAATCCTTGTGATTCTTGTAAGAATACGGAAGATTTTTTTATCTATTTTTTGCGTACCACAATGAAGTAAAATAAAAACAGTAATTTATTTTGTTAAATTTATATCTCGAGAATAAAAGTTCATAATTCATTATGCCCGGTATCCCACGGCGGAGCTTTTCAGAGAGTATCAGGTCCTGAACACAGCCAATTTGCACCTCAAATCCATTCTCTGGCACTAGCATCGAGAGGAAGGGAAGATGCAGACTCAGCAGAGACACATGACACGCATGGCAACTAATTAAATGTTCACCATCCCTAGAGTTAAAACCTCTTTTGCCCAAAGGCAATATGCTTATTTGGCTCCCATTACATACAATGGTGTGCCGAATTCAATAAAGGTAAAGGTAGGAAAACCATTTAGACAATCGATCGGAGCATGGTTGTTATTGCGACAGGATTTTGAGTATTCGAGCTTTCAGGATGAATGATGTGTGGAAAAGATTTGTGTGGGCTCGTGAGTGTGGGTTTCTTCTTGTTGTTTTAATTTTTGTATTTGTGTTTCTGTGTATTTTTGTTTTTATTTTTATTCTCATGATTGTGTACGGTATAATGTGGGATGAATATTTTTGGTCTTTCTAGAGTGATGTGATGTGTGAGGAGTTTAATTCCGCATTATGTTTCCAGTTGTAATTGAGTGTCACTGTTTGTCAGGTTGATGAGAACGTGCAACGGGTTTAGGTTTTTGTGTAATAAAAAATCGGAAAGAAGTATCGATTTATTTTTTCATGCTAAATATCCTCAGTGAGATACAGACAAAAGCCTAGTTTACTGGGTACACGACAAATGAAAGGCAACAAACCCAGATCCATTAAAATTGTACGTCCAAATTAAATTACCTGTTGTTTTTTACGCCAATTATGTATATTTCTTGTCATGTGTAATAATAAATAAATAAATAAATTATCCATCACCGTGTTACATTATTCCGATCAATAAAAAATTTCAAGTAATATTGATATCCCATCTCTATCCAAATTAATTCTTCCATTCACTAGAAATTTAAGAGTATTAGCGATATCTATCCCCATTAGAATGAATTCTTCCATTCAATAGAAATATAACAATAATAGTCATATCTATTCCCATCAGAATGAATAATTCCATTTAATAGAAATTTTTAAGTAATAGTTATATAATATATCCCCATCAGAATAAATTCTTCCATTCAATAGAAATCCATAAAGTAATAGTGACATCTGTCCCCATTATAATAAATTCATATTTTATTTATTATTTGAAGGGCTCGGCAGTAAATAATGGTGAGCGACATGTATCACATTTTAAGATATTAAGAAAACATGTCTTTATAAAATCTTAACCCTTATCATGGCATTGTAACACAGGTGTTACACTAATTTAGCTTTTTTTTTTTAAATCCAGAAACTGTAACGTAATTTCAAATATGGCAATACATTCAAATACTATACATGCACTATTGTGTGCAGTGGTATCATCTGGTGATTAATATTGACAACACTACAAGCTTTCAAACGACATCGGGTCAACATGTCTGGACAGCGTGGGCGCGTTTTGAAAATTGGGGTAAATAATCTAAATATCTTATTGATCACTACATGTAGTAAAATATTATTCAAACCATTTTATTTGTTGATAATTCAGCTATGTTAATGTTGTTCATGTTTTAGATTATAGAATCATTTTATAGCGCTTTTTGTGTTATATAAAAATTGATATTTTGGCAATGTAACGTGGGTGTTACATAAAAAAACAAACTATAAGGAAAAGTTGTGATTTTTTATTCCTCAATTTTCCTTCACAACTTACCATATAACAAGGAATCACCAAAGAAAAACGTTAATATTTGGATAAATTGAACTTTGCCAAGATAAGGGTTAAAATTTATTTATTAAAAAATAATGAAATTTTAATAAGTATGAGGTTTTGAGACTTCTGTTTGAGTATTAGATTTTTTAATTATACCCTTGACTATCTAATTTGTAATTTTTTCCCTTACCATTATTTACTGCCGAGCCCTTCATTTTGTGTAGATGGTTATACAAAGTAAATTTAACGGGCTTATTGCTCGACATAAATTTCTTACAACCAACCAATTCTACTTTTCAATGTTTAGATAATATATTACACTTTTGTTGCATACAGTACAACCTGGAGAGTTTGTTTCCATGTTGCAATCTCTTCCAACCAACCAGACAGATGTTCAATCTACCTTTAATGAAAACCAGATTGGAATCCTTTTAAAAAAATCTCTAGTCTAATGGAAATCAAACAAGCAAGCCCCAAGTAGGACGAAGACAGGCATTTTACCAAGCCACGACGATTGTCAAAATGGTTAATTTGAAACTGTGCCATTAGGGTTAACTATTTTTTTATTGTTATTTGAGTTAAATCAACAATGATATTTTGTTATTCGAGTTAAATCAACTGATGTTATTTATTTATTTATTTAACGCTTTTATTGCAAATACAATCTGGCGGGCTTATTGCCAGGCGGCAATCTCTTCCAACCAATGATGATTTATATATAAATATAAATTATAAGTAACATCGGTTGACATCATTATGTTTTTCTGATGGGGTATTTGATATACGTTGTAAGTAACTAACACAATATACGTTGTAAGTAACTAACATAATATATGTTGTAAGTAACTAACACAATATATGTCGTAAGCAACTAACACAATATATGTTGTAAGTAACTAACATAATATATGTTGTAAGTAACTAACATAATATATTTTGTAAGTAACTAACACAATATATGTTGTAAGCAACTAACACAATATATGTTGTAAGTAACTAACACAATATACGTTGTAAGTAACTAACATAATATATGTTGTAAGTAACTAACACAATATATGTTGCAAGTAACTAACACAATATACGTTGTAAGTAACTAACATAATATATGTTGTAAGTAACTAACACAATATACGTTGTAAGCAACTAACACAATATATGTTGTAAGTAACTAACACAATATACGTTGTGAGTAACTAACATAATATATGTTGTAAGTAACTAACACAATATATGTTGCAAGTAACTAACACAATATACGTTGTAAGTAACTAACATAATATATGTTGTAAGTAACTAACACAATATACGTTGTAAGCAACTAACACAATATATGTTGTAAGCAACTAACACAATATATGTTGTAAGTAACTAACACCATATATGTTGTAAGCAACTAACACAATACGTGCAAAAAAATAATTCAACTAATCATATTTACATATTGAATCAGGCAAAATATTCAGAGCAACCAGTGTTTGGGACATTTTAAAGCAAAGGAATTTTGCAAAACAGAGTACGACCAATCAAACAAAATCTATCGAAAACTATTTTTACGCTGACATATAAGTTTCATTTATTTTAAGAAGTGTATTTTGTGAAAACTATTTTATGTTGCTCAAATGCTTATGACCATATATCTGTGGCGTTATGGCAGAAGTTGATACGTCCGTTTTATCTTAGTTTACAGGAAAAGCAATATTAACTTTGATAAGCTGTTAAAATCAGTACAAATAAGCATTTTTTTAAGTTTTTCCAAACAATATATATTTTGTTTGGATAATGACACTGACAAACCAAGTTTCGCCACAACATGTAGATAAATATTTTCTATAAATTGGGAGAATAAACACAAAATGACAAAAAACGGACATATCAACTTCTGCCATAACGCCACAGATATATAGTACGAAAATCTCTGTGGCCCAATGGTCATATTTTTCCTGAAAATTAAATAATTCTTAAAAACACGACTGCATTAAAAATCTAAATTTAATCATGTGGCCCAAAACAGTTGAGTGCTTTTTAGAATTTATAGATTTGACGTAAAATTGAAAAAAACTTATTATAAAACCTACATCTAATTCTGCGTTATAATTGATAGATTGAATGGGAAAATCATAACTCCAGTACTCCTTTCTATACACAATCCCACTTTTTATGCAATTTCGCTATCAAACTTTTTCTCTTTTATAAAAAGCCTACTTGAATTTCGCAATCATCTGTAAGCGATAAAATTGACGCACAGCTTACATAATTCAGTCTGACATTTAAAAAAAAAAAAGTGTAAATTATCTACCTACCACTCGAGAGCCTCCAAGACAGCAATGATCATCCAGAATTGCCAGACCCAAAAAACCAAATGAGTTCTAACGGAATTGAGAATCGTACATTCATTTTATCCAAAGAGAAAATAATTATTTTGTATTATTTTATTGTATAATATTATACTCTCACTATATACAGTACAACCTGATAAGCTTATTACCATCTGGTAATCTATTCCAATCAACCAGAAAGATTTTAAATATGTCTTAACCGGTTCACTGCCACGAGCGCATTGACGAGCTCTCCGATTCAGTGCTCGCCAGGCCGGACATACAAAATGAACGCGTAAACGCGCTCTCCTTTGAGCTTGTCGCAAGCTAATATCAAATCCAATTGTAATAATTTATAAATTGTAACACATAGTGACATCTATTGGGAAGGTCAAGAAATATTTAAATATTACAATTTACCGATATTATCAAAGTTACAGTCATCTTTCTAAAAGCTTTCACTGACTGTCAATACGTGTCTCTGATACAGGGTTACTGACTACAGTTTTTTGCGACGTAATTGCGATGATTTATAATGAATTTGTTTGTAGTTTTCTTCAATGGTTGATTTTTAACTTTTGTGCGTTATTTTTGTAAATATTTCAAAGTATTTATTTACAAAGTGTGTTTTCATGTATTCTTTGGTTATTGGCGGTAGTTTTGCGGCATAATACGACGTTTATATAGACTTTTTACGGTTTTATTTTATAGTTTATTTACCTTTTGCGCTTTATTATACATCATACAGATAATTTGTTGATTTTAATTTAAGTATATTATATTCCACTATATTTATAAGTAAACGTGTTTTCTGTGTCAAGTTGTGACAACCCTGACATTTTGTGAATATTTAAACTGTGTCTTTCTAAGTGAACGGCAGCTCAAATGCCCCACGGAGTATATATTTAGTAAGTTTTCATAATATCCTTTATATCTGTAAACAAAAAATATTAATTTTTTAGGTTTTATTTTTGTTGAAAAAATCCCGGCCTGTTGAGTACGGCCATACTAATAACTTCCGGCACTTAAAGGGTTAAGTGAAAAAACCAGACTGGAATCCTTTTTGAAAAATTCAATTTCCAACGGGAATTGAACCCACAACCCCCAGGTCGACAAGCGTCTTACCAACTACACTGCCAAGGTTGTCAATTGAATTCTTTTAAAAAAGAGATTATTATTTACTACCTAAATATTTTAAGAGAATCCAGCCTCAAGTCCCCACAGATCATAAACCTTTAGCCTATATAATGTTTTAATGCCACAAAACATATTTAGTGAGGTTTGGAGGTCCAGGTGTATGCTGAGGTCTTCTCTATAAGAGACACTTTTCAGAATTATGCATCAAATTAAAAAAATCAATTAAAAAATATGCACCAAATTAAATAGAAAAATAGTTCTTATTTTGTTCAATTCCTCTCTAATTAAAATTATTTATTGTCAATAGAATTGAATGCTAATAAACTTTTGTGTTACCAACGTTAGATTAGAATATTAAACAAAAAATTACAGTACCCGGCGGTAAATAATACACATCGGGCTTAAGAAAGAGACTGTCGGCCATAATCGGCTAACTTCGGCTTTGTAGAGTGTCGTCTCTGTCACACGATGCGCTACGCTTACGCTTGACGACTGACAGAACACGTGTATGAATGACAGAGACGACGCTCTACAAAGCCGAAGTTAGCCGATTATCGCCGACAGTCTCTTTCTTTAGCCCGATGTGTATTACTTATCGCCGGATACTGTACATTGTTATTCTAATAATTACATTAATCATCACAACACATGTTTCTACCTCCTACCTCGAGGCTTTCTTCAGTCGGAGGTAGAAACATTTAACGCAGTGATATATGTAATTAGTGCAATAACAAAGTAATTTATTATCAACCACTTAATGCCCTTGAACGAGACCCTCTCGTGTCCCAAATGCGTTCCAATTTCCGCTATCCCGAGTCACGCTCGCTTGTCTCGACTTGCAGTGTTCTAATTTTAGCTAACACGTGTAACGCTCGCCATTCGTTAGCGTTTTATTTATTCATTGTAAATTTGCCTGCAGTTGTGAGTGGTCGTGTTTTGTGTTGCTTATTTCGAATTTACGATATTGTGTTCGTATTTACGTACGTCTATGTTTGAAACCATGCTTTCAAATCTACCATACCAAATTGAATTTTTCATTTTTTTTAAATTAAATTATGTTTAAATTGTTGTTTCAATTGAAAAGTGTATAAACTTAAAATAAAACACGAAACCTTCTTTGTAAAAAATCCTAGCATTAAGTGGTTAAACATTCCTTTTAATAAAGTTACCTCAAATTCACATTGTCCAATAACGCTGGTTTTGACACAAAAAAGATAGTATGATTATTGTCATCCAGCAAAAAAATAGGATAAAAATAATATAAAGATGAACAAGTCTTGCGAGAATCATTAGAGATGTCTTAACCCTTTGAAAGCGGGTGCCACATATGCGGGGCAGTAGAATTTACGGTTCCAAATCGCGGATGCCACATATACGGGGCAGTAAGGTTACGCTTGCTTTGCGCAGTATGTATTGCGCACTATATTGAAATATTTAGTTTAACCTTTCCTTCCCTGTGTTGGGTATCTTCTACACGTTGCTTCTAATAACCATCAATATCTCTATAAATATTATAAATACAAGGTTAAGATTTTAGGTATTCCTCCATAATATATTTACGCATTGATTTAAAAAATAATATTAATAATAATCAGAATTTATCGACTACATCGAGGTGTTTTGTAAAGATCGAAAACAAATTCGCATTTAAACGCTGCGAGTGCCTCGTCTTGACGATAGGTGAATAGTATGCGGGAAGCGCGACACTATATTCGCATCTCACTCTTGCATACTAGACTGAATTGCGAGGAGCTGAATTGTCTCAACGCCGCAAGCTTAAGCGTAAGCGCCGGGGTATGCGACTTACATTCCGCGCCACTAGTAGCTTCTAAGCTTGCAAATAGGTTAGACCTACGCCCGTTTCGTGAGCGGTGCCAGATGGTTTTTTAATGTTTTCAGCAAATAAATCTGAATTATTATAATTTTTAACTTCAATTATAATTAATTAAGGGGATTATCTATGAATGTTCTTATTTTTCCGATTTAAAATCGCTAATTTTTTATTGCGTACTCACTACCCAACACCGTAACACGCGTATTATTTTTATCACCGTAAGGGAAGGGTTAATAAAGTTACCTCAAATTCACTTTATACAATAACGCTGGTTTTGACACAAAAAAGATAGTATGATTATTGTCATCCAGCAAAAAATAGGATAAAAATAATATAAAGATGAACAAGTCTTGCGAGAATCATTAGAGATGTCTTAACCCTTTGAATGCGGGTGCCACATATGCGGGGCGGTAGAATGTATGGTTCCAAATCGAGGACGCCACATATACGGGGCAGTAAGGTTACGCTTGCTTTGCGCGCAGTATGTATTGCGCACTATATTGAAATATTTAGTTTAAAATAATCTTCAAATAATACGCTTATTGACATCTGTTGGAAACAGACAGAAATTTTGTCATTGTTTGTTAAAATGATTTTAGAATTCGTGTTGTTGAATCGTGATATTTACCCAGTGATTTTGGATTTCCCGCTTTTTACAAATAACGTATTGCGCTTGCGCAATGCGTTATTTCTAAGATCATTTCAGTCTCGCGTTTACGGCTTGCGTCGATGTGTGAATAGATCGATATCTTGTGATGTGTGAATAGATCGATAAGTGTAGATACGAGTGTCATTAAATTATGTGCGTATAAGTGGTGAAGCAATTAACAATATAATATATATTGAACTCTCGGCGCAGTGGTTCTCGCGTCCATAAAACAAAATGGCGTTGTTACTTTGGTGATTACAAGTTGTATGACCTATTTGTTTTCGATTGATATTTCCTTTTCTGTTTACATTTCAAACACATTAAAGATATGAAAAATAACTAAAACCATTTATGAATTAAGATGAGTTATTTAAAATAAGATGACTCGAGCTATATCGTTATTGATATAGCTCGAGATTGATTTAATGACAAAAACATGCCGCGGACACGTACCTTATAACTTTTATACAGAAACGCGTTCAAAGGGTTAATATAATTTAAAGAAAAGAAAAGTTCTACGGAAAATATTATGAAAATAGCAAAAGCTTCGTCTATGAACATTTTCAATAATTCCTTACATTTCCTTAACTATGATTTTAAGTAAGCGTGCTATATATAATTTGAAAACCTATTAAAGTTAAAATTCATCGTGTAATAATGTATATCTATTTTTGGAGGGAGCCAACTTCTTAAAGGTGGACTCTGGCGGAGAGGTCGTCTTCTTCTCTCCATGCACGTGACCATGATCCACTTGGTTTGAATTTGACGAGTCGTCAGGACCATAATGGAACTCTCTGAAAAAGGAAACAAATATTTCTTTAAAACACAAGTACATACTAAGGCCGAGGCCACACCAAAGCGCTTCGTTAGGTGCTAAGCTAGGTTTTACGTGACTTATATACTAGGTGACTTTCATATATTAAGATTGAATATATAAAATAAAATGATATGTAGGAAAATAAGATTAAGTTATTTCATAAACTATAACATATAATTAAGATTAGTTAAGTAATAATGTATATAGGTATAGCCTTGACAAATGTTTGTACAATAATTTACTTTGTTTAGTAAAAAAATAAAAAAATACTAGGTGACTTTATGCTTGGCCACACCAAAGTGCTACACACAAATTCATTTGACAGTTGGGAGTGGTTGAGTTAACACATGATGTCACTCTCAAAACTAACCAATTTCATTATAACTTACCATCTTTATTTACTTTCTGTGCAACTTCATTCCAAAGTGATTTTATTACAGGTACATTTTTCTATAATTTGCTCGATGGGTTCCACAAAGGCTCCCTTTTATACACAGCTGTCATTAAAACTTCCGCCATCTTGTAAATTAACCAACACGTCTGTTCGCTAGGAGATTCACTCCATGACTAATCATCATGTAGCGTGGCGCGAGCGTGCAGTGTGGCCACTGCGATAGTATGCGGTACGTTGGTTCGCTAGGATATGTCACCTAACTCGCAGCATAGTTCTAAGCATCAAGTGAGGCTCCTATCTGTGTGGCCGAGGCCTAGTCGGTAGTAGATAGTCGCATGTAAATCATCACTCTAATGTTTCTATTATGTGTATTCATCGCGACAGTCTTTTGCACTCGGGGACAAGGGATACTCCGCCCCCTTTCACAAAAGTGTAAGCTAAATGTTTTATGGGAATAAGGTGGAAGGTCAACTGCTGAAGGCAAAGCCTGTACATATGTTTCAGTATGTTATATAATATGAGTTTTTTACATACATCACAAATTGTAATATTTGTTTTTCACGTAATACAGTACAAATAACAATATGAATTATGAATCCACTCAGACATTGTATGGAATTGTGGATTAAAGTCATGCCGATGAGGCTTGGAAAAATCAGGGAAAAGTGTTCAAAAAATATTACTTTTAGTCCCTGACCCTCTGAGACAACCGTCTTCATCTCGCTGAGCAACAGTCATACATTCCAAAACATGTCAAGAATTCTTTCAATATTAACACTATGGCCATTTACCCTACCATCCTGCATCCTACACACAACCCTTAACTTAAAACGGTTTCTTTAAAATTAATGTCTATTTTCCTGACAAAAAACTTGATAAAGGAGATCAAAACTCGAATCGTAATTATAATTATACTAGTGGAATTTACAAAAAAAAGCACGATTATTGAGTTCCACAAAAGTAAAGCCTTTTAGAGAATTTGGTGCAGAGTTTTAAAGATTTTGGTGCCGTGTACTTAGGTGATATATACATAGAACATGGGGTGACAATGATCGTTCACATTCATCCCTAATCCCATCGTTCTGTATTATGAGGAAATACGGAATCAAGTGATTAGGGATGAATATGAACTTAAAGCTGATGTGTTGTGTAACATGAAGAGCACTCAGATGGTTTGGGTAAAAGGAACGAATGACTGAAGAAAGACTTCTTCTTCCTAGTGTCATGTCAGGTCCCCCCAACGTTGAATATCACCTGAGAGTACGCATCTTTGTCTCCGGCAGCCCAAAAATGATTGAAGCGGTTTTTTAAGTCGGTTGAACAGGAAAAAGTCGCAGGGAGCCAGATCAGGTGAATTCAAAGGCTGCTGGATAGTAGTCGTGTTGTTTTTGGTCAAAAACTCATGGAAATCATGTCTTTCGTGATTTCAACGCGGTCTTTTTTGTTGCATGAAATTGAGGTGTTTCGGCACCAGTTTTGCAGCGACACGTCTGAGGCCCAAATCACTAACCAAAATGTCTTGAGCGGATCCATAAGCGATGTTCAAGTCCTCTGCCAGCTCTCTGATGGTCAATTTGCGGTTTTCGGCCAACATTTCTTTGATTTTATCGATGTTTTCATCGGTTTTCGACTGCCACTGCGTTCGTCATCCTCGACTGACACGACCACTTCTGAAGCGTTCGTGCCACCAAAAAACACTTCTCCAACATTTCCAAGGTCTGCGGACCGTTAAATCCGTTTTTCACACAAAATTTAATGCAAACTCGTTGATGCACAGTTGATGCCATTTTCAAACTTGTAAAAAATCGAAAACACGCACAAAGGTAGATGTACTCAGTACAGCGTAACTTTTACAAATGTCAAGCTATGACGCTGAAATTTGGAGGGAAGTGTCAATGATAGATGTGGTAAAATAACAAAAAAAAAAAAATTCCAATCGGGTGACTGACAGCGCCACACGGTGGCCGGTCCTAAAACTTTTTGATCAAGGTAGTAGATACCATATGATAACAATACATTTAACTTTGGAAGATCAAAGAGAAGAAAAGTAGGAAGGAAAAAAGTGAACCTGTGAAGTTTTCCCGAGTATAGATCCTGAAGGAACTCTTTGAGCCGGCCAGGCTTGTCCATCTCCTTGATGTCAGAAAACAAGTACATATGGCGGAAGGAGTCGATGGCTATCAGAGGGAGGTCATTGGAGCCCTTGCCCAGGTGGTGCAGAGGATGCTCAAACTTTTTGCCATCCGCAGTAAGGAAATTCACGCTCTCTGCAAGAAAAAAGTTAAAATATCAATAACATATCCGCAATATCAACTAAATATTATAATAATATATTTATTCCCCATTTTCAGGTAAATATATTGCAAACCTAAAAGATTAATGTACAATAAAAGTTTGTTAATTAGAAGAATGATAATTTGTATTCATGAATTCTTATGACTAAAGATTTACCAACCAAATCACGGATCCAAGTAATAACAGGCCCTTGCCACGGGATGATAAATGTATTACCACGGATACAAGTAGTAACAGGCCCTTGCCACGACGGGATGACAAATGTTTTACCACGGATTCAAGTAGTAACAGGCCCTTGCCACGGGATGATAAATGTATTACCACGGATCCAAGTAGTAACAGGCCCTTGCCACGGGATGACAAATGTATTACCACGGATCCAAGTAGTAACAGACCCTTGCCACGGGATGATCAATGTATTACCACGGATAATTTTAATTTTCAGGCATAACAATGCTGAAAAGCTAAAAGCACCAGCTTTTTGTACCCAATATTGTTTCATACTGAATACTTGGCCGACGAATTTATGGCGAGTTAATAACTGACTTTATTTATACTCGGCGCGGGTGTACGTGAGAGAGCGCTCCGAGAGGGTTATTAGACTTTATTCATACTTAGAAACTTCTTCATTATCGTGGCCGTATAACTTTAAATATAACCTATGCACTAAAAGAACTCGTTTGAAGGTTTTCTGAAAAAATCAGTGCTTATTTAAATAGTAACAGGCCCTTGACAAGTAGTAACAGACCCTTGCCACAGGATGATCAATGTATTACGCGCCGGCGAACAATTAAATTCCTGGCACTTTCTCTATGGCCAAAAATTCAATATCGAAATATCTCAAGATTATGATCGTAAGTATGGGGTTTTGAGTGTTTTTTTCATACAAATTATTGTTTTTTATTTTACCCAGTAATTTTACAACTGTGAATATTAACAAGTCAAAAATTTTACCCAAAGGCAATATGCCAGATAGACATATTGCCTTTGGGCAAAAAGTGTTCTAATTCTAGGGAAGATGAATATTTGATCAGCTGTCATGTGTCTTTGCCGAGTTTGTATTTTATTTTCTTCTTGATGATAGTGCCAGAGAATCAACTTGAAGTGTAAGGCCAAGGCTAATAGACTAATCGACTAGGTGACTTCAGGCTTGGCCACACCAAAGCGCTTCGCACAAATTCATTTGACATTTGGGAGCGGTTGAGTCAACAAACGATGCCACTCTCAAAACTAACCAGAAAGCTAACATACTTCTCTCAGAGAATTTAAGTTTAAAATTTCGAAAATCTCAAATTGGAACTTGTTGGGTGCATAACATAATGTTAATGTTATCTAGAAGTATGGAGTGGAGAGTTTCAACTTCTCTACAAAGAATTGAGGAATAAAACTTCCTCCATCTTGTAATATCACTTGGTAATACAATAAAATTAACCAACACGTCTGTTCGCTAGAAGACTCACTAGGTGACTAATAGTCACGTGGCGTGGCGCAAAGCGTGCAGTGTGGCCATTGCGATAGTATGCGGTGTATTGGTTCGCTAGGATATGTCACGTAGCTCGCAGCATAGCTCTAAGCACCAAGAGAGGCTCCTACCTGTGTGGCCGAGGCCTAAGTTAGCTATGGCAACTATTAAAGTGTAACACTGTGAACCGCTATACCGTAGGAAAGTGAAGACTGACAAAAACATTTTACAAGGTTTATCATCATCACCACTTATGATTATTGTTGAAAAAATGTTAATATTAAACAATACCTGATAAGAGTATCAGTAAAATAAAAATCAGTTTTTCTTCCTTCATAAAAATATTCATTTGATAAGAACCCATAGCAGGGCAAGTGAGAAATAAACACTTTCTCAAGTGAGAAGTAAAATAGATGTTTTTAAGTTTTATACGAAACAAATACAAACACAGTGTCCCTAGTGCAAGAGTTCCCAAAGTGGTCGATATCAACCCCCTGGGGTCGATTTGATTTTTCTAGGGGTCGACAACAAAAATAGACCCCCTTACTACTGCTATTTGTTTGTTACTTCAAAATATCTATGATTCCAATAGGTACCTAATTAAGAAGTAAAATAATTTAAAAAAACACTTGTGAACGAAAAGGTAAAATGTGTCATTAAAAGAGTAAATTTTTTTGCTTTAATTTTCGTTAGCGCAGATTTCAATATTAAATGTTGCACAAGATAATGCAATGCATAATCCGTAGTCATTTCTTATCTTTTTCAATCCTTAATTACAAGTTATTAAAATGAAACGCTTGATATCTAGTGAAATATTTAATATTGAGTACTGTACAAAATGAATTAATTTGAGTAAGTAAAGTAAATGACTAGGGGGTCGACGGTTTTAAAAGTTTTTGGTAAAGGGGTCTGCGGCCGAAAAAGTTTGGGACCTCTCGCCCTAGTGGGATAGGCAGAGAGAACAGATCTCCATACTTTTCTATCCAAGTACACAACTTTCGCATCCTCCACATTTATATATCTCATCATGTACAATCTTCTATTATTCATACTTGTCACGTAAGTTTTTTTTTCCTTCAAAATATGACCCACTTGTTCCAGCCACGTTTTCTTCTGTCTATCTCTTCCTCGAACACTTCTAACTTGTAGCCTCGCCTCCAATCATTCTTTCATTCTCTCAACAAGTGAAAACCATCTTAGAGTCCCTCCCTTTCTTCATGTTAGTTAAAATATCCATTTTAGAGTCCCTCCCTTTTTTCATGTTAGTTAAAACATCCATTTTAGAGTCCCTCCCTTTCTTCATGTTAGTTAAAACATCCATTTTAGAGTCCCTCCCTTTCTTCATGTTAGTTAAAACATCCATTTTAGAGTCCCTCCCTTTCTTCATGTTAGTTAAAACATCCATTTTAGAGTCCCTCCCTTTCTTCATGTTAGTTAAAACATCCATTTTAGAGTACCTCCCTTTCTTCATGTTAGTTAAAACATCCATTTTAGAGTCCCTCCCTTTCTTCATGTTAGTTAAAACATCCATTTTAGAGTCCCTCCCTTTCTTCATGTTAGTTAAAACATCCAGTTTAGAGTCCCTCCCTTTCTTAATGTTAGTTAAAACATCCATTTTAGAGTCCCTCCCTTTCTTCATGTTAGTTAAAACATCCATTTTAGAGTCCCTCCCTTTCTTCATGTTAGTTAAAACATCCAGTTTAGAGTCCCTCCCTTTCTTCATGTTAGTTAAAACATCCATTTTATCCATGCATCAATTTTAATGCCTTCATTCATACAGAGACACTTCATAAAATGTTTTAAGTGCACATAAATTTAAAAAAGTCTTTGATGTATTAAAGAATAAAACACTAATGATGACTTAAATTTAAAGAAATGTTTTTTTGTTCAATTCCTTAGACCTGTAACAAAGAAACCCTGAAAACATGGCAAAAGAATTACGATGCTATCAGACCTGAATACCTCAGTGCAAGGACAACTTTTGATAAGAGCTGCATGGTAAAAAAAAAAACAAAAAGCTACTAACGTTTTTCAGTGAGTAACTCATTTAGAACGAGATCATTGTACTTCTTGATTATCTCCGTATCGCCGGGAGCGTGGAAGAGAATTAAGAATGGCAGTCCTTCTTCCGTCAGCTCCTCGGCATTCTCAAAAGTGATCTCCCTCACCAGGGGCACGCACTTCTCTTGCACCCAGATGTGCGCCTCGTCAAAGTTGTTCAGGTCCCCCGTGAAGGTCTCGTCTGCTTCGTTGGAACGGGACTTGTCGGGACGGAAGACAATGATTGGCGAACCTTTAAGAATATACAAAAATAATAATTAAAAAAAATAGAAACAGATTATTTATAATCATCTCTTTAGTGTTGTCTGGAAAATAGTTTCATATTTCTCGAATAGATGTCGTTTGAACACAATGTTCATTGCTAACTTCATTCCAAACTTGTTAATTATATATTATTACAAAAAGTAATAGTTTAGCACATTTTTTCACCAATTATTAATTGTTTCGAGCGGTTTTTTGGATCATTTTGAAGATGGAACTATGGATGGATATTTTTTTCTTTTTTACTGCCTCTAAAGAAAAAGTGTGACACAAACAAAAAAATATATACGTTCAGTGTATGGCAACAATGCAATTAACAATTGTGTGTGTCAAAAGTGGTTTAAAAAAATTTGTAACGGTGATACGACATTCGAAGATGGTGTCTGCTCTGGAAATCAATTACCACTGATGAGAACCAAATCAAAGCTTTGATAGAGAATAATCAACGTTCTACGACACGAGAGAGTACTGAGATTACTAATTCAAGTGGAAAAATTAATCTGGTGAAAATCCAAGCCACGCGGAACCTCTGATAGAAATGTTCGACCTCGAACAGCAGCATTGACCTCAAAGCTAAGGAGCAATAATCTATCATTTAAGATGTATTTTTTAAAAGATCACAGGTGCCACTAAAATTGTGGCTCATGGATACATATATATCAGACGTGGGCAAATGTGGCTCCGAGAGCCGCATGCGGCTCTTCGTTGGGTTAAGTGCGGCTCTCAATGTCTCTTATAAAAATATAGATATTTTCTTTCCCCGTTATACTTGTATTTTCGTGATTTTCCTTTCTATATGTTGTAAATGACAAGATGTGCATGTATAAATGCAACTGTCAAAGACGCAAGTATTACGAAACAAATCATTCCCATTTTTCAGCTCAATGTCTACTAAATTCAAAATTGCGAACAGAGAAACTTAAGTCCTTACAATCTAGACTTCTTAAACAACAAGGACTCTTGTCTTCTTTTACACGCGAATATGACAATAAAGGAAGCTAGTTTTTTATTAGCGTGGAATATTGCTCGTGCCAAACGTCCATATGGAGACGGAGAATTTATTAAGAGAAACTTGGAAGAAGTGGTCCAAGTTTTGGATCCAAATAACACAAAATTACATCAAGAGGTGGCACAGATGCGACATTTAGCTAAAAATGATAAAAAAACTTTATATTATATTCTATTTTTATTAACCCTTGCCGATCTGTGAACGGACAAGAGTGGCCAAGACGTATATTTTATTTAATTTCTCGAAATATACTGCTTGCAGGGTCTTCATACTTTATGTATTCCTCATCGAAACCTCTATGATTTGAATGATGTCATTACGAAATAAAATCATTAATAAATATCAACAGAAATGAATGATAATAAATCGAGAATTGACGAAATGTCAAAACACTCCGTATGACTCATTCTTTTTTGACAGTTAATATTTTACGAGTACATTCGTTCCTGGGATTGGTTACCAGTTTTATCAAACACCTGTGCGTTTAGTACATAGAATAGAAACAAAAGATATTTCGTGCCCCAATTGCGATACACTTTCTCCACACGATTAAATTTTGATTTTATGATATGTTTGTCCTATTTTCAAATTTTGACCTATTTTCAAAGTGTTTATATTTTCCAAATGGCATATTTTATTGATCTGAATTTCGTGTTTGTTTTTATATTATTATTTTTGAATTTATATATTCATTTTATATTTTGTTAATTATTGTCTTAATTCGAATTATATTTTATTGCCAAAAAATACACGCAATATTTTATTGTATAATTTTATGATTTTTTTTTAAAAGGTTGGAGACCTCTTTTCAGTCATGCGCATTCTGAACGTTGCGCAGACCGAACGACGCAGTGGGAAAATTATATTCCTATAGAAATGTCACCTCTCTGTTTCAATTCTTATTTTATCATTTCTTACACTTATTTTATATTATTCGACATTTTATTACATAATAAAATGATGTTTATACTAATTACAAAAAAAAAACTAACAGATTTTGCATAATTTTAATTTAAAACATACATGTTTACTGTACCCTCAGTGTCCAACACCGTTACTGGCGTAATTTTTTAGCACAGTAAGGGAAGTGTTAAATAAATTTTGAACTAATTATTTTGTGTTTTCTTTTTCATTTTGATATTTTCTTATATGTGTATTTTTGATACTTTATATAGCAATTAAGATTTTTGTAGAATATGTAATAAATTAGAATGAGTGTATTTAATACTACGTGAGAACGTGACTATGGTGTGGCTCTTTATATATATGAAAATCCAAAATGTGGCTATCGTTGACCTCATGTATACCCATCTCTGATATATAATATATCATAAAAACAATATACAACAATTTTTTTGAGGTTATAAAATTACCTGGTGGATGCATTTGAGCTGAAGCATCGCCAAATCCAACATGAAACTGGCAATCCTCTTTCAGGGAGGTTGCTACCCGTCTGAAGATACTGTACTCGGGTGTGTCCTTCCTATCGAAGTAACCGATGATCATCCGCTTGTTGGACTCCAGTTCAGAGAGCTCCTTTATCGTCTGGAACTCGTGTATAGGATCTTCCAGCTGTTTCTTTACGAAGTCTCTGAATGCCTCTACTGATCGTGCACCTGGAAAGAAGGATTCATTTAAAAATGTTTTTTTTTTATATAAGCATTGTACCGTCTATAATATCTGGTGGTTTGGACTTATTGAAGAGTCAACCATGAGACGACACTGTCTCCGGCTCCATTAATTGAAACCCTTTGGCTTTAGAACCACTGGAGTAGGCACGAACTCGTAATTCTTCACCACACGAGTTAGAGATACTACCCAACAAGTAAAGCTGAAACAGAGCACAAATCAAAGCACATATCTAGCACGTGTTAGTATTATTGGCAGACAAACTCTTTTACTAGACTAGGACCCATTCTTTTCGGTAACAATCAGGAATTGAGCCCAAAACCCTCGGGTGAAAGTCAAGCATCGATCTCCAGCAACTAGATGACCTCCGTAACCTAGTTGATAGACGCTTGTCTATTGACCCGGGAGTTGCGGGTTCAATTCTGTTAGAACCTAGATGTTTTAAAAACGATTCCAGTGTGGTTTTCACTTAAAACCTCTTTAACATCTTTTTGGGTTTGTTTAGAAGAGATTTCTATATGGTAATTAAGCCAGATTTTACATTAAAAAAGTCACAAGAGGGTTTTGAATCATAAAGATATATATATAACAGCCCATATTGACAACCTCTGTGGCCTAGTTGGTAATATTAATATGCTTATTCCCAATCAAGGGCTTGCAGGTTCAATTCCCGTTGTTACCTAATATTTATTAAAAATCAAATCAAGTGTGGTTTTAACTTAAGAGTTGGAAGAGATTGCCACATGGCAATAAACCCACCAGGTTATACTGTATACAAGGAAAGTTTATTGCAATATTTGTCACCGATGGGAATCAAATCTTCCAGGAGGAAATCAAGTCTTCTACCACTAGGCGAAACTTATCATTTGAAAGTACTCGTATATAAATTTTATGAAAAAATTAATTGGAAGTAGGACACTTAGACATATGGTTCAAATGCTAATGTTCTGGACACAAGGTTATCAGTTTGAAGCCAGCAAAACATACGAGCATTCATTTTATTTAGAGAGCGAGTTGTTTCTACAGTTTTGTATCTGGTTTTACCTGTTTTGAAAGAATTACAACATAATGTAAATTTACTTGAGTTACGTAGTAAGGTCAAGGTGATGAGAGTGAAACAAAGTTTCCAAGGAGCTTATGTATCCATATCAAAATGCATACTTGGATTATTTTTCAAAGGACACTATTAGGCAGAATATCCCGTCAAAAAGAAGCCGTTTTGGGATAAAAAAATTGTCTCGTGTGATTGTGCTTATGTATTAGATTTTATTGTGTGCACTAACTAGCTCTACAACGCAATATGAAAAAAAAGTTGAACTAGGTCTATCATGTCTATATCTATATCATGTCTATATCTATATCATGTCTAGGTCATGATCTATACATTGACAATTGATACAGTAGCCCTTTATTATTTAAAACGAATGCTAGTGGAAAAGTTAAAAAAAATAGAAAACGTACAGTCAAACCTCGGGTCACGAACGCCACTAGTCACGAACAAATCGGGTTACGAACACAAATTCCGAACAAATTTTGACTCAACCTGCGTACAATGCCTCGGCTCACGAACTAGTTGTAAAGGTACATTATGCAATTACGCATTAGTTGTTCTCAGGTGCGCGCGTTGTGAACATTGTTTGTCGTTGCGTTCGTTGTTCTTGATACATTTTTTTTTTCCTTTTTATATATAACATACTTCTTCTTCTTCATCTTATTTTAGGCCTGTTGGCCTGTTATGGTCCTGCATCATTGTTTGCCTCTTGCGACGTCGACTGCCAGCTGTCATTCCATCTTTTGGGAGGTCGTCCTGGAGGTCTGCTTGCTTGGGGGATACTGTACCTGGTCATTCTTACGGCTCATGGTTCCGCCATTCTGGATACGTGTTCGTTCCAGAACCTTCTTCGCTGTCGTCCCCATCTGACAATATCTTCAACTTCGCACGTCCTTCGGATTTCTGTGTTACGTACTCTATCACGAAGAGTTTTGCCAGCGATACTCCTGAGTACCTTCGTTTCGCTGGTTCGAAGAAGATTTTTGGTTCTGACAGTGTCGTCTCTGGACTCTATGCTGTATGTCATTATGGGGCGGACACAGGTCTTGTACGTCCTCACCTTGCTTTGGATGTTCATATACTTGTTTTTCCAGATAGTGTTCTTTAAACATCAGGGAAATAGCTGCGGCCTTTTGTAATTGTTCAAGCACTTCGCCATAGAGGTCATTATTGCACATTATGCTAGCACCCAAGTATTTAAATTTTGTTACTTGTTCAATTGGTGGGTCATCGATCGCCACACTGCATCCAACTTGCTCTCTGCTAGAGTCATGCATTTAGTCTTGCTGATGGAGATATATATAACATACTGTATATATTTTGCATTGAATTAACCCTCATTATGGCTCCCAAAAAAATGAATTTCGGTTTGCGAACATTTCGGCTCGCGAACGGAATCAAAGAACGAATTAAGTTCGTAACCTGGGGTACCACTGTATGCCCAAGTTTCCAGAACAACTGAATCACAGAGATATGGAATCTTTCCGTACAAATTCAATGTCCGCCCAAATTTGAAAAGACAAGAGGGCAGTCACAATTCTGACTACATTGCATGAGCATGTAATGGAAGAAACAGCAACCCGTAAGAAAGCCTGCCAGTATAATAGATTAAATTCTAAATATGGGAGCTGTTGACAAAAGTAATATGGTTCTATTTTCTGTTCACTCTGTGAGAAAAAAGAAAAAAATTATACAAAAAAGTTTTATCCAGTTTATTAGATCTCAACCTATAGAATGTCCATGGCAACAGCTGAGATGGTACGGGCACATAAGATGGAGACCACCAGACCATACGGTAAATCAGGCAAAGTCTGTAGATCTTCCTCGACAGCCGTCCAGAGGAAGACCAAAGAACTCCTGGATGACTCAATGCTCCAAAATCCTGCAGAGAAACGGCCTAGATAAAAGCGACACCCAGAACCGAACAATATACAGCCTGATAACGAAAAGAGCCGACCCCAATAGTCTACCTAGGTAATGAGTTGGGACAGTGCCAGGAAGAAGAAGCCTATAGAATGCCCATATACTTTATATAGACAAGATCGACATACGAACTTCTATAAGAGATTTTCAATTACAAGAAATTCAGCAACTTCTTCATCAGAACAAAAGTGAGGCTCTACCAAAAGTGTCTAGTTCAAAACTCAATGCAGTTACCATTTCGACTGACAGGGCACCACTTCCCTGGAGTTTTGCCTCCGTCATCTACAAAGCGAAATCGTTTAAAAATATGTGGTGTGTGTTCTCATCACAAAAAATGACGAGAATCACGGTACATATACAAACAGTATGATATTCCTCTTTGCATGATATTCCTCTTTTGAAATATACCACACAATAAAAAATTACCAAATAATTAATATTGTTGCTTAATATTTTTTTAACTGTGTTCTTTTAAAAGTTCAACTGGTTTATTAAAATTTTTGAAAAAATAGTGATGTCAATCAACCCTGACTGTAATTTAGTGTTATTAAAAATTGGTATGATTTATTAAAAAAAAGTTATCTAAGCATTGGAAAAATCGCGAGCAATTATATATTATTACAATCTGTTATCAAATAAACACATTATTATTAATAATAAAAATATGTACAATTGTCTGGCTTACAGCCATAGTAAGTGAATTTAATACACGGCAGTTAAAAGTTTAAAGGGTTTCCAGTCTAATTATCCCATAAGACATTTAACATATTTTTAGTAGGTTACAATAAACCCACCAGGTTGTACTGTTTACAACAAAAGTTAAATGTAATAACATCATTTGGAAAAGTAATACATGATAGAATAAAGATATTAGGCAAGAATGTGGATTGTAAAAAGATGAAGTGCTTAAAATGAAGAAAAGAGCATTGATATGGTTTGGCCAAGTAGAAAGAATGAATGATGAAAGATTTACAAAATTAATTAATACAAGTAGTTGAAAAGGTACAAAGAAGCTTGAGAAACCCTATAAAAACGTGGCACGACCAAATGAAACAAACTTCCTAAAAGGTAAGAGTTATAAGTATTTGTAATAGATGTATGAATGATGATGTGCATAGAAGTGGCAGAAGTGAAAGATGAATGGCAGGATAGAATAAAGTGGAGATCTATTCTCTATGCCTACCACAATAGGGTCACAGCGTGGTGATAATGATGATGATTTGAAAGTAAAAGAGTTATTTAAATTTTTATGAACATAACTTTCAAATATCCGGAAATAGGATACTTGAAAGTTATTATTTCCGGGTGTTTAAAGAACACTATCTGGAAAAACAAGTATATGAACATCCAAAGCAAGGTGAGGATATACAAGATCTGTGTCTGCCCCATAGTGACATACAGCTTAGAGTCCAGAGCCGACACAGTCAGGACAAAAAAATCCCCTTCAAACCAGTGAAATGAAAGTACTCAAGAGTATCGCTGGCAAAACCTCTTCATGATAGAGTATGAAACACAGAAATCCGAAGGATGTGCGAAGTTGAAGATATCGTCAGATGGGGACAACAGAGAAGAAGGTTCTGGAACGAACATGTATCCAGAATGATGGAACCAAGAGCCGTAAGAATGGTCAGGGACAGTATCCCCCAAGCAAGCAGACCTCCAGGATGACCTCCCAAAAGATGGAAAGACAGCTGGCAGTCGATGTCACAAAAGGCAAATGATGATGCAGGACCATAACAGGGCAACAGGCCTAAAAGAAGAGGAAGAAGAAGAAGAACTTTCAAATATTTTCATATTTGAAAATTGCTACAGAACAAAGAACTCACTACAAATATAACAAATATACGATATAAACATGTTAATGTTTCAATAAACAACTTTTGCATATTATTTTCTATGGCCACTTATCAATTTATTGTTGAAAATATGTTTTATTTTGATCGTAAATTAAAAAACTATGTGTTTTTTACGACTGTTGTTGATAAGTCATGTTAGCCACTTAAATTACATGAATTTAAAAGAGTAAAAATAAATATAGTAAAAGTCCATTCAATCGAAATTCAGGAAACCAAATTTAATAAAAAAACTTTTACTGTAAATGACAATTTTTTTGTTTTTCTATAAGAATATGACAACATTTAACACATTTGCAGAAATTATTCAATTCACTATTTCCTAATTATACATTTGTATTATTCCCTTTAAACATTGTTATAAATTATTATCATTGCTGGTAATAAAACGTCCTTTTGTGTGGTCCTCGCATTATCGCATCATTATCGACTATAATTTCAAAAAGTGCTGTACATCGCATATTGACTGAAAATTTGGACATGAGAAAGCTGTGCGCAAGATGGGTGCCGCGTTTGCTCACAATGGAACAAAAACAGCATCGTGAGGATGTTTCAATCGAGTGTTTGGCGATGTTTCACATCAATAAAGTCGAGTTTTTGCGTCGATTCATAGCCATGGATGAAACATGGGTCCATCATTTCACACCTGAGACGAAGGAACAGTCAAAACAATGGACTGAAAGGGGAGAATCGGCTCCAAAAAGGGCCAAGACAGTTCCATCTGCAGGCAAGGTCATGGTGTCAGTTTTTTGGGATGCGCGTGGGATAATTTTCATAGATTATCTTCAAAAAGGAAAAAACAATCAACGGCTAGTATTATGCGAACTTATTGCAGTGTTTGAGTGATGAAATCAAGAAAAAATGCCCGCATTTGGCGAAAAAGAAAGTGTTGTTTCATCAAGACAATGCACCAGTTCACATATCCGTTATCGCAGTGGCCAAAATCAGTGAATTAAAATTCGAATTGATTCCTCACGCACCCTATTCGCCAGATTTAGCCCACGGATTATTTTCTTTTTCCAAACTTGGCTCGGTGGTAAAAGATTTGCCAACAATGAAGAGGTGGAATCTGCGGTTGATGGCTATTTTGAGGCGCTCGACGGTTCTCACTATAAACAGGGTATCGAAGATATTGAACATCGCTGGGAGAAGTGTGTTGAGCTGAAAGGAGACTATGTTGAGAAATAAAAATATTTTTTCCCAAATTTTTTGTGTTTTCTTTGTTAGGTCGGGTACTTTTGGGAATACCCTCGTATATAAGTAAATAAGAAAATTCATAACAATTATGAATCTATTTATTGTTTTAAATTTAATGAAGGAGTAAAATTCATTTTTGTTAAATTGAAAATGTCAGTTTATTTATGTACGAGTATATAAAGAAACACATTTTTATATTTTTCAATTTCTCTTACAAGTACTTTCAATATTCGTATGTAGTCCGGCTTTCAAAAAGTTTGGGAACCATTGTTTTCCAGTTTTACTTTGTTGATATATTTTCGGTACCGCCTAGCAGTATGAAAAGAATCCTGGCTGATATTCTTCCTAACGAATAAGCTAACGCTAGAAGCAGACCCTCTTTGTGTAACAGGAGAAATCCGTGCAAAGTGGATTAAAATTTTTTTTTTAAAATCTCTTTTTAAAAATGTTATGAAATTGTTTATAAGATTCAAATAAGTTACTTCTAACAGGAAGAAAAGATCTCCATACTTTTCTATTCAAGCAGGGAGAAAAGATCTCCATAGCAGGGAGAAAAGATCTCCATACTTTTCTATTCAAGCAGGGAGAAAAGATCTCCATAGCAGGGAGAAAAGATCTCCATACTTTTCTATTCAAGCGCACAACTTTCCCATCCACATTCAAAATCTATTCTACTTGATTGGACCACATTTTCCTTGATCTACCTAGCATTTCTGACAAGTACACTCGCTCAGTCATTCCTTCTCTCCAGATGTCCAAATCATCTTAACGCTTCTTTCTTCGTATTACTTCAAACATTCATTTCATCCATGCATTCATTCCCGATGCCTTCATTCCGCCATCTTTCATATATTGACACTACAATATTTTCTTATTGCATCACGACAGCATTAATCTTACTTTTATCCTTCTTCCAAATCTATGTTTCAATTCCATATGTCAAGGTGATCACCGTCACAAACATGTTTTCAGTTAAATCTAGTGAAAATTTAAATTGCAAATTTAAATTAAATAATTATTTCAAATCTTATGGCATTAAACCAAATACAGTAAAACCAATTATATCTGTAAAGGACTCTGATATATTTAATTTTGATACACCAAATTTGTTATACAGGGTGGCGGCGCAGAAAAAACCGCATGTTTTTTAAATGGCTAGTATTTTGCAGAAGAAACGCATGTTTTTCATTTAAGCATAACATTGTTTATTTTCAAGATAATTTTTTGATGAATACAGGTAAATGAAGTAATATTATTTCACCTTTAAATTAATTGTGAAAAATAATGTCAGGCAAGTGTTGCTCTTCTTCGCCCACTGAAAGTTTCTATTCGTCAAGAAATCGAAGGAATACCAGAAGAAATTTTTGCGAGAATGATGCATAGCTTTCAAGAGAGGCTGCAGATATGTGACCGCGAAGAAGGGCAACACTTCACTTGCCTGACATTATTTTTCACAATTAATTTAAAGGTGCAATATTATTAACATACTTCATTTACCTGTATTAATCAAAAAATTATCTTCAAAATAAACAATGTTATGCTTAAATGAAAAACATGCGTTTCCTCTCTTTGCAAAATACTAGCCATTCAAAAAATGTGTTTCCTCTGCGCCACCCTATATATTACATAGTGTTTCATTTATCTTGTTCACTGTCACTACCCTTCTTTCAATGTCCTTTTCAACACGCCCATCACACTTAAATATACTGCCCAGATAGCAGAACTTATCGACCTGCTCCAATTTATCTAAGTTAACCCATACAACCCACACACTTTTTACTTCACCTCTTTCTATAATCATGATTAAATTAAATTAATTTTCAACACATTTACTAGGCATCTATCATACAGTTCACTTATATCTTTTAAATCACCTTAATTACTTTATCACCTTAATTACTTTTAAATCACCTTAATTATTAAGAATACTAGGAACTTCCCTAAGTTTATTAATTCGAATAGAATTAAGTTCAACTGGATCATTAATTAAAAATGATCAAATTTATAATGTTTTAGTTACTTACTGCCCATGCATTTATTATAATTTTTTTTATATAGGGTCTTTCAAATTGAGCAGTGTTTTTGTAAAAGTTTTTTAAATTCTTGAATAAAACACACAATTTGCTTTGATTTCAAAAAACTTTTCAATAAACAATATCCGCCAAATGTCCACCTCTAGCAGTTCCACAGATATTAACTCTTTTGTCAAAATTTTCGATAACATTTTGGCATAATTGCGGTACACTTTTCAAGGATTACATACAATTAAAGTAACAATAAATATAAAATACGAAATAATTTTATTTATAGTCTCAGAATTTTTTATCTTTATTTAATTTTTTTTAACTTTTTTCTATAGAAATTTAAGTCCTCTTCCCCTCTTTCTATAATCATGGCCTTTGATTTAGCTAAATTAATTTTCAACGCATTTACTAGGCATCTCTCATACAGCTCACTTATCATATACACGTAGTCGTCGACTTACGACCGCAATCGGTTCCGATAAACAGGTCGTAAGTTGATCTGGTCGTAAGTCGGCTTATGCAATAATTTCCGTACATATTTAAATTATAATGAGTGATGATATTATAAGACTGTTTATATGTTCTTGTTATAATCAGTGTATCACCACTGTCATTTATCGGGTTTTTCTATGCTTTCTTTTTTATTACTTTCCGAGTTTCTCTTTGTTTTCTTTATCATATCATATCAGATTGCAATATCTTTACCTTTGCTTTGTTTTTTCATTTTTACATTTGTTAGGATTAAGTAAAAAATTATGCTTCAGTAAAATTGGTTAAATATTATATTAATAAAACATATGAGAATACAAAATACAGGTGTTTGTTATACGTATCAACTTTTTATTGGCCGCTTGTTTATTTTTTTGCATAAACATGGTGAGCTTTGTCTGGATTATTTGTTTCTTCTTCTCCTCGTATATTTCACGACATGAGCGACACACGTCGTGTGCCATCCGTTCTATCCTTGCAAATCGTCCGATGTTTGGGTCCATTTCTTCAAAATGTGCAACAAGTTTTCATTCTCCTTTTCGTAGACATCTCGGAAGGGCTTAAAAATGCTTATAACAAGACAACACATCCTTATTGGACGAAGCCGCAGCTAATACTGACCGTGATGCGCACATGCGCATAGTAACACAATATGTAGCGTACATGGACTGCTAGCGCCACGCTTAGCACAGGCGGACAACCAATCGCGGATTGTGGTCGTAAAGTCGAACAGTTGTAAGTCGCATAGGTCGTAAGTCCGCGACTACCTGTATTTTAAATCACCTTCATTTTCGGCTAGAATAACCATGCTATCAACATACAGCAAGCATAATCTGCATAAAGAGCATTTATGTAATTAAATGTGTCAAGTAATATCTTACCGAACAGCACTAAAAAAATCATTGAGTTTTTACTTGTCATCGAAAAAAATAAATACCTTTTTTCTCCTAAATGTGCCAAATAAAAATCTTTCTTTTAACCCATTTTATCTATCTGGTTCTGACAATGGACTGTCACCAATGACTTATCATGCTACCAAAGTCATAAGGTTATCGAGGTAAAGTATTCATTCATACTCCATGTTTCCAGTAGTTAAATCATTTTGAAAAAAATTACAATTATACTAGAGAAAATGTAGCATGGTCCCTTGACAGTTCGCAAATTTGCCCCAATACAACCTTGTTCAGTAATTTTAATTATTTTATCAACTTTAATATAAGCCTAGATTCTAATAAATAGCAAGTTATTTAGGTAAATACATTACATAAAACTAACAATAATGACAAATTAATACATCTTGTTACAAATTAGCAAAAATGTAGCAGTTTGTTAAAATCAAATAATATTTGGCGACGTTCGTCAAAAGTCACTACGTTAGTCTGCATTGGATAGGGATGGGGTATACGATAATCGGATTTTCAATTTTTTTATACCTAAAACTAAATATTCGTAATTAGTATTAATTCAAAGTGGATCTTGGCCTATTTAAAGATAGATACAAATCATACGATACATTAGAAAGTCAGTAGTGAAAATTAGGAATTAAAATGTCAGTTTAGAGAAACACAATTTTTCGACTAATAAAAAAACGATTTTACCCCCAAGACAATGCTCTGTGTTTGGTGGGATCAGAAGGGTGTTATCTATTATCAACTGCTAAAACCTGGCAAAACCGTTAATACTGAACGCTATCGACAACAAATGATAGATTTGAACTAAGCATTGCGTGAATAACGACCAGAATATCAAAAGAGGCAACACAAAGTGATTTTGCTTCATGATAATGCACCATCGCATACAGCAAAACAGGTCAAGGAAACGATTGAGGCGTTTAGTTGGCAAATACTTTCGCATGCGGCTTACTCACCAGACTTGGCTCCATCCGATTACTATTTATTTGTATCGATGGGACACGCACTTGCTGAGCAACGCTTCACTTCTTACGAAAATGGCTCGATGATTGGTTTGCCTCAAAAGAGCAACAGTTTTTTTGGCGTGGCATCCACAAATTGCCAGAGAGATGGGAAAAATGTGTAGCTAGCGATGGGCAATACTTTGAATAAAATATTTTTTACCATTTTCATACAACAAATGTGTATTTTCTATAAAAAAAATCCGGTTTCATATTTGATATATTGCAATAGTTAACCCACATTTTGGCTTGGTTTTACTGTACTTAGTACACATATCAACGGAAATTCCATTGTTAGTTAAATGAAGTATATTTGTTCTATAAAATTGTGTCAAGAAAAGATAAGAAATAATTTATTTGCAACGCAACAAAAGAAAAATAACTTGATATTAGAATATACAAATAAATTACCCAAAACACATACTTTTGAACCCGTTGACATTGCGAAGAAAGGAACAAAAAAGTGATAAAAAGATCATTTTCAAGCAATATAAATGTCTATCAACATAAAAAAACTTTGAATATGGGATAAGAAAGTAAAATAAATAAATTTTTACATAGAATGCCGGTATTGGTAGTGAAAAACTCTCAAATCTGAGACATGCAGTTGACATGACATTAATTGTCACAGAAGAAGAAATGGCCACACTCCTTAACCTTTCCCTTCCAGTGTCAAAGAAATCCGTGTGTTCCGGTGCTGTGTATTCAATACACATGTAAAAATGAGCGATTTAAAATCGGAAAAATAAGAATATTCATAGCCAATCGCTTAAATTAATTAAATTTGAAGTCAAAAGTGATAATAATTGAAATTTAATTGCTGAAAACATTAAAAAAACATTGGCCGACGTTCACAAAACGGGCGAAGAGACCACCCTAAATGGATGCCCGAGAGCTACTGAAGCGAGAGAACTGAGATGCGTTCCCATATACCGAAGTAGAGTAAGAGTGAGACGTGAAAAGTGTCGCTTCTTCCCCCATAGCGTGTTTTTTAGAATTAATATACCTACGTCACACGTTTGATTGTATTGGTGAATTTATTCCCGATTTTCACAAAATACCTTTGATGTGGCCGATAAGTGCTAATTATTATTAATATTATTTTTTTCATTCAATGCGACCACCTCAAATGGATGCCCGAAAGCTACTGAAGCAAGTGAACTGAGATTCTATTTCTTGTGTTCCCATATACCGAAGTAGAGGGAGAGTGAGACGCGAATAGCGTCGCTTCCTCACCCATAGCGGTTTTTTAGAATGAAAATACCTACGTCACACACGTTTGACTGTATCGGTGAATGTATTCCCGATTTTCACAAAATATCTTGGGTGTGGCCGATAAGTGCAAATTATTATTAATATTATTTTTTTCATTCAATGCGTAAATGTACTACGGAGGTATACCTAAAATCTGAGCCCAGTATTTATTATATTTATAGAGATATTAAAGTTTTTAGAAGCAATGTGTCCTAGTTACACATCACAGGGAAGGAAGGATTAAAAGATGAATTAATTCCGTGGAGGGGCAGAGTTCCATGGCAGAGAACGGTGAGAAACAGAAAAGGAATGGGGACATCGCGAGGATGCCCTCATCCTGCAATGGATAGACTACTATTGTGTACTATCGTCTTGGTGGATTTCAACATTTTTCATTTCCAGTACGTAATTTTAAATGCATACTAGATTGATAATTATTTTAAATACAGGTTATTTTAAATATTACACTTTGATACATGTTTCCATCAAATATATGCATCAATATTACAACTTTAAATAGATAAATTAAATTTAATTTATATTATTTGTCTTCTAAACCCTTTTTCATCTCAATTTATGGCTTTTATATTTTTATATAGTATATAATTGTATTAGGTGTTAACATAAGTTGTGTCCGTTTTTTTCCAATTTATAAATGAACACCAAAAGTAAAACAAAATGGTAAAGGTTATACGTCATTCGAAAGAAAATGTTCTGCTCTACAAGATATTGTGTTTGCTTTTTTACATTACATATATTATTTTATATGATTACAATCCTTCAAAATGGAATGTCAAGTAGACGAATGTGAGCATTTTCGACACCTCCTTCTTTTCGCGTTCAATCGAGGGAATAAAGCTGCCAAAGCTGCTCGCAATATTTGCGAAGTACACGGTGAAGATGCTATGAATGAAAGGACAGCTCGTCTATGCGTCGATGTCAGTTACATACTTATGCGAGAATAAATGTATAAGAGAGTATTCAAGTAAGAAGTGCAAAGTGTGCTTCGAAGAGGTAAACTAAGAAAAATGTGGCTGGATTAAGTAGATCAGTATTGAAGGAAGATAAAGTAAGAAGAACGAATAACAAAAGATCGATTGTGCATGACAAAATGTAAGAATGTGGAAGAGACAAAGGTTGTGTACTTAGATAGAAAAATATGGAGATATATTATCTCTGTCTATCTCGCAAGGGACACTGTGTGAGGATATGAATGTATGTATATAACTTTTGTAGTCTTATTTTATCAAGGAACAAGTTGCTGCTAAGGAATTTTTATCATATTAACGTTACCATTGATAAAATCTACTTGTTCGATCACCATTGATAAAACATTGAAGGTGCTCAGATAGAGGAATGCAAAATATATAACAGTAGATACATATGTAATACACTTATTGAATTAATTTCAATTTGTTTTATACAAGGCGTATCCAGAAAGTAAGTGTACTGAGGCTCTCACGACCGGATGGATTTTATTTTCGACATGTTGGTTACATTTCCGTGTAGCCTGACCATTCCCCTCCGCAACGAGACCGGTTCGAGGTCAGTACGTTGAGAAGTGTCGACGCGACAACATGTTTCATGAAAAATGTCAAACCAATCTCCCGCCAAGTGCGAAATTTTGTAAAAAGGCAAGAGTTTTTGAGGCGCTGCAAACTCCATGGAGATGAATTTCTCCGCTCCATCGTTACTGGAGATAAAACTTGGGTTGCACACTACACGCCTGAAACCAAAAGGCAGTCTCAACAGTGGCGTCACACCTCTTCACCCTCCGCCAAAAAGTTCAAAACCACAATTTCAGCCAACAAAATCATGGCATCCATGTTTTGGGACTGTCAAGGCATAATTTTAATTGAATATATGCCTCAAGGGGAGATCATCAACTCTGCAAGATACTGTGAGACCCTAAAAAAATTGCGAAGGGCGATTCAGAACAAGAGGAGAGTCATGCTGACAAAGGGAGTCTGCCTGCTGCACGACAATGTCAGACCACACACGGCCAACGCCACGAAGGAACTGCTCGTTCTCAAATTTCCAACTATGGTTCGGAAATTCTAGGATGAGCCCTGTGACAGCTCACAAATTTGCTCCAATACAACCTTGTAACGAAGTTCAGTAATTTTAATTATTTTATCAACTTTAATATAAGCCTCGATTCTAATAAATAGCAAGTTATTTAGGTAAATACATTACATAAGGTTGTATTGGGGCAAATTTGTGAGCTGTCACAGGACTCATTCTAGAATTTCCGAACTATAGTTTAAAATGACTCACATACATACATAATGTTGCACCATGCCCATTTTGGGATAGATAGAGCAGGCAAATCTCCACACTTTTCTATCCACGCGTATAGGTCTCGCCTAGTCCATATTCATATATGCTCTTGAATTTCTCATACTTCTTACTTTTCCCTCAGAAAAGTTCCTCCATTTCATTCCACCTCTTCCTCGCACTCTGTTCATTTCAGACATATGTATTTATTCCATAAAACTTCCGCAATTCATACTTTCAATATGGCCAAACCATCTTAAGATCCTTTCTTAATTCCACTTATAAAATCCATCTCTAACATTTATGCTTTATCCAATAATTTCTAACTCTATCAAATGTTGTAATACCATATTCTGTGCAAGGCACGTATTTATTCTGCTGTTATCACTCCCTTTCAATGCCCAGGCCTTGCTTCCATATATCAAGATTGGCACTAACTTACCACTGTGCGCAAATATTTTGAAGATTTTGTAATCGATTTCTTAGCAAAAACAGTACTAAATGGGCTACTTTGACCTTTTACCTACGCCTTTCAACATCTTTATCTTATCTTATTAACATTTTTATTGAGAAGTCAATTGATACATTATAATAAACAAGAACTTATCATATCAATCAACATTTTTAATTAAGCAAGAACCTAGGTTCTGGCGGAAGATATATTAAATATACCAGGTCTGTAAATATGAAACCGGAATTAGCTCATAGATGGCTCTAGTTGCCAATGTAATGACTGTCAAACCGCGTCATTGGCGCCTTTTTCTTGTGTTTACATTTGTCGAAGACTTTTAACTCACAACGATACAAGTAATACAACTTACATATGTTTTCATAGCGTTGAACATGTCTGTTTTTGTGCTTGAAAACTACGATTCGCCGACAGCATTGATTTTCTGTTACCATTTGAAGAAAACTGCTGCAGAATCGCATCGAATGCTTGTCGAAGCTTACGGTGAGCATGCTCTTAGTAAATCACAGTGCTTTGAGTGGTTTAAAAAATTCAAAAGTGGCAATTTTGACTTGAGAAACGAAGAACGTGGAAGACCACCGAGAAAGTTTGAAGATGCCGAATTGCAAGCATTGTTGGATGAGGATGACGCTCAAACGCAACAACAACTCGCGGATCAATTAAATGTGACATGAGAAGCCGTCTCCATACGTTTGAAAGACATGGGAAAGATCCAGAAGGTGGGAAAATGGGTTCCACATGAACTGAATGAAAGACAGCAGGAAAATCGAAAAACCACTTATGAAATGCTGCTCGCTAGGTACAAAAGAAAACCATAAATATAAAAAAAATCCGGTTTCATATTTACAGACCTGATAGTAAGACCCCGCCTTTCGGTTCTTCATTCATGACACTTTTCAATATAGATTCACTTCATCTTCTTCTTCACCATGAAAGATCAAGTTGAGTGCAGTGTTCTATCAACTCCTTTATTTGTTAGGTCCATCTTATAGGACACCTTCCAATTCTCAGTTTTCCCTAGACTTTCCCCATGATCACCAGCTTCTCCAGACTTGTCAATTCTTTCTAGCAACGTACCCAAAGTACGTTGGGATTCTTTTTCTGCGTATTATCCATAATAGTCTATCAATAATCTTTAATTCTTAGATGATCGAGACAATAGTGTACTTCGAAGTTCATGGGATACAAAACATCTGTCTTTTTTCCGACAGCCGCTATATTACGATTTTTTTTCCTATTTGGTACCAACTATAACGACATTATTTCTTATCAAGAAACTGTGTATGGTTTTTGTTTCGAATTTACGAAAGGGTTCCAATCATGTCGACCAGCTCACCCCCTTTTTTTTTTTTTACTTAGATATAACAGCCGACATCATCTTGAATTTTCAATTTTTTTTTGTACATTCTCAAATCATCAATAAACAAACTGTAAAAAATGTACATTAAAAATATTTTTTGTTTTTTATTTAGTCTATAAAAACGCCCGAAATTCACGCCTCTAGAGTAGAATACCTCCTTACCCTTTCCTTCCCTGTGTTGGGTATCTTCTACACGTTGCTTCAAATACCCATCAATATCTCTATAAATATAATAAATACAAGGTTAAGATTTTAGGTATTCCTTCATAATATATTTACGCATTGATTTAAAAAATAATATTAATAATAATCAGAATTTATCGACTACATCGTAAGTATTTTCTGAATATCGGAAACAAATTCGCATTTAAACGCTGTGAGTGCCTCGATCTTGGGTCTTGACGAAAGGTGAAAAGTATGCGGGAAGCGCGACACTATATTCGCATCTCACTTTTGCATACGTCACTGAATAGCGAGGAGCGCAATTGTCTCAACCTCGCAAGTGTAAGCCACGCCCGAGTTAGCCACCAACCCTGCCGCGCTGCAGTAGCTGTTGAGCTGGCAACGAGACTAGACCTACACCCATTCCGTGAGCGGTGCCAGATGGTTTTTTAATGTTTTCAGCAAATAAATCTCAATTATTATAATTTTTAACTTCAATTATAATTAATTAAGGGGATTATCTATGAATGTTCTTATTTTTCCGATTTAAAATCGCAAATTTTTTATCGCGTACTCACTACCCAACACCGGAACACGCGTTTCATTTTTATCACCGTAAGGGAAGGGTTAAAGCATCCATTTTATCCAAGCATTAATTTCTGATGTCTTCATTCCGCCTTTTATCATACATTAGCATTCCAAAAATTATCCTTGTGCATCTCCACAGCATTTATCTTACTCTTATTCTTCTCCTTCCAAGTTCAAAGTTTCACATCCATAAATCAAGGTGGGCACCAACACACTATTATGTATTGTCATTTTTGCTACTCTTGATATGGCACGGTTGTTGTATATAACATTGCTACAAATTTATAAATATCACCTTCTTACAGAAGGTTGGAGATAGGTGAGGCATAATCATCAATGTATGTACTATGGACAATAAAACAAAAATATATATTGCCAGAAATTGAACACGAGTGATAAGTTCGCTTATTAGACCATTGGTGTAATTTTTACAACAAATAGAAATTCCTGTAACCTAGTATGCTTTGCCCAAGGCCTCGGCCACACGGATAGGAGCCTCGCTTGGTGCTTAGAGCTACGCTAGTAGATGACTATAATAGTCAAAAGCGTGGCGCGAAGCGTGCAGTGTGGCCATTGCGATAGTATGGGGTGCGTTGGTTCGCTAGGATATGTCACCTTGCTCGCAGCGTAGCTCTAAGCACCAAGTGAGGCTCCAACCTGTGTGGCCGAAGCCTTAAGATTTAGGCCAAGGCCACACCAAAATGCTTCGTTAGTTGCTTAGCTAGATTTTACGTGACTCATATACTAGGTGACTTCATGCCTGGCTACACCAAAGTGCTACGCACAAATTCATTTGACAGTTGGGAGCGGTTGAGTCAACACACGATGTCACTTTCAAAACTAACCAATTTCATTATAACTTACCATTCTTATTTACTTTCTGTGCAGCTTCATTCAAAAGTGATTTTATTCCACGTACATTTTTCTATAATTTGCTCGATGGGATCCACAAAGGCTCCCTTTTATACACAACTGTCATTAAAACTTCCGCCATTTTGTAAATGAACAAACACTTCTGTTCGCTAGGAGATTCCCTAGATGACTAATCGTAAGGCAACGTGGCGCGAAGCGTACAGTGTGGCCACTGCGATAGTATGCGGTACGTTGGTTCGCTAGGATATGTCGCCTAACTCTCAACATAGTTCTAAGCATCAAGCGAGTCTCCTTCCTGTGTGGCCGAGACCTTAGAGATTTTTTTTTTAAATGATATACGAAAGAAAAATTTCATTGCTGATTCTTAAATCATATTACTAGGTTACGTAGATAGAGATATCGAAACATACCTCTGTACTCCCGTTTCGTCGGCTGTCCATTCCTGATGACCTTCAGAGTGGGATATTTGGAGATGTGAAACCGAGTAGCGACGGAGTTCTCCTTGTCGCAATCCACTTTGCCCATCACCACTCGGCCCGGGTTGGGGAAGTCTGAGACAACTTTGTCGGCTGCGTCATCAAAAATGGGTTGCAACAGATTGCTGAATCGACACCATTCAGCGTAGAAGTTTATAAATACTAACTCATTTGATGCTGAAAAATAAAATAAAATATATAAAAAATTAGAATATAACCTGCATATACTGACGATAAGGTGTTTTCATATGTATTCTGTGCGTTTTTGAACTTGAAAAAAAGCATATGACTGGCCGCATGATAAGATAAGCTATGAAAAATATTGAATAAACATGGTATTGAACATAAAACTAATAACGTAGTATTGCGTCATTATAAGAGATAAAGAAGAGCATGTATTAGAGTGAATGGTACCTTGACTGAATGGTTTAATACAGAGTTTCTCAACTCTGTGCCTAAGTAGGGTGTCTAAAAATTTTTTATTTTTATTATAATTTTTAATATAATGGGAATAAAAGTTATAATAAAAACAAATGGGGTGATAAAATTTGGGACAGCCTGTATTTAATAACGAAAAAACACAATTTCATCTAAAAAGTTATTTTTTTATAATTTATATTTGTTATTTTACGAAAATGTTTTAATTTTACTGTCTGTGAGTTTAAGGATTATCAGTAACAAATTTCTGCACTTGTTTAGGTATGTATTTTATATTTTGGTAACCGGTTCAGCCAATTCATTCAACAATGATTGGGAAGAAGATAACTGTTTTATCCAAACTAAGAAGAAATGTGTTTGCTTAACCCTTCCCTTACGGTGATAAAAAGAATACGCGTGCTCCGGTGTTGGGTAGTGAGTACGCAATAAAAAATTAGCGATTTTAAATCGGAAAAATAAGAACATTCATAGATAATCCCCTTAATAAATTATAATTGAAGTTAAAAATTATAATAATTGAGATTTATTTGCTGAAAACATTAAAAAACCATCTGAAAACATTAAAAAACGCTCACGGAACGGGCGTACGTCTAACCTATTTGCAAGCCTAGAGGCTACTAGTGGCGCGAACGTCAGTCGCATACCCCGGCGCTTACGCCTTTGCTTGCGACGTTGAGACAATTCAGCTCCTCGCAATTCAGTCTAGTATGCAAGAGTGAGATGCGAATATAGTGTCGCGCTTCCCGCATACTATTCACCTATCGTCAAAACGAGGCACTCGCAGCGTTTAAATGCGAATTTGTTTTCGATCTTTACAAAACACCTCGATGTAGTCGATAAATTCTGATTATTATTTTTTAAATCAATGCGTAAATATATTATGGAGGAATACCTAAAATCTTAACCTTGTATTTATTATATTTATAGAGATATTGATGGTTATTAGAAGCAACGTGTAGAAGATACCCAACACAGGGAAGGAAAGGTTAATATACCTTATTTTAGAAATCTGGCTTACGCCTGCCACTATTTTCCTAAATCTCAAATGCCCCCGCCACTACAATAAGGTTGAGCTCCCGGTTTAATATTTCTATAAGTGTGAAGCAAGGATACGTTATGTCACCCTGGTTGTTCAATATTTATATACCAATAGATTCATGTATGAAGGAAGTACAGAAGTCAATTGCTGACATACAAATGTCGAATGGAAACGTATGCGGATAGCTGTATGTTGATGACATGGTAGTGTTGGTGGAGTGTGAAGATGAATTGCAGAGTTTGATAAGTAAATTGTATGAGAGATGCGAAGAGAAATATCTGTGAATGAATGTTTCAAAATTCAAAGTGACGGTGATAGAAAAATGTAACAGGAAAAGTAAATGCGACATACGAGTGAAAAATTAAAGATTTGAGCAAATTGCAGAATTTTAAATATATTCATTTAAGATTAAAATAAAAAATAGTAAAAGACGAACATATTAATAAAAATATAAGGAATTGTTCTGCAAAATTTGGATTCATTCAAAAGGCCGCACTTAATGGTCACATGTGACTTTAAGGTTGCACCCCCTGCTTTAGTCCTCTCATTGTTGTTAGTCACTTATTATTTTCATTGGAATTTAAATAAATATTTTATTTGTATCTATAATGAATTGAAACTGCTTGATGTATCCAAGATTAGTTTTCTGTTTAGCTTTAAGCCCGCTAGATAAACCATACGAGTAGCTAAACATGTACACAAAAGAATTAATAAATAAATAATTGTTCTAGTTAATCATAAAGCAAAAAAAAAACAAGGTAAAATAGAAAAACAGTTCAATTTATAATGTTCTATTTTTGTTTAAATAGACAATCCACCCAAACTAGGATGATTTGTGCCACCAAATTAAAGACATGAAATTATACGAGTCAACATAAAAAAAAAACAATTTTAAAAAGTGACAATTTTAGATAATTCAGTTTCTAGTTTCAACTGATTGACTCTTTTAATCCCAGCATATTTTGCATAAAATGTGCGAAAAGTTCCAAGCATTTTTTGGCAAAAAAACAGTAGTTTATATTTTATTTTTATCTCAGTTATTTAGTTTTAAAACCTATTTTTGTGGAGACCTCCCTGTAGAGTGTAAAATAATAAGTAATTTTCAAATTTCATAAAAAAAAATATTTTTATTGTTATTTATTCCACATAATATATTTGGTAAGAACACAGCAGAAAACTTACCAAGGGAAAACGAGCTACAAAGAAACCTTCGTAGATCTTCCAATAAGTGATAGTAAAACATTCAGCTTTAGATGGAGTGTAGTGTGTGTGTGCAGTGTTCATAAATCATAAATATTGATAAGACCTCCCAAAAAGGGTTGTCTTCAAATGCTTTCTAACGTTGCACACACCACTATTTCTAACACTAAGAGATAGGCCATTCAAGTTAATGTATTGTTTATAGTTAAGGCATTAACGTTGTGGAGGTTTAACGACATTGTAATTTATTTTATCAAACACTATTTATTCCACTTTTTGTAACGGTATCAAAAACCAAATCCTCTAATTTATTCAGAAATGGCTAATCATTGTCACCGTGAAAACCATAATTTTTCTATCGATGATGCCAAATTCTTACATATCAGAAGTAACGGAAATAAATTGGACAGATTAGAGAACCCTAGAAATTTCTAAGTCAGTACATCAAGGCGAACACCTGGTAAACACATATATCCCAAAAATCTCTCCGCTGCTGGCCGAGATCATCCCATACCTCCCTCAGCCCTCAGTCCCCAACCCGAATGTCCCTTACCGTTGAAGCGTGTATATTGGTACCAGTTTGAACATAATTTAGTCTTGTTTGTGCTCCCCTGAAGATGATGTGAAAGCCTTGAAACCGGTAGGGTTATACCGTTACAAAAAGTGGAATAAACAGTGTTTGATAAAATAAATTACAATGTCATGTTAATGTTTAGAAAGAGAAACTTACTTGGCGGAACAGAGAACTGTTTATAATGAAAGTAAATTGAAAAGTTGACAGCTTGACTAAGAAAATGCAAATATTTTTTAATTCATTTTTCAACATACCACCCCATACTTAATTTCGATACACTTTTCCACTGTAGTTCCATCGCCACTTTCATTTTTAATATAAAAATGAGAGATGCTAATAAAACGAAATAATATATTTAAGGATACGCAGAAGACCGATTAACCTTGAATGGAGATATAAATGAAAAACAAAATGATGGCAAGATAACTTAAATTGCGATTTTTTTTATCAACTCACGGGCTGTAAAAATTTATGTAATTTATATCAAGAAAAAAAAACTTACCTAATGTCATATCCAAATTGGACTGTGTTAGTTGTACGGCACCGCTGTCAGTGGGATTATAAAATATATGAAAAACCTGAAACAAATCATAAACAATTATGTTGATATAAAAAATAACAATAATTGCTGGATAAACAATAAAAAGGAAAAATGCGTACGTCCGGTAACGGAATTTATAACGGAAAAAAACAAATAAAGCGGAGGATTCATACGTTCACAGACCAGTTTACAAATTTAAAAACTTGTATTGATATTTTTATCTGCTAATTACCACTTTTCGAAGAATATATCCTGTGTAATGATGCCGGAACGTCGTGGCAATATCGGTACATTGAATTTATGAAAAATGTCACAATAAACGTTAACTTACCAGAATAAAAATAAATAGGGTACATTTGAAACTTGAAATACTCCATAATCTACGCATTGCTACTAAATTAATTAAGTTAAAATAAATAGATTTTTTAAATAATTATAATTTGACAAAATCGAAGGTGTCAAACCACGGCACAAGAAGCCACAGACAAGGAAACGTGTAAAAATAGTTATGACTGCCCAATCAGATTATGGGAGTACGTTCGTTAAATAAAATATTCTAATATAGTGGTAGTCTTTCATTTCATGGGGCTGAACTCGATATTATTTAATGTTTATTAAGAAAATATTAAGATTCAATTTTATATAACTTGAAGCGGAAAAACGAAGAGTTAGTGTTAAAAGTATTAATTAAAAGATGTAATTTGTAGAACAGAATTATAGATCAATTTAAACAAAATTACAAGAGAAAGAAAATAACAATATACAAGCAGTTTTTCAGAAAAAAAAACTCAAGTTCACAGGATAATAATTTATGGCTTCAAAAAAGGTTTTACCTTTACACAATAAAATAAACATTGACAGAAAATAGCTAATATACACAAAATAAATATAAGAATAAGGCACACTTATATTTTTGAAAATGATTATACTCAAAATATTCTGGAATCTTTTGAGTAAAATCATCTTCAAGGCAAATAAATAATAATCAACTAAAACGTTTAAATTTTCCTGACCTACGTTCCTAGTTTTTTTCAAGGAATTTGTAAAAAGATAATTTTAAAAACACCCTTCAAATAAATGAGATATAGCTAATTAATAAAATAATTAAGGATGAATCACAATGAAAAAAGGTAAAATTAGGTTTTTTGAGACACTCCAGGAATCAAACATTTAAACTATTACATCTCTAGCGGCATCGTTGCATCAAATATAGTTGATATAAAAGCTGAAAAATATAGTTGATCCCAATATGTTCAGTTAAGGATTCTAAGTTATTCAATTTAAAAAAAAGTTTTTTTTAACTTTAGAATGATGTCAATAATTTTGATTATATTACAATCAAACAAAAAAATTTAAGTAGTAGACTTTAACTGAAATATTTTGTATCATTATACCATTTGATTACGATACCTCAGGTTTTTTTAAACATAATGGAACGCTACCCTTAATTATTTTTGAAGTCTTATTATTGTCTATCATCATGTTATGTTATCTGTCATTTTGCAGCCGCTGTTATTGGTCTAGAAAATGTCTAGTCTGTAAAAGGAAATCGATTGTTTTGTAGTGGAAAACTCTTGTTTCTTCACGATGGCCTGTAATTTGATCTCAATTCCACCTGAAATCATTGAAATAATTCTGTCATACCCTATTATTTCTACTAAAGATATTTTAAATGTCCGTCTGACATGTCGTTATTTGAATGATATAATTGGCCGTCCCAGCTTGTGGAAAAAGAAACTCTTTCATATGTGAGTAAACATCTTTAGTTTTTTTTAAACTTGTTTAGTAAGTGTCTAAATGACATCAAGGTCAAATACAGCTGTCCTTGAGAAGTGTATTTTTGCGCAATAAAATTTAATAATTAGCTTTATTTACGCATACATAATCGACTCCAAAGGGTGTTTGATTATTTTAAACAATTATTACGCCTTTTATCTATTGGTTCCAAATTTTAAAGCAAAATCAATTTAACAACATGATATAGACTGATAACATCTGATGTACTATTCATGGAGCTGTATCTCAACTGGAAGGATATTACGAGATAAACTTTCTCCTCTCAAATGTATGTCATGTTGTCCCGACTATAGAGCAACTATGATTATTAAGTGACTATACATACATACATACATACCGTCACGCCATTTCCTTGTCGGGGTAGACAAATAACAGAGTGCTATACTGGAGAAAATGTAGGATGGTTCCTGTGACATTTGAAATGTCATGTCTCAAAGGGATGGGGGAAAATCGTTTTTTTTACAAATCGAATCGGTTTTTTATAAATCGAAAAATTGTTTTTCTCTAAACTGACGTTTTAATTCCTTATTTTCATTATACTGACTTTCTAATGTATTGTATGATTTGTATCTATCTTTAACCTGTTCCCCGCGGAGAGCACAAACGCCTGTGATCTGACGACAATCCAAGTTTCAAATCACAAATACTTAAAAAAAATGACACAAAACCGGAATAAAAATTGAACTAAAATTTAAAATAATCTTTATTCTAGCGACATCTCTGAAAACCTTGTCAAATAATATATTAGTTTATGAGATATTGTTGAATAAACAGAGCGCCAAATTTTTTTGGTTTCTCAATATTTCCAGCATTAACGACCTGTCTCGCGGATCGAGTCCTGCGATGAGTCTCTCTTACGTAAATAAACATTACTAAGTCTCTCTTACGTAAATAAACATTACTAGTGCTATATGCATTTGATTGGGTGAGTGTCATGAAGCATTGATTTGATCGTAGCATTCCTTTGTTTATTTTACGTGATGTTAAGTTTATCTCCTTTATTTAATGAGTCTCCTTAAGAGTAATGACTATTATTTATTATCAGAAAATTACTTAAGTGTCATGTTTACTTGGTGTTGTAATCAAATATCAGTGGTTCTAAACAAAATATGTGTTTAAACTTAGAAATTAAAAAACGCTGAAATTGTGCCGCGCACAGGATTCGTGGAATTTGATTTTTAACGCGGTGAACAGGTTAAATAGGCCAAGATGCACTGTGAATTAATACTAATTACGAACATTTAATTTTATGTATAAAAAAATCGAAAATCCAATTATCGAATACCCCATCCCTAGCCAATGCGGACTAATGTAGTAACTTGACAAACGTTACCAAATATTATTTGATTTTAACAAACTGACATATTTTTGCTAATTTGTAACAAGATGTATTAATTTGTCATTATTGTTAGTTTTATGTAATGTATTTACTTAAATAACTCGCTATTTATTAGAATCGAGGCTTATATTAAAGTCGATAAAATAATTAAAATTACTGAACGTCGTCACAAGGTTTTATTGGGGCAAATTTATGGTGAACTGTCACAGGGACCATGCTAAATTTTCTCAAGTATAGTCTTTTCTATTTCAACACATATCATTCGCCTCTTCCACATCCATACAACTACGATTTCTCGGACTTTCTGCGTTTACTTCTTTCAAAATATTCACTTAATCTAACATACTTTCCTTGGTCGTTCTCTCACACTTTCCATTCATATTTGCATTGTATGTTTGTTTTTTTAGTCTTTCTTCATAAATTTGTTCCATGTGGCCAAACCATCTCAGAACATTCTTCATTTTACCTAAAACATCAGTCATAAGTTCGAATTTATTCTTTATCACTTCATTGCATATTCGTTCATACATTGTCACCCCATGTATTCTTCTCATTATTTACTATCAGTCTTTTTCCACATTTAACTCTCTAAAATCCAAGTTGACACCAAAATAATGTTATATACTATTATCTTAGAAGATTTTGATCCTGTCCGGTTAGAGTATATACTTTATAGAATCTCATTGACTTTGTTTCCTATCGCTACAAGCAATTTCCATTATCGGAATAAATATTACCCAAATAGCGGAATTCCTCAACTTGCATCAGTCTTTCATTGTTCACCTGTATATCCCATTTACTTTGCTTTTCACACTTTTTTATAACCATGACTTTGGATTTCGCAAAATTCACTCTCGGATCTTTCTCTTACTTTGGATTTCGCAACATTCACTCTCAGATCTTTCTCTTACATTGGATTTCATAACATTCATTCTTGATCTTTCTCTTATTTTGGATTTCATAACATTCATTCTCAGATCTTTCTCTTATTTTGGATTTCATAACTTTCATTCTCAGATCTTTCTCTTACATTGGATTTCATAATATTCACTCTCAGATCTTTCTTATATTGGATTTTGTAACATTCATTCTCAGATATTTCTCTTACATTAGATTTCATTCTCAGATCTTTCTCTTATTTAGGATTTTGTAACATTCATTCTCAGATCTTTCTCTTACACTGGATTTCATAACATTCATTCTCAGATATTTCTCTTATTTTGGATTTTATAACATTCATTCTCAGATCTTTCTCTTACATTAGATTTCATAACATTCATTCTCAGATATTTCTCTTATTTTGAATTTTATAACATTAATTCTCAGATCTTTCTCTTACATTGGATTTCATAACATTAATTCTCAGATCTTTCTCTTATTTTGGATTTTATAACATTCATTATCAGATCTTTCTCTTACATTGGATTTCATAATATTAATTCTCAGATCTTGCTCTTATTTAGGATTTTGTAACATTCATTCTCAGATCTTTCTCTTACACTGGATTTCATAACATTCATTCTCAGATATTTCTCTTATTTTGGATTTTATAACATTCATTCTCAGATCTTTCTCTTACATTGGATTTCATAATATTAATTCTCAGATCTTGCTCTTATTTAGGATTTTATAACATCCTTTCTCAGATCTTTCTCTTACATTGGATTTCATAATATTAATTCTCAGATCTTGCTCTTATTTAGGATTTTATAACATTCATTCTCAGATCTTTCTCTTACATTGGATTTCATAATATTAATTCTCAGATCTTGCTCTTATTTAGAATTTTATAACATTCACTCTCAGATCTTTCTCTTACATTGGATTTCATAATATTAATTCTCAGATCTTGCTCTTATTTAGGATTTTTTAACATTCATTCTCAGATCTTTCTCTTACATTGGATTTCATTATATTAATTCTCAGATCTTGCTCTTATTTAGGATTTTATAACATCCTTTCTCAGATCTTTCTCTTACATTGGATTTCATAACATTAATTCTCAGATCTTGCTCTTATTTAGGATTTCATAATATTCATTCTCAAATCTTTCTCTTATTTTGGATTTTGTAACATTCATTCTCAGATCTTTCTCTTATTTTGGATTTTATAACATTCATTATCAGATCTTTCTCTTACATTAGATTTCATAATATTAATTCTCAGATCTTTCTCTTATTTAGGATTTTGTAACATTCTTTCTCAGATCTTTTTTTTTTTTTTTTGGAATTCATAACATTCATTCTCAGATCTTTGTCTCACTTTGAATTTCGTAATGTTCATTCTCAGATCTATGTAAATATTAAACAACCAGAAAACCTCATGAAATATTAAACCACTCAATCAATGCACCGTTCACTCTAATACATGCTCTACTTTCAGAATATAATGATGCAATACCACGTATTAAGGGGATATTCTACTCTAGAGGCGCGAATTTCGGGCGTTTTTTTTAGACTAAATAAAAAAAACAAAAATGTTTTTCGTATATGTTTTTTTACAGTTAATTGATGATTTGAGAGTTTACAAAAAAAATTGAAAATTCAAGATGTTATCAGCTATTATATCTTGTAAAAAAAAAATGGGTGAGCTGGTCGACATGATTGAAACCCTTTCGTAAATTTGAAACAAAATACACAGTTTCTTGATAAGAAATAATGTCGTTATAGTTGGTACCAAAGAAAAAAAAATCATAAAATGGTGGCTGTATGAAAAAAATTTCAACTTTTTTACCCTTTTTTTCAAATTTAAATATTTTTTTAAAATAGTAAAAAAAATAGTTTTGAATTTTCCAAGGTAGGCACGATATAAAAACATTTACTGAAGTTGTATACTAAATTTGAAAGCAATCGGTTAGATAGAACTTGAGATTTTATGTGGACCAGGTCAAAAAAAGTAGTTTCGAGAAAAACGCGTTTAAAGTTTTAAGATTATTGTCTGAGTCATTCCAGTGCGGCGTAATTGCTGCCTCATTTATAGCTATAACTTCGTAAATATTGAGAATTTTAAAATTTCCTTTTGAGAACATATTCTTAAAGGTCTAAACCAAAGATTCTCAAAGTGGCCTATATGGACCCCCAAGGGTTGATTTCGACTTGCAGGGGGTTTATGTTAGCGAGAAAAGAAAATGGGGGTGCACTAGATGTAAATGGGAGTCCACTTGTCGGATCCCATTGAGATTATTGTCTGAGTCATTCCGGTGCGGCGTAATTGCTGCCTCATTAATAGCTACGAGTATAACTTCGTAAATATTGATAATTTTAAAATTTCCTTTTGACAACATATTCTTAAAGGTTTAAACTTGAAGAATATGCAAAAAAAAAACGATTTTTTTTCTAATTTCTAGAGTAGAATACACCCTTAATTTATATTCAACACCATATTAATTCATTATTTTCCATATTTACACACAGTCATATTTGATTGATCTACGGCTAAAAAAAAATCCAGGACTTGTCTTCTTACAAACAGATGGATTTATTTTAACCGTATGTAGTGGATACAAAAAGAATAATACTTAACACGTTCACTGCGTATAAAATACTTAATGTCATACAGAGATGCTGAAAATTCGCGAATTTTTGAAACCCATTATTATTATCCTAAGCTCGACAGCCCTGGGTGGGCCTTGGCTGAATCCAGGAGCTTCCTCCATTCTTGTCTGTTTGATGCCCTCATTCTCCAATTTCTCACTGGCAACACCGATGCATCCGTGTTGACACTGTCCATCCATCGCATTTTGGGGGGGGCCTTCCTGGTCTTCTACGTCCCTGTGTTACTGAGAGCGTGAGGCGTTTTGTAGGGTTGTCGTCGTCCATTCTGATTATGTGACCAGCCCATCTCAAGCGAAACCCATAACTTTGTTAAAAATCAAATTCTACTTTCTATTGAAACATCATATACAAGTGTATTCCTTCCTGTCTTCAAAACACATGAAACCGGCGACGAATCCTTATCGGGAGACATTTATGAGTGCACTAAACATTCAAGGATTCCCGTGTCCATATAAAATATTTGTATGGGCACGGGAGCCGTGTTCGACGCAGTGAACGTGTTAACTAAAAATTTTGACTCCCAACATTCTCTGTCAGTCATGTTAAGATAATTAGTAACGTAATTACAAGAAGAGGTTAAGATTATCATTTTTTTCAGGTGGCCTTTTATGGCAGATCATTACAGGGATAGAGAAATAGAAGATTGGTGCGGACAATGCAAGCACATCATGAAGACTCAACAGTTTTGTAAAGACAGTATAATGGTGATGTCGCCAATGTTTCGGTGGTAAGTACATACACTGCACTACATCTCAAGCCGAATGTGATACTATCACATATCGGAAGATTTACAAAGGTTCCTTTGTAGTTATTCTTCCCTTAGTAAGTTTTCCGGAGTTTTCTTACCAAATATATTTTTCTGAACATATGCAGACGCGAGGAAGTACCTAATCCAGTGATGGGTAACCTTTTTAGCTTAGCGTGTCAAAATTCTGAAAAAAACTGACTTGACCCGGGTGCCGTGTCACATCTAGGAATATTAATAATTTTTGCAGCCCTAGTAAATGAAAGAATTTTGTTTTTGAACTATTTATTTATTATTATTAAAAAGCAAAAACAAATAATTATTTACATTAGTGACTTTTTTGTTGCTGAATCTTTAATTGAAGGCTGGTACGAGTATTTCGTACATTTTAAACACAAGCAAGCGTTAAAAACTTCATCAGTCAGTCGGTTTCTCTATTGAGTAGTAACTCAGAAATTCCCTTAATAATAGCATCTTTATTTTGCATATCGGGAAATACTCGTAGAACTGGTGCACATCTTAGGCTTTTCCATGTTGTGCTATGGAGTGAGCAATGGAGAAACTTGCTGATGTTAAATTTGTAGAACCTCTTACAAAGTCCAATGCAGTCGTAAATATACGAGCGAAGAAAGCGCATAGCTCGTTCTTGAACAAAGACCGTCCGTGAACAATGCGTGTCACCCAAAGTGTCAGCGTATCACCTCTGACACACGTGTCATAGGTTACCCATCACTGACCTAATCTAAAGGATGCAGCCACTACGTACCAATATTTTTAATCTCAATAATATTGAATTCAAGCCCCAAGTTCATGCCTATGAAGAGTTTGCTCTCTAAACAGTGGTATATAAATTGTCCTTTTGTTATTATTACTATTGAGCATATTAAATGGGTTGTCCGGAAAGTATTTTCCTATTTCTCAAATAGATTGTATTACAGTACAACCTGCCACGTAGCAATCTTTTTCAGCCTATCAGAAAGATGTTAAAGAGGTCTTGAGTGCAAACCAGACTGGAATCTTTTTAAAAATCTGGAATCCAACGGGAATTGAACCCGTAACCGCCGGGCTGGGATACAAGCATCTTACCTACTAGGCCATGGAGGTTGTCAAGATAGATGTCGTTTGGACAAAATTTTCATTGCTAACTTCATTCTAAACATGCTATCCTTCCGTGGTTGCAGTCCTAAGACTGGTTTGCAGCAATTTGAACTCTTCTCCTCCATTCCCCCCTGTCCTGTGCGGCTCTTTTTAAGTCTGTGTATGTTGAGCAGCGCACGTCCACCAACAGGTCCTCCAGGTACTCTCGGCGTGAGCGTCCCCTAGAGTTTGTCCCCTCGGTCATGCCCTCCATTATGGCATGCAAGAGGCCCTCTTGTCGTATTATATGACCGATCCATCTTGCACGCCTTTCGGACAGGATCCTGAGCAGGTGCCTTCCTCCTTCGATTCGTTGGAGAACCTCTTCATTTGTGATGCGGTCTCTCCAGGAAATTCCTAATAGTCTTCTATAGGACCACATCTCAAAAGCCTCTAGTCTTCGTCTATCTCTTTCGGATAGGCACCATGTCTCGCAGCCGTACATCAAGATACTCCATACATAGGTCTTGATGAGGAGTATTCTCAGTTTAAGGTCTATATTATTTGATTCTATTATTTTCGACCTTTTATTAAATGCAAGTCTAGCCTGATGTATACGGCTGTCGACCTCGCTCTTGGACTGACCGTCCCATGTTATTTTGCTCCCGAGGTAGACAAACTCCTCGGTGTTCTTTAGTGGTTTACCCGACATCACTATTCTCATCTGGTGCTGCGCTCGGCCTACAGTCAGCAGCTTTGTTTTGTCTTTATTTATCTTCATACTGTAGTTATTTTGAAGAATGCTTTCCATAGTTGTTAAGGCCTCTTGTAGTTCCTCTTCACTTTCAGCAACCATAGCAATATCGTCAGAGAACCTTATCATGTCCACCTTTTGCCCGTGTATCTTTACACCTTCTCTGTGACTCATTCTCTCTCTCAAGTCGTCAATCGCGCTCTGTATATAGGCGCTCTGTATAACATGCTATATGTATATGTAATAGTTAAGTGCATTTTTCGCCCATTTACTGAAATCGCTTGAGCAGTTTTTTTATCATTTGAAGATGTACCAAATAACTTTTTCACTATCACAAAAAAACAAAATGTGACACAAAGCATAAAAAACACTGATGGTGATCAAATCAAGGCTTTGATTGAGAATAACCAGTGTTCTACGACACGAGATATTGCTAAGAAACTGGATATATCCCATCCACGAATATTAAGTGCAGTTTTGCCGTTGAATTTGACCAAAAAATACGAGATTACTATCTGGACAATCTGGTTGTACCATTTGGTAACAACATGGTTCATGATTTTAATACCTTTTGGTAACAACATGGTTCATGATTGTAATACCTTTTGGTAACAAACATGTTCATGATTGTAAACCTTTTAGTTACAACATGGTTCATGATTTTATTACCTTTTAGTAACAACATGGTTCATGATTTTATTACCTTTTAGTAACAACATGGTTCATGATTGTAATACCTTTTGGTAACAACATGGTTCATGATTGTAATACCTTTTGGTAACAAACATGTTCATGATTGTAATACCTTTTGGTAACAACATGGTTCATGATTGTAATACCTTTTGGTAACAAACATGTTCATGATTGTAATACCTTTTGGTAACAACATGTTCATGATTGTAATACCTTTTGGTAACAACATGTTCATGATTGTAATACGTTTTGGTAACAACGTGTTCATGATTGTAATACCTTTTAGTAACAACATGGTTCATGATTGTAATACCTTTTGGTAACAAACATGTTCATGATTGTAAACCTTTTAGTTACAACATGGTTCATGATTTTATTACCTTTTAGTAGCAACATGGTTCATGATTGTAATACCTTTTGGTAACAACATGGTTCATGATTGTAATACCTTTTGGTAACAACATGGTTCATGATTGTAATACCTTTTGGTAACAACATGGTTCATGATTGTAATACCTTTTGGTAACAAACATGTTCATGATTGTAATACCTTTTAGTTACAACATGGTTCATGATTTTATTACCTTTTAGTAACAACATGGTTCATGATTGTAATACCTTTTGGTAACAACATGGTTCATGATTGTAATACCTTTTGGTAACAACATGGTTCATGATTGTAATACCTTTTGGTAACAACATGGTTCATGATTGTAATACCTTTTGGTAACAAACATGTTCATGATTGTAATACCTTTTGGTAACAACATGTTCATGATTGTAATACCTTTTGGTAACAACATGTTCATGATTGTAATACGTTTTGGTAACAACGTGTTCATGATTGTAATACCTTTTAGTAACAACATGGTTCATGATTGTAATACCTTTTGGTAACAAACATGTTCATGATTGTAAACCTTTTAGTTACAACATGGTTCATGATTTTATTACCTTTTAGTAACAACATGGTTCATGATTGTAATACCTTTTGGTAACAACATGGTTCATGATTGTAATACCTTTTGGTAACAACATGGTTCATGATTGTAATACCTTTTGGTAACAACATGGTTCATGATTGTAATACCTTTTGGTAACAAACATGTTCATGATTGTAATACCTTTTGGTAACAACAGGTTCATGATTGTAATACCTTTTGGTAACAACAGGTTCATGATTGTAATACGTTTTGGTAACAACGTGTTCATGATTGTAATACCTTTTAGTAACAACATGATTCGTGATTGTAATATTTTTTGGTAACAACATGGTTCATGATTGTAATACCTTTTGGTAACAACAATTTCATGATTGTAATACTTTTTGGTAACAACACGGTTCATGATTGTAATATTTTTTGGTAACAACATGGTTCATGATTGTAATACCTTTTGGTAACAACATGTTCATGATTGTAATACCTTTTGGTAACAACATGTTCATGATTGTAATATCTTTTGGTAACAACATGATTCATGATTGTAATACCTTTTGGTAACAACATGTTCATGATTGTCCTTTTGGTAACAACATGGTTCATAATTGTAATACTTTTTGGTAACAACATGGTTCATGATTGTAATACCTTTTGGTAACAACATGTTCATGATTATAATATCTTTTGGTAACAACATGATTCATGATTGTAATACCTTTTGGTAACAACATGGTTCATGATTGTAATACCTTTTGGTAACAACATGTTCATGATTGTAATATCTTTTGGTAACAACATGATTCATGATTGTAATACCTTTTGGTAACAACATGTTCATGATTGTCCTTTTGGTAACAACATGGTTCATAATTGTAATACTTTTTGGTAACAACATGGTTCATGATTATAATACATTTTGGTAACAACATGTTCATGATTGTAATATATTTTCGTAACATGTTCATGATAACACTACCGCACATGAAGGAAAACACTCGTACATTGCTACCTGATGAACTCTTTTACCAGGCTGGGTGGCACTTTTTTTTTTTTTTTTGTTTTTGGGTACCATTAGAAACCGAAACCGAAGTCAAGGGTCTTACAAATATTGTCATGTAGGTCTATGACTTATATAAAAATATATAAACATTTTTTTTAATGTGTACCATATTTTACCACTAATCAATTTTAAACGCCAACTAATTTATTTTTCTTATAATGAGTATACATTTTAACTTGAAAAATGGAAGAATTTCTTGAAACTAGTAACGCAGTTTAATTTGTGGTAAAACGGCAAGTTTTTTTTTCTTTAAATGTATTTAAATTATTGTCAACCTTTAATATTATTAGTTACATTATAATAAAGGGTCTTTCAAATTGAGCGGTTTTATTAATTCAATTTTTTTAAATTCTTGAATAAAACACACAATTTGCTTTGATTTCAAAAAACTTTTTAATGGTCATTAAAGTATAATGTATGACATTTAAACACAAAAAACAATATCCACCAAATGTCCACCTCTTGCAGCTCCACAGATGTTCACTCTTTTGTCAAAATTTACGATGACATTTTGGCATAATCGCGGTTCTAACTCGCCAATAACGCGAATAATTTCATCCTTCAGCTCAGAAATTGATTGGGGGTCATTCTTATAGACCTGGCTTTTCACGTAACCCCAGAGAAAATAGTCCAACGGTGTCAGATCACATGATCTTGGTGGCCAATTAACATCACCGTTTCAGGGGATTACAATACATAAAATAATTCTCAATTTGAACGCGTTGTTGTATTATATATGACTCCATTTTTATAAATGTCGTACATTACACTTCTCAAATGTCACAAGACCCAGGCACGCCATCGCGACGCCATCTGTGTTTTATCCGCGACGCCATCTGTGTTTTATCCAAGAATTTAAATAACCGCTCAATTTGAAAGACCCTTACCGTTAATTAAGACTTTTTTGAGTAAATCGACAGTTTATATTACTAATTTATGATATTATTTTGTATGTTTTATTTTTATTAAATTAAAGGCGTCGGATGGCAATTTCACACTGTGATTTAGAACACTTCTTGATTGTTGCTAATGAAAATGAGGGACTGGCGTACCATTATTTGATGAACTATCTGAAGATGATATTTGAAACAGATGTCTTTCTACCTGAATCCACACCTGGAACTGGGTAAGTCACTATTTTTTTTTTTCATTATATCGGCTAATTTCGGATCACGACCCATAGGTTAAGAAACTATGGTGTAGGACAGTGATGGGTAACCTACGACACGCGTGTCAGAGGTGACACACCAAGACATTTTGGGTGACACGCATCGTTCACGGACGGTCTTCGCCCAAGAACGAGCGATGCACTTTCTTCGCTCGTATATTTACGACTGCCCTGGATTTTGTAAGAGGTTCTACAGATTTAACATCAGCAAGTTTCGTTTGACACGCCGAGCTAAAAAGGTTACCTACCCATCACTGGTGTAAGATGATAAATTCAATGGGGTCGGTTAAGAAAATTCCAAGATAATTTTTCGAAGCCGTGCTCCTCCTGGTTAGCAATATTATTAAAGATATTTGCACTATCGGTAGGAAAGAAGGCACAATGTACTGACTTTCGAGGTAGAAAATTACTTACGAATCACAAAGTGCTTCAAAGCAATTTTCGGGATAACTCTTGACTTCTCCCGCAAACAATATTTTATCTTTTGCGGCTCATTCTACATATATGAACAAGTAATTTTAGGATGCTCTTCCTAATATTTACGATATCTCTATATAAGTGAGTTTGGTGTCTATCCTACTCAATTTCTGCTGGGCATGCTCGGGTATAACTCTTTGAGCGTAAGAAGAGATCTGCGACTCCTGGTATACGTTGTCAGACTTGTTCGAGGAGTTGTGAGCTGCCCTGCATTACTACAAAGATTAGCGTTAAATGTTCCTAACAATTACACTAGACTGCGCTGGCAAGAACTGTTCTCAATAACATACGCAAGAACGGGTCTTCCAGCCGCTATGCCTGTTGGAAGGGCCTTAACTCTTTGAAACGGGACTGCTTCGGATACTGACATATTTCATATCCCATTACCAAAAGCAAAAGTAAATTTTCTTCTGAGATTGACCGCGTTAGAAAGCACTCATCAACGTACTTAAGTGACTTTGAATATATGTGTATGTTTGTGTGTATATATGTATGCATATACATTATTTTTTATTTTATATAATTTTTTTTTATTGTATATAATTTTTCTTTATTTTTAATGTTAACATTTCTTGTATTTTTCAAAGTAATTGGGCTAAGCCTGTTTTGAGAAAATAAATAATGTATTCTCTCCTTTATAATGATAACAGAATGGCTGACCTTTATAGCAATTTTTTCTTATAGCATTAGATAGTTTTCTAACTAAGAACGAGCGGCGTTCGGTACAGAAGTTCAGTGCATTAACGATACAATAGGACTCCTTGGTTATTTTACAGGCTTGAAAGGGTTATTGTAAAATTTTCTTTTGCCTTTTAGGACTATTTTAATTAATTAAGATTCTTACTCAATCCAAGTCACTCTTCCCTCTCTATGAATCCAGATCGGCGAGGAGATACTGTATTATCTCAAAACAAATATTGTAGTTTGATGCGCATTTATTTCTGTTCCAGACTTTTGACGCTGACCAATCAGTACTATGCAAAGATAGTTTATGATTACATATTCCAACAACATTACCTTAAAAACCTCTGGTCTCGGTTGATGTATCGAGAAACTTCCTTTGTCCCGGATTTAGTCGCTAAATTTGTTATTCAGTGGTTGTATCCGAGGAAGGAAGAAAATGCTGCCAAGTTTATGGATTACGTAAGTTGATTCCGATTCTCAAAATAGTTTAAACCAAAGGTTACCAAAGTGGTCTATATGGACCCCCAGGGTTCGATTTCGACTTGCAGGGGGTCTATGTCAGCGAGAAAAGAAATTAGGGGTGCACGAGATGTAAATGGGGGTCCACGTGAGCGGATCCCATTTAAGCAGATCATCAATATTTAGGCGTTCCGTAAATGTCTTATTACACCTAACACAGATTGTGTGTACATAATACTTATATTAGACATAGAAAATACTTATAATAAAGAAATCAAATGCAAATCACTGAACATGGAGATTTAAGAATATACCTCACTAATTTGAAGCCAAATGTTGAATCATTGCTATCAGAGCATCAGGTTCATCCCTCTCATTAACAGTATTATTTGTGTATTCATTTTATGTAAGAATTTTACTAGGTTTTGATTTGTTTCGTTCCAAAGCCAAATATTTACTTGCAGTTTGTGTCTTTTCAATAAAGGTATTAATAAATATTGTACATGTTTTTCTTTTTTTACAATTGTCTACTCTACAAAAAACCTTTGTCAAGGTGAACAACACTGTGTCAGCTATCAAAAACACATTTGAAGTTAAGAAGTTTAGGAAAATTCAATATTAGGCAGGCAGGGGACTACGGAAAACAAAAAAATCGGCAAGTGGTCTACGGGGTGAAAAAGTTTGGGAATACACGAAACCTTCAAGTCTCTAAACAATGTTCCGCAGCAGTTTTTAATAGTCTTCCTCTCCATTAAGAAAGCATTACTTCTATTGGGTTGATGCAAAAGTTATGACTGTTTTTTATGATCCCAGGTAAAAAAATTCCCAGGTAAGAAATGATGAATAGTATCTTCTTTTAAATGATTCCATTGTATAAAGGATGCTTTCCCGCTACTTTCTATTCAGTTTTGGCCTGGCCAGAGTACAGTGATGAGCCCTTGTATTTTTTCAAAATGTCGGTCGATAAAGTGCATTTACGTCATTGTTTACTTTATGAATTCCGTAAAGACAATACCGCGAGTGTGGCAACCAAAAACATTTGCGAAGTGTATGGAGCAGATGTCATCAAAGTTCGACAGGTACGAAGATGGTTTACAAAATTCCGATCTGGGGATTTTTCACTAATTGATAAACCACGTACCGGGCGGCCATTGAAGTCTGATGACGACAAGTTAAAAGTCATAATTGACACCAATCCACGTCTAACCACCAGGGAGATCGCGTCGATGATGGGAGTCAACCAAACAACCGTATTAAGACATTTGAAGCGTATGGGGATGGTTTCGCGATACGACGTTTGGATACCTCATCAATTGTCGGCTGCCAATTTATTGGATCGTGTTTCAACGTGCGTTGCTTTGAGTGCGAGACAAAAACATGAACCTTTTTTGCATCGTTTGGTAACGGGAGATGAGAAATGGGTCGTGTACAACAACGTGACAAGAAAAAGACATTGGGCTATACCTGGACAAGCCCCATTAACAACTTCGAAGGCCGAAATCCATAAAAAAAAAGTTATGCTTTGTATTTGGTGGGATTGTAAGGGTATTGTGTATTTTGAACTCTCGAAACGCAATCAGACAATTATAACAGAACGATATCGTCAGCAATTATCCAAATTGAACATCGCCCTTCAAAAGGATAGACCAGAATTGGTAAACAGAAAAGAGGTAGTGTTTCATCACGACAACGCGCGACCACATGTAGCTATGATGACCCAACACAAGCGAAATGAGTTGAATTGGGATGTTATCAAGCATCCACCGTATTCTCCAGATCTTGCTCCTTCCGATTTTCATTTATTCCGATCACTGCAAAATTTTTTAAATGATAAAAAATTTTATACAATAAAGCAGGTAAAAACATCCCTTACTACATTTTTCTCATCAAAATCCACAGAATTTTACACTAATGGTATTAATAAGTTGATAGAAAGATGGGAGAAGGTTATAAGAACTGATGGAAATTATATAATTGATTAAATAAATAATACAAATCTAAGAAAAAAATGTTTAATTGTATATGTAAAAAACGGTCATTACTTTTGCATGAACCCAATATAACTTCAGCCAGTGCATTATGTTAGATTCCAGGTGAGTTACTTTGCGGTACTTTCTCGTTGATTGGATTTTTTGTCTCCATTTTTCAAATATGTGTCTGAGAAAATTACCTTCGGAGAGGAACCGCTTGAAGACAACCTTTTTTTGGATGTCTTATCAAAATTTATGATCATGTATGAACACTACATTACACTATCAAATGTCGAAAGATCTTCAAAGGTTTCTAGGTAGTCCCCCTTGTTAAGTTTTTTTTTCAAATATGTTTTTCTAAATACTAGGCGCGTCTAGAAAGTAACGAACGATTGCACACCACGCCCTGCGCCGATCCCCTACCACCGCGATCGTATGCGCGCCAGTTAGCTTCTTCCCCGCATCAGTGCGAGGCGAGTTTTGTTGCTGAACGGTCGTGCGTCTTTGTTCTGTAACCTTTCAAAATGGCTGCGCCCATCAAAAATCCCACCAAATGTGAAGTGCGTAGTGTCACACTTTAAGCACAGTACATGAATCTTTCCCACAAATTTCACAATCGCTCCTACATGAAATAGTGACAGAGCACCTTGGCTACAAAAAATGTGTGCTCAGAAAAGAAAAACCGAATCTCAACACCAGAAAGGTGATGGCAACAGTTTTTTTGGGACCGAAAAGGCTTGATCCACGTGGAGTTTATGCCAAGAGGACACACAATAAACTCAGAGGCCTATTGTGAAACTCTTCAACGACTTAGACGCGCCATCCAAACAAGAGACATGGAATGTTGTCAGGAAAGGTGGTTTTGATTCATGACAATGCGCGGCCTCATGCATCAGCACGAACACAGCGAGAACTTCAACGTCTTAAGTGGGAAATTTTTGGACATCCTCCTTACAGCCCTGATTTGGCACCGAGTGATTTTCACTTATTCCCGAAACTAAAGGAATTTTTGCGTGGAAAACAGTTCGCAAACGATGAAGACCTCAAACAAATTTGACTTCCTGGCTCAAATCTTTGGCGGTAGAAGAGTATAACATCGGAATTGAAAAATTGGTTCCACGTTACAATAAGTACCTTGACAGCTATGGCGACTACATTGAAAAATAGAGTAAGGTACTGTGACGTTGTAAAAAAAGTTTTGTGTTGATATCTTTCGTTTTTATTTAGTTATGCCAAAACGTTCTTTACTTTCTCGACGACCCACGTATATGCAAATGCAGGGAAGTAACCAATCTAATGGCCGCAGCCACCACTTTTATATTTGTGTCCTCAACTTTTTTTTAACACTTGTATTGTGTCAATAATAATAGTTTTCATTCCTGAGTTAGAACACCCTCGAGGAGAGTCTGTGCTCCAAACGGCACTATATAAAGCAGTGTTCCCCAACCTTTTTAGACCTGTGGACCGGTAAAAAAAGGATTTTTTTTTCGCGGATCACTAATACTGAAATAAAAATGGTTTTTTTATTTAATATTTTTTAAATCTTATAATGTGACAGATGGACATATGTAACTATTGTATAATTAACAAATATACATATAACAGTTAAACAATTTTGATTGTAACATTGTCTGATACAATTAAAATTTAACAAAAACAGTGGGGTTTTTTCAACAAACTAATGCGAAACCTGCTGTTGCATCTTTGCTAATATATTGGATATTCTTGGCTGCAGTGCTGTCTCTGACATTATTTTACTTGTATGTACTGTTACTCTCACCGGTCCATTCCAAAATGAAAACAATTATATATTATGAAATTCTTGGAAATATATTTAGGTAGGGTTTTGCATCCGAGTTCACTATCCAAGAGCAAATATTTCCGTTCTCCCTAAGTGCATCTGAGAAGATTTTTGACTGTCCATTCTGAGAAAACCAGCAACCATCGTGTCGCATTATCATACCAATTATATTTATTTAACAATTACTAAAAATACAAGTCAACGTGCAAGCGAAAAAATCCTATATTTAATATTTTTGCATGGCGAATTTCTTGAAATTTGACATACTGTTTGCGGCCCGGCGGAAAGTCTTTGCGGCCCGGCACCGGGCCGCGGACCACCGGCTGGGGAACACTGATATAAAGGGTTCTTTTTTTATAGATTTAACCCGAGATAAACAAAGAATTCTTTCTTTTTCCAGATTGCATACCTTGTGCAGAAAGTGGAGTCAAAATTACTGCAGGATCATCCACTTTTTAGAATTGATGATATGGAAAGGGAAAACTGGTCAGAAAACTTGCTGGAAGATAATCAACTGGGCGGAATGGCATGCCGCCAAATAATGTCCATCATTTCTAACCTGATATTTGAGGTGGAGTCTTTCCATAAATCATCCCAGATTATAGGAGAGCTTGGTATTACAGAGGTAAACAAACTATTTTTTTTCTTTTATATCTAAGAGTTTATTTCTTTTACTATTATAAATTATAAATACAGGTAGCTGTCGACTTACGACCTATGCGACTTACAACTGTTCGACTTTACAAACACAATCCGCGATCGGTTGTCCACCTGCGCTAAGTGTGGCGCTAGCAGTTCATGTATGCTACATATTGTATTACTATGCATCGCATAGTAATACAAAATGTAGCATATATGTGCACATCGCGGTCAGTATTAGCTGCGGCTTCGTCCAATAAGGACGTGTTGTCTTGTTAGAAGCATTTTTTGAAGCCCTTCCGAGATGTCTACAAAAAGGAGAATGAAAACTTTTTGCATATTTTGAAGAGATGGACCCAAACATCGAACGATTTGCAAGGATTGAATGGATGGCACACGACGTGTTTCGTCCATATCGTGAAATATACGAGGAGAAGAAACAAATAATCCAGACAAAGCTCATCATGTTTATGCAAAAAAAATAAACAAGCGGCCAATAAAAAGTTTATATACATAACAAACAACTGTATTTTGTATTTTCATATGTTTTATTAATATATCATAATATTTAACCAATTTTACTGAAGCATAATTTTTTACTAAATCTTAACAAATTTAAAAATAAAAATAAAGCAACGCGTAAAGATATTGGAATATCAGCTGCATGCTGATATGATATGATAAAGAAAACAAAGACAAACTCGAAAAATAATAAAAAAAGAAAGCATAGAGAAACCCGATAAATGAAAGTGGTGATACACTGATTATAACAAGAACATGTAAAACAGTCTTATAATATCATCACGCACTAATTTAAATATGTACGGAAATTATTGCAAAAGCCGACTTACGACCAGTTTAACTTAAGACCTGTTTATCGGAACCGAGTGCAATGTCGTAAGTCGACGACTACTTGTATACTACGAGGGTCATCCAGAAAGTAAGGTTACAACATTTATGTAGGATCTAAAAATTCACGCGTGGCGGTCACGCGGTTTTGACGGTGCTCCGGTGTGAGCATTCTGGGCACCCATCTCGCACACAACTTCTTGTAACCAAGTTTTTCTGACACAATTTTATCAAGAAGACTTCGAGAAATGTCAGGAAATTCTTTGTGAAGGTCGTCAAGCGTCACACGGCGGTCATTTCGCACTTGTTCTTCAATTTTTTGCACAAATTCGTCAGAAATCACTGCCTTGCCTTGTCGTGAGTATCAGTACGGCCTTCTCTGTACAACCTAACCCACTTCGTGACATGTTGTCGACTCATCACATCACTACCATAAACTTCCACGAGCTTCCGATGGATATTCGCGGCGGTATTGTTCAACAAAGTCAAAAAACTGATGACTTTGTTGAACAATACGCTGTACGCCGGCTCAACCTGTCGGGTGAGCCGGCGTACAGCGTCGTTTGTTATGTGGTCATACCACCTGATTCCCAATATCTTCCTGAGTTACCTGTTTTCAAACTAAAGTATCTTGCCCTCCTGAGCCTTGGTGAGATGCCAAGATTCACAGCCGTACGGGAGAATCGGGATGACACATGCGTTAAACAGGCGGTATTTTGTTGTGACGCTGAATCCAGTCATTTTCCAAACCCTATCCATGTTGTTGAACGCCCCGCTGGCAGCTCCGATGTGGATGAGCAGCTCCGTCCGAAGATCACCATTGGAGGTGATGGTGGCACCCAGGTATCTGAATTTATTCACCTGGGGGATCCGGTTGCCGTTAATCATCATTGGCGCGCCTCCATCCGGACATGCATCGTTGCACATGTATTCTGTTTTACCAGCGTTGACTCGAAGGCCGAGACGCAAAGAATTTTCACATAATCTTGTGGTACTGCGCTGTAATCCGCTCACAGTAACATCGAATAGGATAAACCCCATACTAACGATAATAATCTTGAGGTATTTCGATTATTAGAATTCATAAAAACTTTTTGATGGAAAACATTACAATTACAAAATACTCGGTTTTTCGAATTAATACTAGAATTTATCACGTAAAGTCAATTTCGTGACTGAGAAAAAGGCAAAAATTGGCTCTGATTGGTGGACTTATAATGTATTTGTAATTCAGGTTGTAAATTTTTTTCCAGATGGTTAACTATCAAAACTCGTACAAATATTTGACATTCGTCATATACGAATCAGTAGCTCGCAGGTGCGGAATAAGGTGTGATATCACCGGGACTGGAAATCACATGTTTATGTACTGGAGAGAGAACTGGTCCGAAGGATCCATCAAGTATATTGTAGACATAATATCTGGCAAAATGAAACTCAGCACGGGTCGATGTCCATTTGCTCCGGCTAACTCCAGCCCTAGTCCGGATAGTGACAAGGAATATTCCGCTTCTTTACTGCTGACCAATCTTGCTCCGGAGGTTACCAATATAATCCATGTCTTTGATCAAATGTAAGTGTACAACATTATTTTATTATACTTTACACCCGTGATTTTTTATTCCTTGAATTGAAATTGGATTTGAATAGAAGAAAATTCGCCACGGAAGACGAAATCCAGGGAGAGTCTATACACAGTGACAAAAGAGTAATACAGCTCTCTATATGAGAGAGTTCGGTGTCTATCCATGGCTTTATCCTACTCAGTTCCTGCTGGGCATGCTCGGGTATAACTCCTTGAGCGTAAGAAGAGATGTGCGTCTCCTGGTATAGTCGTACGTTGTCAGACTCGTTCGAGGAGTTGTGAGCTGTCCAGCATTACTACAAAGATTAGCGTTAAATGTTCCTAACAATTACACTAGACTGCGCCCGCAAGAACTGTTCTCAATAACATACGCAAGAACGGGTCTTCCAGCCGCTATGCCTGTTGGAAGGGCCTTAACTCTTCTGAACGGGACTGCTTCGGATATTGACATATTTCATATCACATTACCAAAAGCAAAAGTAAATTTTCTTCTTAGATTGAGCGCGTTAGAAGGCACTCATCAACATACCTAAATGATTGTGAATATATGTGTGTAATATGTTTGTGTGTATATACTCGTTTGTATGCATATGCATTATTTTATATAATTTTTTAACTTATTTTTTTCCTCTTTGTAATTTTTCTTCTCTTTTGATGTTTTGTATTTTCAAAGTAATTGGACTAAGCCTGTTTTGAAAAAATAAATAAATAAATAAATATGTACTGCACCGGTACAAAAAACTATCATAGGCAAATGGCTGCTGCGCAATGCTCGGATAATTCAGGTCAATTCCAAAGGCGTAGATCGATGAGAGAAGGTAGCGGGGTGAAGAAATTCCTCTGATGGCAGGTTGTAGCGGGTCTCAAGTAAAACACAGTGTACTGAGAATTGTGATTTATTTTTGAAAGGGACCCTTCTTATGAACGGTCAATCGCTCAACGCAAGCAATCACACCTCGCGAAATACCACAATTTTCGGGAGTTTTGCGCAATGCAGAGGCCGACCGGCCAGCGATGTAGTCTTGACGCCCGTCCATAACCTGAACAAACATAAATATTTACATACAAATATCAAGGAAATATCAAATATAACAATAATCTATACACATACAAATCAAAATATATCAATAATTTACACTTCAAATTACTAATATTATTCACATATAAAAGGGTGACGCATACGTCCGGTACACAGCATGCCTTATACGAGTATAATCCAGTTTTACTATAGTCTGGTTTTTTCATTAGTAATAAATTTTCAAATTAATATATTTTACATATAGATCGTTCAGCCTAAAGAGTCATTTTGCAATATATCATAACAGTGCGTTTACAAAAACTTGTCACTTTATTTTTTTAATGAAGTGAAAAACGAAAAAATATAAAAATAATATTTTTTATTCAAACATTGAAATGAACGCACACGTTTGGTAATTAATGAATAATCATAAAATAAAATGAAAGTAAGTTTATTTCACATATTAATTGTTTAGGCATGGCATATTCTAGGAAACATTAAATAACAATAATTAAATTTTTCAAGATTAAAAATAAATATAAGTACAAGTATTATAAAGTAAAAATGTTCGTCAGCTTTAATTAGATTATAGCACATAAAAATAAAATGAATGTAAGATTATTCAACATATTAATGTATCATAATTACAATGCCAAATAATAAAGTTTTAAAATAATAGTGGATGGAGTGATACTAAATTCTAGGAAACTTTAAGTTATAACAAAGTACATTCTAAGCTTTCGAAACATTTTCAATTATACATTACATTAGACAAAAATCGCACTAATAGATTGCAGCACTTTTTCGACCGATCCCTAATTATTATCAATCATTACCAAAATGTAAAATAATCTCCTTCGCTTGGCCCGAAAGCGGTTTTCCCTTTCCTAATTTCGACATGGTAGTGTTTTTCTAATCACCGAGTATTTTAACAACAATACAAACGTGCGCTCTGCGCGAACCAATCGTGTGGCATTCTAAAACCAATACCACTACGCAAGTTGCGTAATACAGGGAGTATCACTCACACTATTGCAAAATGACTCTTGAGGATAAACGATCTATAATAATAAGTGCAAAATATGACCACCCTACCTGCCCACAACCTGTATTTGATGCATGTTGTTTAGTATACTACCGTATCAAACTATGCATACAAATGATATTAAAATTTACAAAAGGATGTTCGAATTATTATCGCATGCAAGCAGTCAACTGCCTACGTACCTTCCTGACATTCAGACACAGAATGTCAACTACTCGCACTCGCATCCAAGTCGATAATTTGCTCGGAGTGTCGGTCTGATTTACAGACACCTTACTCCTTCATCGGGTATGTAGAACGGACTTGGGTAATTTTATGGATATTTGGGTGGTGGTGTGAGAAAAACTTTTTTTTATAAGAGAGGAAGGAATTTTTTATAAGAGAGCTATGTGATTCGAAAATGCCAATAAAGTTAAAAGGAAAAGTATACCAAACGATTGTCAGACCTGCACTCCTCTATGGCTCGGAATGCTGGACGATGTATAACTCTTACTCTAGACGACTAGAAACTCCTGAAATGTGCATGCTAAGATGGTCAGCTGGTGTGTCCCTAAGAGACAATATAAAAAGCTCACGCATTCGTGGAAGCCTAGGTGCTACAGACATTAACAGTAAGATGGAGGAGAGGTGATTGAGATGGTATGGGCACGTTGGACGCAGAGCACCCTATCACCTTGTGAACCAGGCAATCTCCATGGATCTTCCTCGAATAACAACCAGAGGAAGACCAAAGAATTCGTGGGTGGCGCATAAAGATAACCTTATGCAGAGGCACGGCCTGGGAGACGTAGTCCGGGACAGAAGAGCATACAACCTTAGGATGAGGAGAGCTGACCCCAACAGTCTTCGCAGACAGTGAGTTGGGATGGAGCCAGAGAGAAGAAGATTAAAGTTATAGGTTACATATTAATATACTTATATTTTATATGTCACGAGCGTTGATAAATATGAATACGGAAAGAGAAAGGATAGAGATGTATACATATATATAGATATTTAAATAATTATATATATTACGAAGATGGGGGCAGAGGAGAACGCTGTGACTTTAGAATAAATAGTTGTATATAGATAAATATGGGGGTTTCTCGCAAACCCATCAACATGTGGATGTTAGTGTTTTGTGAATTTTTACATTCTGTTTTCTTCTACCCTCGCATGTATTCCTGATATGTAAATAATTTATAAAACGATTATTTTATTTTCAGCATTGTGACATACACTCTCGAACTGTTGTACACTCTACTACCTGAGGAAGTGGACAACTTGAAGTTTATCTCGCACATGTATGTTCTTCAAAAGAAGGATGTTCGTTCCATCATAGATCACATCATGAGGAAATTGGAAGAGAATGATGTATGCACTATTTATTCCTTATCTTTGATTTAAAAAAATTATATTTTAAAACTAATCGTGTACTTATAAAAGGTTCCCTTCACATGTTCGACCTTAATCTTCTTCTTCCCAGTGTCATGTCAGGTCCCCCCAACGTTGAATATCACTTGAGAGTAGACATCTTTGTCCCCGGCAGCCCGAAAAAGATCTCCAACGCCCCTTATATCAGTCCAATCACTTATATTGCGGAGCCAGGAGATTTGCCTCCTGCCAACACCTCTTCGGTTTTCTATTTTGCCTTGAATGATCAGGTGCAGTAATTTGTACTTTGATCCTCTAAGTACATGACCCAAATAGGACACCTTTCGGATTTTAATATTAGTCAGCAACTCTCGAATATTAAAATCTTAATCAACCGACCTTAATACGAAATCTTAACTTATTATATTATTTATATAATAGTTAAGGCATTAACATTATGGAGGTTTAAAGACATTGTAATTTGTTGTTATCAAACACTGTTTATTCCACTTTTTTTTTGTAACGGTATAACTCTACCGGTTTCAAGGCTTTCACTTCATCATCAGAAGAGCACAAACAAGTCTTGCTATTTTTGGATCGTTTTGAACAGGAGGGAAAACTTTTCTGGACTCTATCGTGACGGGGGATGAGACATGGGTGTGTCACTACACCCCAACAATTTTCCAACGATCAGGAGGTCGAGGAAGCTGTGAAGAAGTGGCTGAAAGAGCTGGCGGCGGAGGTCTATGACACTGGCATACAAAAGCTGGTGCCCCGACTACAGAAATGTCGCGATCTCGACGGCGATTACGTTGAAAAATAGTTTAATATATTTGTGAAGTATCCTGTGAATTTTAATTAAATACAAGCATTCTTCGATCCTACATAAATGTTGTAACCTTACTTTCTAGATGACCCTCGTAAATTGTTATTTTATTATCATTATAAACAAAAGGGACTGTACGAGAAAATGTATGGATGTGGAGAAGGCAAAGGAAGTATAATAGAGTTTGCCACTTTGTCCTATCTGCCTACCATTAAAGAAATTACTTGATGCAGTGTGCCTTTAATTATTAGAAGCAAATTGAAAATGTTTGCTATTGTTTAATAAATTGTAATTTTTATTTCCAGCTCGGTCCCCGAAACAGAGAAGAGTTTTTGTACTTCTTAGACAATGCGGTCAAGGAACAAGAAGAAAATTCCAAGGGCAAAATGATAATAGTACGTAGAATTTTTTTTATTTGTATTATCTGCGTAGACTTTCATTTCCTGATTCCTATCAGGTGACTGAGAAAATGATGAGACTAAATAGATATTACTGAGAGAAAATAAAAGATGTATAATATATGAAACAAAAGAGAATTTATAACAATATTCATTTGTTTTGTTTGAGGACTTCAGCTCGCAGGACGGGTGCGTTGCAGTAACGAATTGTGTGTACTGTTAAATGAGGATGTAATATTCAAAAACTATCATGTCCATCGGATACAAAAAATGAGTTGATAAAGCAGATTTTTTTCTTATCGATGGTACGGAGCCGTTTAACATTTTCATTTCAATGAAAAAAGCAAATAAATCATTTTAAAATCATAATAAAAAAAACAGTTTTTTTTCAAAAGAATCTTGTCCAGGCTTCAAACCAATCAAAAAAGATCATGTCCGTATTGACCAATCATATAATGCTTTCCGATTGTGTCTAACTTCATACCAGTTCACCAGCAACTGTCAGTTTTAAATCGTACGTGCAGTGTAATGTCATTATACAGCTTTATCTACCTACATATATTTATTTATTATTAGGTCCTTACATATGAAATTGGCGTTTTGCCTTACTAGCAACTTTGATCTCAAATATCTTCTCTTTGGTTAGGAATTCCAAATTCAAATTTATACAGCTATTTACTCAAGTATTTGTGTTTCGAAAATTATAATTCATTTGTTTTTTCCTCAATTGTTTTTTTTCTTTGCGTCACTCAGTTTACAAAATGGAAAACTTGAAATATCGCGTTATTTACGAATACGAGTTCCACCGTGGCACCAGTGCTGCAGAAACGGCTCGAAGGATTAATGATGTGTATGGCGACGGTGCCGCAAAAGAAAACAGTGCGTTTTTGGTTCCAACGTTTTCGTTCTGGAAATTTCGACCTGCAGAACAAGCCCCGTGGACGGCCGGAGACCAAAGTTGATAATGAAGAATTGAAGGCTATTGTGGAAGCGGATCCATCGCAAACCACGTCCGAGTTAGCTGCAGGCTGCGGTGTTAGTGATAAAACTGTTTTAATCCACTTGAAGCAAATTGCGAAGGTGAAAAAGCTTGAAAGGTGGGTACCTCACGAATTGAGTGAAGCAAATCAACAAACGCGCGTTGACTGCTGCGTTGCATTACTCAACCGGCACAATAATGAAGGGATTTTGAATCGAATCATTACCTGTGATGAAAAGTGGATCCTGTATGATAATCGGAAGCGCTCATCGCAATGGCTGAACCCTGCCGAACCAGCCAAACCATGCCCCAAGCGAAAATTGACTCCAAAAAAGTTACTTGTGAGCGTTTGGTGGACTAGTGCTGGTGTCGTTCACTACAGCTTTCTTAAATCTGGCCAGACGATTACGGCAGATGTCTATTGTCAGCAACTGCAAACCATGATGGAAAAGCTAGCTGCTAAACAACCGAGGCTGGTTAATCGCTCTAGGCCACCGCTGCTTCATGATAACGCTAGACCACACACTGCACAACAGACGGCTACCAAATTAGAAGAGCTTCAATTGGAATGTCTAAGACATCCACCGTACTCTCCGGACCTTGCCCCAACAGATTACTATTTTTTTCGAAATTTGGATAACTTCTTGCAAGGGAAAAAATTCAACTCCGATGGGGCAGTCCAAACCGACTTCAAAGATTTTATTGATTCCCGTCCGAATGGTTTTTTTTAGTAAAGGGATCGATGAACTACCTATGAGATGGCAAAAGTGCATAGATAGCAATGGTACATACTTTGATTAAATAAATATATTATATTTAAAAAAAATCAACTTTATGTTCCTCCCAAACAAAACGCCAATTTCATATGTATGGACCTAATATTACAAATGACAAGAAATATACATCATTTGCGAAAAAAACAACAGGTAATTTACTTTGGACATACAATTTTAATGGATCTGGGTTTGTCGCCTTTCATTTGTCGCATCCCCAGTAAACTAGGCTTTTGCCTGTATCTCACTGAGGATATTTAGCATGAAAAAATAAATCGATACTTCTTTCCGATTTTTGATTACACAAAAACAAAACCCCGTTGCACTTATATTTTTATAATAATATTTCTTCTTATTTTGTAACACTACTTATTTCATTTGATTGAAGTAAAAATAAATTACTCATCCCAATTTTTTTTTGCAACACCTGTATAATATTTTTGAAATCGAACAAAAAACATCATGTCCCAGAGCTGTTCAATCAAAAAAGATTAAACTAAAATTGTTCTTACAAAAAGGATCATGTCCATATTTTAAACTGGAATAACAATTTTAATTATTACGATTAGATTTTAAACAACAAATCGAGTCCCCTTAAGCGATTTTAAGGATTTCAGATAGTTTTACAATGAATTATTATATCATATATTTTTAATGCAAACAGTTTTTTCCGATTTCCCAACATTCTGATTTGGTGGACATGTTCTTTTTTTAATGTTACCTCCTCAAATGTGGTGTGTTTTTATCATTATATATGCAGGATATTGTGTGATGGACTTTTTTCCACCAGTACACTAAGGATTGACTCCCGTGGGTACATACATATAAATAAATCTCACAACTTACCAAGTTGATGAGAGTTTGTGACAGTGGTATTAAATGATTAGTTGTGTGACAGTGGTATGTATGTGACAGTGGTATTAAATAACAATTGGAAAAAAGCATCAACTTATTTTCCATGTTTATATGATGCCCTCAGTAAATACAGGCAAATGTCTAATTTACTGGGGACATGACAAATAAAAATCAACAAACCCAGATCTGCATTAATTTTATTTATTTATTTTACATGACCAGGAAAGATACAATAATAACAAAGGAGTTTGAAGGCATACATTACAATAATCATAAAAAATAACATGTTCCCCTTCCCTCATCATGCTTAATTACTATGCTCAAATGCCGTGACATAGACCTAGGAATTCCTGTTTTAACCCTTTTCTTGGCAAAGTTCAATTTATCCAAATATTAACATTTTTCTTTGGTGATTCCTTGTTGTTATATGGTAAGCTATGAAGAAAATTTGAGAGAGAAAAAATCACAACTTTTCCTTATAGTTATTTTTATATGTAACACCCACGTTACATTGCCAAAATGTCAATTTTTATAAAACACAAAAAGGGCTATAAAATGATTCTATAATCTAAAACAAGAACAACATTTACATTGCTGAATTATCAACAAATAAAATGGTTTGAATAAACTTTTCTCTACGTGTAGTGATTAATAAGATATTTAGATTATTTACCCCAATTTTCAAAATGCACCCACACTGTCCAGACATGTTGACCCGATGTCGTTTGAAAGCTTGTAGTGTTGTCAATATTTATCACCAGATGATACCACTGCACACAATAGTGCATGTATAGTAATTTGTTGCCATATTTGAAATTACATTACAGTTTCTGTTTTTTTTTTTAAATCCCTAAATTAGTGTAACACCTGTGTTACAATGCCATGATAAGGGTTAAGTCAACATGTGTCAATTAAATACTATCATCACTGATTAGATGTAGGTCAGATTTACACTTTTATAGTACAAAATTTCAAAAAACAATATCAAGATATCACAAACAATAACCACTGTAGGATACCTACCTAAATAAATAAATAATTGTCAAAATAAATAAGTGAATTGTTAAACATAATTAAATTAAATTAATTATTGTTAAAATAGTAAACATACAGGGTCAATGACCGATGAAGTATTCATAGATTGTTACACGCTAAGAACAACAACAATGTTTACTATTTTTATAGTATCTGCGATTTGTCTAGCCATCTCCAAATACAAATAAATAAGCTACCGCCAATTCACGCGCCAGAGTAAGACAGAACATGTAGCGCGAACTAGCTCACTCATTTGTATAAATTACCCGCGCGCCGAGAAATAAACAGATTAGTATTGTCATTCATTCAGCTGTCAAGACTTGTATTATTTACCCGCTGTCACTTTCATTTTTTATCCGCATTCCTGAGTATTTATAAATAAACAAATATAAATCAAGATCATCACGACATATAAAGACAAGCAACTCGCTATACCACACTCAAATCGATATATGATGTACAAACACTAAAAATTCTACATTTTAATGCAACAACCCATGGACAAAAAGAAAATAAAATCTCCACCATTATTTATTTCTCAATGTGCAACAACATTCTTGCAGATTTAGCAATGCACCGAGAAAGGATTGAGTGCTCACTTTAAATTACCTGTTTTTCATAAATTATGTATTCATGCAATCAATTGTCATGTAAATAAATAAATATGTAGTGGATGAGACGAAAGCTGTATGCGTTAATAGAAAGGTGTGTGAATCTGTTCTCTCTGCTTACCCTAAAAGGAACATAGCATGATACCATTTATCTAGGTCTTAATATACAAAAGTGGAATGTTGGCTAAGTTAATTCAGTCTAAGGTCAGTGTCAAATATATTTTGTATATAACAAAATACACATGTGTTTTCAGAATCCCATAAAGGGGAGAATGCCAAACGTGAAGTTCGCCATTGGTATGGTGTGCCTGCACAAGGCGTATGGATACAAGTGCATGCTGACCGGCTGGGACTACGAGTGCAAAGCATCGCAAGAGTGGCAAAGTAGCATGGGTGTTAGCCGGCTTCCTGGAGGCTATCATCAGCCTTTCTACCACGCTCTTGCTGAAGACGGCTCGCAGAGATACGTGGCCCAAGGTAAGGGAAATTTTCTAACTTTGTTGATACCATTCTACTATGAGATTTTCTAAACTTGTCGTGGGAATTCGACTTCTCCTATCAAAGACCTTCTAATATTTTTCCTCTATTAAAATTGATAACGTTGTGATTCCATATTTACGTGTCAAAAATCTGAGAATCCTTATTGATGAAAATTAGACTTGGCATTATCATGTATCCAAGTTAAGCGGCAAGATCTTTGCTTATCTACATTTTCTTAATAGGATATGTAACTTTCTGCCTATTTTGATTTGAATATCTAGTTCTGTCTCAATGTCTTATACTTCCATTGCTTGATTATGGTGATGTAACACATCGATCAATAAGTCCCGGGACTAACTACTAAAACAACATTTGTTTGCCAAAATTCTTCTTTATTCATCAACATAGTCTCCTTCAAGAGCGATACATTTATTCCAACGCTTTCCTAACTATTCTATGCCAGCCGTGTAGAATGATTTATCTTTGTTTTCAAAATAGGCGTTAGTTTCGGCAATCACTTCTTCATTGGAGCCAAATCTCTTTCCCTGGAGCATCTTTTTGAATTTCTTTCTGATTTTCGGATGATAAAACACCTCAAATATTTGAGACAATTTTTAGAAAAGAATACTTTATTATTGTCTAAGTATTTACAAACTCTTAATTTTTAATTATCATTACCATAATTTATAAGAGCACCATCCAGTTCATCTTCATTTCGTCTCTTTACTGTCACTTTTCATATTATTGTCTGAACGAAGTCATCTTCGATACCATCCAACACGTTATTATATCATACATAAATATTAAAATTAAATATATGTGTAGATATAACAAGAAAAATGTGTGTAAAATTTATTTTGATAGTTAAAAATATTTTCTGCGGAGACTTATCATACATGTACCAGGGCTGTAAATATGAAACCAAAATTTGCTCTTAGATGGCTCTTACAGGCCTTACTTCCATACACAAGGTTGGCACTGGCACACCACTATGCACAAATATTTTAAAGATTTAGCAATTGATTTATCAACAAAACCGGTACTAAATGGACTGTTGACCTTTTACTTGCAAAACACACCTTTCAATATGTTTTTCTACAGTACCATCTTATTCATTAAATTAACATTCTGATATGCCAGGTCTGTAAATATGAAACTGGAATTTGCTCATAGATGGATCTATTTGTCAATGTAGTGACTGTCAAGCCGCATCATTGGCGCCTTTTTCTTGTGTTTACATTTTTCAAAAACTTTTAACTCACAACAATACAAGTTTAATACAATTACATGTGTTTTCATAGCGTTGAACATGTCTGTTTTTGTGCCTGGAAACTACGATTTGCGGACAGCATTGATTTTCTGTTACCATTTGAAGACAACTGCTGCAGAATCGCATTGAATGCTTATCGAAGCTTACGGTGAGCATGCTGTTGGTAAATCACAGTGCTTTGAGAGGTTTAAAAAATTCAAAAGTGGCGATTTTGACATGAGAAACGAATAATGTGGAAGAAGACCACCGAGAAAGTTTGAAGATGCCGAATCGCAAGCATTGTTGGATGAGGATGACGCTCAAACGCAACAACAACTCGCGGATCAATTAAATGTGACATAAGAAGCCGTCTCCATACGTTTGAAAGCCATTGAAAAGAGGTGGGAAAATGGGTTCCACATGAACTGAATGAAAGACAGCAGGAAAACCGAAAAACCACTTACGAAATGCTGCTCGCCAGGTACAAAATGAAATCATTTCTCCATCGAATTGTGACGTGATGAAAAATGGATATACTCGTATTTCGAGAATCCTAAGTGTAAAAGATCATGGGTAACTCCAAGCAAACCAGCGACATCGACTGCAAGGCCAAATCGCTATGGACGGAAGACAATGCTCTGTGTTTGGTGGGATCAGAAGGGTGTTATCTATTATGAGCTGCTAAAACCTGGCGAAACCGTTAATACTGAACGCTACCGACAACAAATGATGGATTTGAACCAAGAATTGCGTGAAAAACGACCAGAATATCAAAAGAGGCAACACAAAGGGATTTTGCTTCATGATAATGTACCATCGCACACAGCAAAACCGGTCAAGGAAACGATTGAGGCGTTTAGTTGGCAAATACTTTCGCATGCGGCTTACTGACCAGATTTGGCTCCATCTGATTATTACTTATTTGCATCGATGGGACACGCACTTGCTGAGCAGCGCTTCACTTCTTATGAAAATGTACGAAAATGGCTCGATGATTGATTTGCCTCAAAAAAGCAACAGTTTTTTTGGCGTGGCATCCACAAATTGCCAGAGAGATGGGGAAAATGTGTAGCTAGCGATGGGCAATACTTTGAATAAAATATTTTTTACCATTTTCATACAATGAATGTGTATTTTCTATAAAAAAATCCAGTTTCATATTTACAGACCTGATACATTGTCATCTCCAGTGGTAACAACGACAAGTAGTCTGATCTCCCACTTTGTATTGTGTCTTCTATTATACTTGTTACGGGTAATGGGCATTAATTTGTGTATGTTATAATTTTTTTTGTTATTTTTCAGAGAACCTCGAATTCATGCGCATTTCATACCGTTTGAAACTCGTCGAAGACAAAATCAGTATTGACTTCAGCCACTTCAACGGCAACCAGTACATACCTAACAACGAAAAGCAGCAGGAGTACCCCAACGATCTGTCGCACAGCACCTTTTACCAGAGCCGGATGTTGAATTCCGAGATGTTATAAGTACTGCGCCATCATTTAGTACATATTGTGGTCTATGTCATCTTCCTCGTATTGATCTTTGCCTTTGTGCTGTATTTAAACATGTATGACAGTACTTTGTAGTTGTTCTGGTGCCCATATTGATATATCAAGTTGCTCTGGACAAAAGAGTGTAAACTAGCTAATTTCACAGGTGCGACAAAAAATTGTTCAATTAACCACTTAAATATAAAGCAGTTAAAAATATATAGTTAAATATCTAGTGTTAATTTGAATCAATACTCGTAGTTAAATAGTTGGAAAAAAAAACATTAGTTTTCATTTTTGTTCTTAATTACGAATACAATATGTATACAGTTTTTAGTCTCTCCTGTCAAATTTGCAATTTGAACGTCCTTTTGACTAGAGTGCATCACTCAATAACTCCGATTTGGTAAGAAAAAGAATTGCCTTTAACTGCAGAACTGAGCAACAGCTACAACAATTATCTCTTTTCGAATTGGCAGCAATGTCGGTTGCCTTGGTCCGTTGGTTAATATTCAAGCTAACCAAGCAGATGCTCCAGTTTCAATTCCTGGGGGATTCACTTCCGAATTAATTTTACTCTTAGACCATTTTACATCTGGATTTCTGTTTTTCTGTTGCTTATCATAAATTGTTATAGTGCTATTAGCAACACAAAAATAGCGCTGTATAAGAAAACTTTACCAAACGAATGACTGCAGCGGATTAAATCTGCCGATCATTTTGAAACTTGAATCTCCTTACTATCGGAACTTTGGGTTTGATCTGTCAAGAATGTTTGGTTGCTGAAGTGCAATATCTTGCACACGATCAATACATGTACATGATGGCTGACAATCATACTCAATTATGAGGGATTGCCTGTCTCTATCTGTAAAGCAGTGGTTCTTAATGTTTTCAGCTGCTGGCATCCCTTGAGTTCTCAAAATCACACCTCGTGAATATGAATATAATTTATTTAATAATGATTTTAATTTTAAAAATATATTAAATACCAGGATTTATTTACATATATAAAATTTTACTGTATGTAATTATAAATTATATAAAAAAAAAATATAGTACCATAACAAATGGAATCGTAAAAATTACGCAAAATTTTATTAAAAGAAAGGAGAGAAAAATTAAGAAAATGTACTAAAGTTTAGGTATCGAGGATCGCATCCCCAGGAGGAGATCTTCGCACCCCCAGGGGTGCGGGTATCCCGGGTTAAGAACCACTGCTCTAAAGGATAATGATCAACAAAGAACTCGTTCATTTAATGGTCAGTTCATAAACGCTATGTTCTCGGATATGAGAGAAAATTACTAACAAAAACTAAAATGTACTAGAAAAAAAAAAAAATTAAATGGTGAATGTAAATATAATATATAAAGAAATATTTTATCAGTCTGTATATTAATTATAGTTCGGAAATTCTAGGATGAGTCCCGTGACAGCTCACAAATTTGCCCCAATACAACCTTATGTAATGTATTTACCTAAATAACCTGCTATTTATTAGAATTGAGGCTTATATTAAAGTTGATAAAATAATTAAAATTACTGAACATCGTTACAAGGTTGTATTGGGGCAAATTTGTGAACTGTCACAGGACTCATCCTAGAATTTCCGAACTATAATATTATATTCATAAATATTGTCAGTTCTAGTCAAAATTATACAGTAGCTTTATATTTATCAATTCGGTTCTCATTAAATATTGTGTAATGAGAAACTATTATAATTGCAATATAAATTGATAGGGGCTGTCAAAGGGGGATGGAAATTTGAATCCTCTTCTCTCAGTTTTCTTAATATGTGTAACCAGTGCTTTTTTTTTTTTTAAAAAAAAAGGTGCCGGAACTCGCTTCTTGTCAAGCTTTTTACTAAAGAAAATCGTATTCAAATACCATTTTTACTAAAGAAAATCGTATTCAAATACCATTTAAATGAAAATTAATGCAGTTTTTCTTATGCCACAGAGAATTTAACTTTTTTTTTTTATTATTTTAGACATGTCAAATCTAAAGTTAAACAGATAAATAAAAATCTACAACTGAAGAATAAATATTAAATTAAATTGGAAAAACATAATTGAATATTTTCATAGAGCGTGGAGAGAAAGAGAGAGGGGGAAGCCCCCATCACATTCCCGAAGCCGCTCTAAGGACCGACGACCCTCCTATCAACTTTACACGCGAGACAAACTTTAACTAGTTTGCAAACTAATGCCTCCCACTCTCTCTATTCTAAGAGTTTATTTATTCATATAAAGCAAAAGTGTATAAATAAAATAAATTAAAAGGGCATGTCCACCAAAGCGGAAGAAAAAATAAAAATAAATAAAAATCAAGAAAATAACAATTAAAAGAAAGCATACAGTCTTAATTGTTTTTGAAACATTAAAATACCGTAAAAAAGGTGGTGGAGCGCCGCTCCACCGCAAAAATAGCACTGTGTGTAACTAAGAAGGAGGCCCCACCAAAGTGCTTCGTTAGTTGCTAAGCTAGGTTTTATGTGACTCATATATTAGGTGACTTCATGCTTGGCCACATCAAAGTGCTTCGCACAAATTCATTTGACATTTGGAAGCAGTTAAGTCAACAAACGATGCCACTCTCAAAACTAACTTAATTTCATTATAACTTACCTTATCTTTATTTACTTCCTGTGCAACTTCATTCCAAAGTGATTTTATTACAGGTATAATTTGCTCGATAGGTTCTACAAAGGCTCCCTTTTATACAGAGCTGTTATTAAAACTTCCGCCACCTTGTAAAATCACGGTGACACAATAATATTAACCAACACGTTTGTTTGCTAGGAAAACGCAACACATCCATGTTTCGCACCTAGATAGTAGTACAAACCGGACATAATATCTCTATGTTTTGAAGCGTAGTTTCAATGATAATTTGAGACATGCGAACCATTTTTTTTAAGATTTTCTATAGCACCACATTTCAAAGCATCACAGTCACTATTACAACACATCCATGTTTCGCACCCAGATATTAGTACAAACTGAACACACTTAATTTTGAGGCATAATTTCAATGATAGTTTGAGATATGCGAACTATTTTTAAGATTTTTCTATAGCACCACATTTCAAAGCATCACAGTCACATCTATGTTTCGCACCCGGATAGTAGTACAAACTGAACACTCTTGATTTTGAGGCATAATTTCAATGATAGTTTGAGATATGCGAACTATTTTTAAGATTTTTCTATAGCATCACATTTCAAAGCATCACAGTCACTATCACAACACATCCATGTGTCGCACCCGGATATTAGTACAAACTGAACACTCTCGATTTTGAAGCATAATTTCAATGATAATTTGAGACGTGCAAAGTATTTTATTTATTTTTATAAAGGTATTCCTTGCCATTTCAATACTTAGTCTTAAGTATATTTTGCGGCACTATCTCTGCTTACTGATGATTTTTTTATTATATATTCTGATGACAAAAATGTCTTTAAAATGTTCACTGTCAACCAAGCAATATTTTGTGATGTAAAGCGTATACTAGGAATCACCCACGCAATGTAGAATGGCAAACTATGGTAATTTACATAGTATAGCCTAGGTGTGGCCCCCTATCATGTAGTAAAATATAAATGAAACAACTCCCAATGAAGTTTTACAGACGTATTTATACAACTGCACACAATTTTGACAATACTAACTCGCTAAGTCTGTAAAAGTTTTTGCGTTTTTTGTCTATTTTAATTTTTTTTACTGAAAGGAGTGTACTATTCGGCCATCACCAATAAAACTCATTACGCATGGCAATGTTTTTTTTTTGATAAATAAGTTTTCATAATCTATAGATAGCATTTACACACGAATACACTCCCTCAATGTTGCATTTATCAGGTCTGTAATGTTCAACAATGCTTGCAATTCGGCATCTTCAAACGTTCTTAGTTTCTCACGTCAAAATCGCCACTTTTGAATTTTTTAAACCACTCAAAGCACTGTGATTTACCAAGAGCATGCTCACCGTAAGCTTCGACAAGCATTAGATACGATTCTGCAGCAGTTTTCTTCAAATGGTAACAGAAAATCAGTGCTGTCTGCAAATCATGGTTTTCAGACACAAAAACAGACATGTTCAACGCTATGAAAACAGATGTATTAAACTTGTATTGTTGTGAGTTTAAAGTCTTTGACAAATCTAAACACAAGAAAAAGACGCGGTTTGACAGTCACTACATTGACAACTTGAGCCATCTATGAGCAAATTCCGGTTTCATATTTACAGTCCTGGTATATAGAGGGCACCCCTAGGCAGTTTGCAACTTGCCCCCAATTTCTCCCACCGTACCCTCAAACGTAAATAAAAAAATATTTATTGTTTCCATTTCGGATGAAGATGTATTTCATGCCATACAACGAACCACTACAGTTTAAGTCTCGCTTTTTTTGTAAAAGCATCCATACTGTTTATTTTTTAAAATATTTTTATAACCTATTTATGAATCTTTAGACACCCCCTTTAACTTGGCGCCCCTAGACAAATGCCTAGGTTTGTCTGTTAGCCAATGCGGCTCTGCAGACACTTATAGATAAAATAATATTTTGACTATGGGCGTACTTGGCTGATCTTAGGTTGACAGTGAACGTGTCAATAAAAATCAAATAAAGTAAAAATTTTTTTGGCAAAAGCAATATTTTTTTCTAATTTGTGTAATAACACTCTAAAACAGTGCTTTTTATAACCATTGATGGTAATTAAGTGGCTAAATTAAAAAAAAAATATTACCTAATGAATCTTTTGTTTGAATAAAAATGAATAAAAAAAATATTTATGTTACAGTCATAAAATGATAGTGGTATATTACACAAAAATCCCTTTATCAGCATCGTGTTTCTTCCCTTGATGAGATTAAAATAAGGGTAGGAATATAAAAATTAAATACTCAACTTTGTTTTGCTTCACTATATTTTTCACCGTATTACCATGCACATTTCAAGGGTGTCTTCTTCAGGTGAGTTAGTTAAACATTACATGTTAGAATATTTAACAATAAACTACTTTGTTATTCGCTTAATTACACATTTTTCTACCCTCTACCCCGAGGCTCTCTTCAGGCGGAATCATCCTTTGAAATCTTTTTGTCAATAGACCACATACACTTTCGTTGAGTGGTCCATACTAATGTGACAACAGTCTGGTATATTAGCACTGCTTTCATAATAAACCGAAATCATTCAGTCTGACGAGAGCCTTGGGATAGGAGGTAGAAACATACGTTGCAGGGACTAATGTAATTAAACAAATATACATATAAACATGTATTCTGAAATCATATATTTCACGTTAATGAAGAAGAAAATATATTTAAAATAGAAGCTATCAAAAGGTCTGAGCTTATCGTATAACATCTCCCTAGTCAAGATCACCCCCACCAATTGAGGGTGAGCCCAGTCGCGAGGACATCAGATGTTTTCAGTCCACACTCTTGTACATGTTAATTTAAAAAAAATGACATTAAATAAGCAGTCAATACAATCAATTCAGTTAATACAATAATAAATTCGCCGATAAAAAAATAGCATGCAAATATTATATATCTCACAATTCTACACACATATTAGAGTAAAGGAAAAGAAAGAAGCCATCAAAAGTTCCGGGCTCATCCCACAACACCTAGCTGAACCTACAAAATAAAAATGACAATTAGTAGAATAACAACGCAATTTATTGTTAAATGAATTAATATGGAGTTTAACCCTTTCCGGTCCTATGTCGAATGTCATTCGACATCGACTTTATTCCAGTGAGTCCTATGTCGAATGTCATTCGACATTTTTTTCTTGTGAACATAAATATAGTTTTATTAAAAACAACCTTGTGAACAATAATATACTTTTATTAAAAACAACCTGGATGTATTGTTTTACCCTGTAATTCTGTAAATCTTTTGTGGACCTGATGGAACATTTTTATTTTTTTTTTTGGACCGGAAAGGGTTAATAAATTACAAGTCTTTAACCTTTCCCTTCCTGTGCTAAAAAAATTTGCGCGTTCCGGTACTGTGTATTCAATACACATGTAAAAATGAGCGATTTAAAATCGGAAAAATAAGAATATTCATAGCCAATCACTTAAATTAATTAAATTTGAAGTCAAAAGTGATAATAATTGAAATTTAATTGCTGTAAACATGAAAAAAACATCGGCTGACATTCATGAAACGGGCAAAAAGACCACCTGAGATGAATGCGCTAGAGTGACTGAGACCTGAAGCGAACTAACACTGTGTATGTTATACGTCGAAGGAAGAAACACAACTACAAACTGAGATTCTATTTCTTGCGTTTATACAGAAGTAGAGTGAGACGTGAATAGCGTCGCTTCCTCACCCATAGAGGTTTTTAGAATGAATATACCTACGTCACACACTGGCACACGTTTGATTGTATCGGTGAATTTTTTCCCGTTTTTCACAAAATATCTCTGATGGGGCCGATAAGTGCTGATTATTAATATTATTTTTTCATTCAATGCGTAAATGTATTACGGAGGAATACCTAAAATCTGAGACCAGTATTTATTATATTTATAGAGATATTAAAGTTTTTAGAAGCAATGTGTACTAGTTACACATCACAGGGAAGGAAGGGTTAAGGGAATAGAGTAAAAAGTGATTATACAAAGTTTGAATGTGCAAAGTAATACACTAAAATATATAATGGAAAAAAAAAAGTTAAATGTTTTATTTTTGTATAATTTTCAACCAAGTTACACCTTGAATTATTTCAATAAAATAAATATTTATTATATAACTCATTCCAATCACTCGTATATTATAATTAAATTATATATTATCTGAAGAGTATGTTAAAGTAACATAGGTGCATTGTCACTCTAGAGTTATTTGGTAAGTGTAGAGTTATTTGGTAATTATAAGCCAAATTAATGTACAGCCTGAGGCTGAGTTCCATCTCTTTTTTCTATCGCTATATTAGCAGGTTGGTGTTCAAATAACAGCCAGCTCTGTATATGAAAAACCCACCTTTACCTTTCTTTCTAAATTTCGTAGAATACATTTTTTTATTGTGGCACATAATAGACGGTTTTTATCTCTAAGTGACAATGGACCCTTTGTTTTGAATTTGTATTCAGATAACTCGAATAAACATAGTATAAAATATTATTTATACATATATCCATAAGGTTTTGTATTTATTTGTTTAAATAATGTTTATTTTTTTACGTGACTTGCTTTTCGAACGGGACTAGCTGTACCCCGCGTATTGTTTTGATTTACACTTTCGCTGTATACAATACAACGTGGTGGGCTTATTATCATTTGGCAATCTTTTTCAATCAACCAGAGAAATGTTCAAGAGGCCTTAAGTAAAAATCAAACTGGATTTTTTTTAAATCTGGCTTCCAATGTGGATTGAACCCGCAATCCCCGGGCTGGGAGACATACGCCTTGCCAACTGGGTCATGGAAGCTGTCAACTTTTATGGTTTTCGTAATACATACATATATACATACTATCACGCCATGTCCCTTTTGGGGTAGGCAGAAAGGACAGACCTCCACCCAAACAGCCCTGGCCTCTTTCACATTCATAGATGCACTTGTTTCCTATATATTGAATGTGAAAATTTCTCCATCTTGTCTACCTCTTCAACACGAGTTAATATAAATATTGAAGAACCATGGAGAAATTCAATAATTGAATGGCATTTTGGTAAAGAGATATATGTCATCGATTGCTTGTTTGTCGGGAGAGCCAAATAAGGTTTTGCAACACTTGTATTCCTGAAGTGCGGACCTCAGGTAAATTTTAAAAGAGAGCTTTGAATACATACATTATTTATGGTAAAGAGATATATGTCATCGATTGCTTGTTTGTCGGGAGAGCCAAATAAGGTTTTGCAACACTTGTATTCCTGAAGTGCGGACCTCAGGTAAATTTTAAAAGAGAGCTTTGAATACATACATTATTTATGGTAAAGAGATATATGTCATCGATTGCTTGTTTGTCGGGAGAGCCAAATAAGGTTTTGCAACACTTGTATTCCTGAAGTGCGGACCTCAGGTAAATTTTAAAAGAGAGCTTTGAATACATACATTATTTATGTATTCCAAGTTTACCTTTAAAATTTTCCTGAGGTCTGTATTTCGGGAATACAAGTGTTGCAAAACTTCATTTGGTTCTCCTGACAAATAAGTGATTGATGACATATACCTCTTTACCAAAACACCATTCAATTTATTTACCCACCCTGACACCTGCCATGCTTTGTTCATACAAGGATGAGGCAGGGGATTTTTTTATAATGTTTATTAATATTTAATTTAAGTTTTGAGTTTTTATAGTACTTTAAAATACTGTCCAGTATTTTAAAGTGTGCTGTACAGTAAAACCTCTTTATGTACTCATTTCACTAATAATTTATTTTATTAAAGTTTGTTTTGCAGACTTTTATAAGAAATTTATTTTAGTTTTCAACTGATATGTTTAATTTGGAAACAGGTTGTTTTAAAATAATTTCTGAACACTAGCAGTGTGATTTTGCTCTCTTGTTATTCAAGGTTAAGTTTTAATCAGCAATTCTCGACGGGAATTTGAATTTTTAATTTTTAGGGGGCGTTGGCCCCCTAAAAATGATTGGAGGGGGGGGGGGGGGGATTAAAACTTCAAGGCTCACAAATACAAAAAAACTATGCACTTATGGTTAGTATTTTTTATGTAGAAGAAGAATAATAAACACTATATTAATTTTAGAGGAACAAGGCAACTCAATTATACTAGTGGGATTTTAGTCCTTATTGCAAAACAACCTCTTTTAAAACTAAGCATGTCAGTTAAAAATCCATCGGCAATATTGTTTATTCAAAACTTTTATATATACACGTATATATTATACTACCTTGATCAAAAAGTTTTAGGACCGGCCACCGTGTGGCGCTGTCAGTTACCTGATTGGAATTCTTTTTTTTTTGTTAGGTTACCACATCTATCATTGACACTTCCCTCTAAATTTCAGCGTCATAGCTTGACATTTGTAAAAGTTACGCTGTACTGAGTACATCTACCTTTGTGCGTGTTTTCGATTTTTTACAAGTTTGAAAATGGCATCAACTGTGCATCAACGAGTTTGCATTAAATTTTGTGTGAAAAACGGATTTAACAGTCCGCAGACTTTGGAAATGTTGGAGAAGTGCTTTTTGGTGGCACGAACGGTTCAGAAGTGGTCGTGAGTCGGTCGAGGATGATGAACACCGTGGGTGTCGAAAACTGATGAAAACATCGATAAAATCAAAGAAATATTGGCCAAAAACCGCAAATTGACCATCAGAGAGTTGGCAGAGGACTTGAACATCGCTTATGGATCCGCTGAAGACATTTTGGTTAATGATTTGGGCCTCAGACATGTTGCTGCAGAACTGGTGCCGAAAGACCTCAATTTCATGCAAAAAAAGGACCGCGTTGAAATCGCGAAAGACATGATTTCCATGAGTTTTTGACCAAAAACAACACGAATACTATCCAGCACCCTTCGATTTCACCTGATCTGGCTCCCTGCGACTTTTTCCTGTTCAACCGACTTAAAAAACCGCTTCGCGGAACGCGTTACAGCACCCGAGAGGATGTCATGAAAAAATCGAAGACGGCTCTGATGGACATACCAAAAAATTGAGTACCAGCGGTGTTTTGAGGATTGGATCAAGCGCTGGCCTAAGTGCGTTGCAGTCGATGGGGAGTACTTTGAAGGGAACCATATCGATTTTGATGAGTAAACTTGTATTTTCGATTTTATGAATAAAGTCTTAAACTTTTTGATCAAGGTACTATACTTGTTAACTTTTTCATTGATACAAAGTATTTTATAAACAATATACTATATACCATGGAATAAAATGATCCTTGTTGCCAACATCCTACTTTTCCCCATTAAACAGAATGTTTACTTCCATCTTTGGAATGGCAACAATCCTGCCTGGCATGAATACCAACATCTCCACTACAACTTCCAAAATTCTCATCTGTATTAAAATTTAAGCAAACTAATGTAAAAAAAAGTTAAAAATTAACCCATCACTTCCAAGATGGATTTTATAAAATAATTATGAACTTTATGGATAATCTTTATGCTATTATAAATGTAATGTTTGTATGTTAGGCAGTTAACATAAATATTATTATGCATATTATATTAAATATTATACCCAGCTAATCGTGTGTACTCACTAATTTTAAATCAAATAATATTTATGGTTTTAGATAAAATAAAATTTATAAGTTTTAATTGAAATTTATTTATATATGTGTTTTTTTATTAGAAAAACTTTTAAAAACACTTTTATTTATCGTGAAATTAAGACTTATTAATGTATTCACTGCCGACCACATGATAATATAACGTGTAAGACATGCTCCACGGACCACAGTAACTTGTATCCCCGGTCACATTGGAAGGTGGACATATTCCTCACTACCATACATGGACTGTTTATATACAGTAAACTCTCAATTATTCATCTTCTCCCTGGCTCCATCCCAACTCACTGTCTGCGAAGACTGTCGGGGTCAGCTCTCCTCATCCTCAGGTTGTATGCTCTTCTGTCCCGGACTACGTCCCCCAGGCCGTGCCTCTGCATCAGGTTATCTTTTTGCACCACCCATGAATTCTTTGGTCTTCCTCTGGTTGTTATTCGAGGAAGATCCATGGAGATTGCCTGGTTCACAATGTGATCGGGTGCTCTGCGTCCAACGTGCCCATACCATCTCAATCGCCTCTCCTCCACCTTGCTGTTGATGTCTGCTGTTGATGCGTGAGCTTTTTATTTTGCCTCTTAGGGACACACCAGCTGGCCATCTTAGCATGCGCATTTAGGCAGTTTCTAGTTGCCTAGAGTAAGAGTTATACATCGTCCAGCATTCGGAGCCATAGAGGAGTGCGAGTCTGACAATCGTTTGGTATACTTTTCCTTTTAACTTTACTGGCATTTTCGGATCACATAGAACTCCCGTCATTGATCTAAATTTCATCCATCCCACACTAATTCTATGTGTTACATCTACTGCACATCCTCCATCGCTATGGATGAGTGACCCAAGATACTTAAAGGAGTCACAATTTGACAATGTTTCTCCATCCATTTGCATTACGGGAGTGACAGCATTTGTGTTCTCGAGTGGTAGGTACAGATACTCTGTTTTCTTTCTGCTCAGTCTCAATCCATTGTCCTCCAAGATTCTTCTCCACCTTTCCAGACTTTTTTGCAGGTCTTCATGTTTTTCACTTATTAATACGATATCGTCTGCAAATAGTAGGATCTTTAGGAGACTGTTCATTTCCTGGTTAGTTAAATAGTCCATGACTAAGATGAACAGTAGCGGACTGAGTACCGATCCTTGATGTACCCCCACCTTTATAGGAAATTCTGGTGAAGTTCTGGTACATATTATATAGTCCTAAAAAAATTTATACATGTTTCGAAATGTTATCAAAAAATTCGGAATTATTTTACTTCCCTGGTTAATTTGCAATCCAGTTAATAGAACCCTAGATAATTGACAGTCTACTGTTTATAAAAATTGTTATACTGTTTATAAGAACCCCGGATAATTGCCAGTCTACTGTTTATAAAAATTTGAAAACACGACAGCATTTTTCTTTCTTCCAGTAATAACTAAAATTATTATGAATTGTTAAATATTAAATAGACATTGAAACATTCATTTGTATGCATTTTGGCTTGTGACGTAACAACTTCCAATGAAATTTGTCAGCCTTAATTGTTCATACAACCTATATTTTATTATGTCAATTTTTTTACTGAAAGGAATGAATTGCCAATAAAATTCATTACATATGGCCAATCACGCGAATTTGAATGGGTGTTTTTTTTTTGCAAATAGATATTTTTAATTTTTGTTATCTATACATAAAATAACGCCCTGTCATGTAGCTCATGACCGAGTATCATGACTCCCATGATAGCTTCCGATGACTCCTCTCCATCCATCCCTACACTCCACAGCTCGAAGGGTAGTCCAGATGCGTCTCTCACTTGGTCAGTCCAAATGCATTGGGATTTTTGCCCTTGTGCATCGTCCTTCCACGACTCCAGTAACCACAAACCTCTTCAAACTGTCTCCTTGGCCACGAGCAATGTACCCAAAGAATCGGAGAACTCGTCGAAGGCATATTGGACTTGCTAATATTAGGTCGGCAGTGAATATAAAATATTTATATTTTCAAAATAAAACTTTAGTTTAAAAAAGCACAATTTAACTTTTCGTTAAATAATAGTTTTTAATTGGAACTTTAAATTTATATCGTAATTAAGAAAAACATATATTTTCAAAATTATATTAATTTATTTATTATGTGTTAACATAAGTTGTGTCCGTTTTTTTCCAAATTAAAAATGAGCACCAAAAGTAAAACAAAATGGTTAAGGTTATACGTCATTCGAAAGAAAATTTTCTGACCTTCAAGATATTGCGTTTGCTTTTACGTTACATATATTATTTTATTTGATTACAAGCCCTCAAAATGGAATGTCAAGTAGACAAAAGTGAGCATTTTCGACAATTCCTTCTGTTAGCGTTCAATTGTCGAACATTGATTTTTGTTGTTTTCACTCAAAACACGTGGGACCCAAGCGGCGAACTTCTGGACTTTTCCCATTGATTTAAGATGGCGGTATACAGTCATGTGACTACAATTCATCTGCTCAGCCAATTCTAAGGTGGTTTGAAGGGGATCTTCATGAATAATATGCTTTAAGCGGTCCTTATCGAAGTCCACTGGTCGTCCGGAACGCTCCATGTCTTTCAGGTCGAAATTACCGTCTTTGAAACGCAAAAACCACTGACTAGCTGTCCTTATATTCATATCATCTTCACCATACATTTCGCAAATATCACGAGCAGCTTTGGCTGGCTTTATTCCCTGGTCGAAAATGCTCACTTTAGTCTACTTGACATTCCATTTTGAAGGCTTGTAATCAAATAAAATAATATATATAACGTAAAAACAAACGCAATATCTTGTAGAGCAGAAAATTTTCTTTCGAATGACGTATAACCTTTACCATTTTGTTTTACTTTTGGTGCTCATTTTTAATTTGGAAATAAACGGACACAACTTATGTTAACATCCAATAATATATATATGAGCTTGAAGTTTCACTTGATTGACTAAAAATTTCTTTGTTTCTTAGAAATTAAATTATATTTTGATTTAAATTTTTCTAACAAATTTGACTTGTGTAAAAAAAAATATTGTAGGAGTATTTAATGTACTATAACTTAACTAAAATTAGAGAGTGACATTATTTACTTGATGCCAATAATTACATGAAAACTATGTTTTTTAAAATCTTTTCTAAGATATTTAAAAAGTACAACTACATATAAATTTTACTTATATGAATATATCGATGGTCCAGTTCATTACTCAGACAACTCCAAATAACTGATTTTATCAACATCTATTGATAAAATATATAAAACTCGGGCAAAAATGAATAGTATTTGATTTATGATGACGATTATAATATTGCTTTTTTCATTATCGCAAAACAGGTTATTTGGAGTTGTCTGAGTAATGAACTGGACGATCGATATATCACAGTGGAATTGGAGTGTACAGTGAATGTAAACTATCACTTTGTACACCTTAATTAAAGTAATCATTGAATATGGAAGAAATCATTTGTTTGAAATTAATAAATCCTTGTTCACTAGTGATTGTATACTAATGACATTACATCATACATAACATGCCATTTTATTCAGAGTTTGCATTTACACTTCAGAGTTTCTCATTTCAAAACTCAAGAACTGCAGCTGTGCATGGATATTCATATTCTAGAACATTCACTAATAACAAGCAGTAAAAGTACACTTTCACTATTGAATGTGCTTTTTTAAACTGCCCAATTTTTTATTGCAATGCTTTTTGTCAAAGGGATCAATGTTGATATTTAATTTTAATTTAAAGAGAAATAATCCTTGATTTAACTTCAAGCGTATACAGTGAAACCCCGTTTTTATGTTTTTGAAGGGACTGATAAAAAAAAACGTAATTAGAGGGAAAACGTAGATTCGGGGCTAGAAAAAAAAATATTTAAATTATTTTTTATTTAGATAATCACGCGAATCTGTTTGTTACATATTTTTGTGCTAGTTTACAGCTCTTTCGATGTTATAAATCGATAAGAAAGTTTCGTCTTGTACGTTTTCAATGCTAGTAAAGTAGCTTTTAAGGTCCTCAATATGCCTCATAGCCTATTCTTTTGTTGGAATTGGATGGGTTAAGTTTACCTCTTCTTCACCAGATAATTCTTCGTCGGATAAGTTTTCGTGGATGTGACTGTCCACTATATCATCGATATCCTATAAAACACAAACACAGATTGACCTGCCTATACAGTCTGCCTGCCTCTGATTCGCTAAATTTCCCACCGATTGCATCGTATTACACGACTCGTGTAACCTTGACCATGAGCGATGCACGTGCACACGGGTCTATAAATAGAAACAACATATTTCTGCTTCCTAATATTCATTTCAAATATTTTAAATCGTCGCGCTTTTAATTCATATGTTTATAAATTGATTTGCATTTAAAATGCGAGAAATAAAAACGTAAAAGCGGGTACTAAATGTACTAAAATAAAACGGGATTGTAAAAATTGAACGCAAATAGCGGGAAAATGTGAATTCCGGGCACGTAAAAACGGGGTTTCACTGTATAGTTATTATTATTATTTACTATGGCATTCTAAGTTATAAGTTTAGTCAATTCATATAGTTTTATATTTATAATATATGATGACACGGTGTACTTTTAATATAAATCATGCCAAATATTTCTGTGCAATTTATTGTCATGAATAAAATATTAAAATATATATATATATATATATATATATATATATATATATATACGAGTAAATATATATTTTGTGTCTATAGAAATAATTATTTAAATAAATATACTTTATATTATTTGTTTACATTTTTTAATACTAAAACCTTTATTTTGTGTAAGTATTCATAGATATAGGTTAGTCAAAAAGTTTTGAAAGCGACATCTATGGAGCAGTAGAAAACCAAAATTTCTACGCCATTTTAATATTTCATAAGAACGTACTCAAAATTTCATTTCGATCTGTCAATTCATTCTTTGTTTACAAGCCATTTGAAGTTGAAATGTCAGTGTATTTTTTAACAATGGAAAAATCCAAATATCGTGCAGTGATTAAATTCTTTGTTTAGGATGGTTTATCGGCTACTGAGATCCATGCAAAGATGGTGAAAGTATTAAAGGAGTTTTCACCGATGGGTTTTGGAGTTTAAGCGTGGCCGTACAAGCGTTGAAGACGATCCACGCTCAGGACGTCCAAAAAGTGCATCAACACCAGAAATCATAGCGAAAATACAGGATATGGTTTTGAAAGATCATCGATCGACTGTGGATGTGATAGCTGACACCATAAGCATCTCACATGGAACAACATGGCATATTTTGGCTGAAGTTTTGGGTTTCAAAAAACTGTGTGCACAATGGGTGCCGCATTTGCTAACAATGCAACAAAAACACGTTCGAATGCGACTTTCTGAGCAACATTTGGAGCAATTTCGAAAGGATAAAAAGGATTTTCTGCGTCGATTCATCACTATGGATGAGACTTGGGTGTACCACCATGATCCTGAATCAAAACAAGAGGCTAAGGAGTGGTGTGAACCAGGCACTTTGGCTCCGAAGCGAGTTCGTGTCCAGAAATAGGCCAAGAAGGTGTTAGCGTCAGTTTTTTGGGATGCAAAAGGAATTTTATTGATAGATTATCTCCAAATTGGTAAGACAATCAACTCTGATTATTATTGTGACCTTTTAGACGAGTTGGATGAAAAAATTTGTGAAAAAAGACCCGGTTTGCAGAAGAAAAAAATCATTTTTCATCAAGACAATGCACCTGCTCACACAGCTCAAAAAACCATCGCGAAAATCAGTGAATTGGGGTACGAATTGTTGCAACATCCACCCTATTCGCCAGATTTAGCTCCCTCTGACTTCTGGCTGTTCTCACACCTCAAAAAATTCCTTCGTGGAAAGCATTTTTCATCAAACGAAGAGGTTATAGCCGTCGTAGAGGAATATTTTGCAGGCCTTCCAGAAAGTCACTTCCGTGATGGGACAACAAAGTTGGAAGATCGTTGGACCAAGTGTATTGATCTTATGGGAGACTATACTGAGCAATAAAAGTGATTTCCCCCCAAAAAAAATGTATTTTCATTTCCGCTTTCAAAACGTTTTGACTAACCAGTACATAACTTGTTTTTTTATTGTGTTTCCTTGTGTATAATGTTATTTAACAGGTTTGTGGATTTTTTGACGTTGCTTTTAAAAGTAGCACCGTTACAGTTAATATTACCGTATTTTACAGACTATAAGACGCTACGGACTATAAGACACGCCTTAATTTTTAAGCAATTTATAAAAAAAAATAACATTTTTATTATTAGATTGCAAAGCCAGACTAAAAAAAAATCTTAGTTTATAAAACCGAACGGATCTAAAATCCATGAAAATAATATTTGGTCTTCATACTCTTGTGGCATTTTTTTTTTTTTTTTTTACCTGGTGAGTTTATTGCCATGTGGCAATCTCTTCCAACCAACCAGAAAGATGTTTTTATAGGCTCTAAGTATTAACCAGACTGAAATCCCTTTTTTAATCTGGGTTCCAGCGGGGATCGAACCCGCAACCTCTGGATCGGCAGACAAGTGTCTAGTTACCACTAGGCCACGGAGGTCGTCATTTTCTGAGATATTTTGGTTTTGGTTCGCATGCTAAGTCCATGACGCTTCATAAACCAACAATGTAACACCAACCAACTCCACCCTTAAAGTCTGTTGAGTTCCACTGTAGCGCTAGCTTATGAGCGTGTATTTGAATCATTTTTGTATTAATTCCAATGCCATTTTGACGGTATTCTTGAATCCATTTCAATACGTCATCGTACGCTGCCAGTTGATCCAATGTTGCCAGATAGAGATAGGTTTCCCGCGGCATCGAATATATGATCATTTTTAAGACTGGCGGGAATTTTAAATCAAACGCTGGACATTTTTATATTGATTTCGAGTATAAGACGCACCTGAATTTTGGAGGCAATTTTTTGAAGAAAAAAGTGCGTCTTATAGTCTCGTTAAATACGGTAAATCTCCGGTAACGTGCTATTAACCATTTATGATAAGTGAGAAGTATGATAATAGAAGATTGTGCTCGATGAGATATATGAATGTGGAGGAGGCGAAAGTTTTGTGCTTAGATAGAAAAGTTTGGAGATATGTTCTCTCTGCCGACCCAGCAAGGGACACGGCGTGATGGGTGATATGCATTAAACTTCTTTTAATATTCTTTCAAAATTTAATTTCATTGTGGACAACTGAATTCTAACATCAGGAGTGGCAATCCAACTTAATTCTGTATTTAGTTTTTATCGCAGTGTACGAGGCGTATCCAGAAAGTAAGTGTACTGAGGCTCTCACGACCGGATGGATTTTATTTTCGACATGTTGGCTACACTTCCGTGTAGCCTGACCCTTCCCCTCCACAACGAGACCGGTTCGAGGTCAGTACGTTGAGAAGTGTCGACGCGACAACACGTTTCGTGAAAAATGTAAATCCAATCTCCCGCCAAGTGCGAAATACGCGGCGTCATCCGTTATCTCGTTTGGAAGGGAAAACCTCCGGTTGAGGTTTATAATGAGGTGAAAACTGCATATGGTGATAAAGCTATGAATCGTACGAGTATGTACAAGTGGTGTCGCGAGTTTAAAAACGGTCGTACGTCTGTGCATGATGATCAGAGAAGCGGAAGACCTTCAATTGTGACTGACGAAATTGTTTTGGGACTGTCAAGGCATAATTTTAATTGAATACATGCCTCAAGGGGAGACCATCAACTCTGCAAGATACTGTGAGACCCTAAAAAAATTGCGGAGGGCGATTCAAAACAAGAAGAGAGGCATGCTGACAAAGGGAGTCTGCCTGCTGCATGACAATGCTAGACCACACACGGCCAACGCCACGAAGGAACTGCTCGCCTCGTTTAAATGGGATGTCCTGAACCATCCCGCGCATTCCCCTGACCTAGCACCTTCAGATTACTATCTCTTTACCTCCCTGAAGCTGCACATGGGTGGAAAAAGGTTTTCAACCGACGAGGAGGTAAAGGAGGAGGTGGAGAAGTGGACGGAGGGGTTGGCGGGAAACTACTTCGAGGAAGGCATTAAAAAGTTGATACCCCGCTTCACCACCTGCACTGAGAGGAATGGCGACTATGTCGAAAAATAGCTTACATATGTACTACGGTAGCCACGTAATTTTTTTGTTTAAATAAAAAAAATTGTAACCTACAAAAATTCAGTACACTTACTTTCTGGACTTACCTAGTAGAATGAAATTCCTCTTTCCCACAAATGTTGTTTTAAACAGCGATAAACAACTATGTAATTGCCTTTTTAAATCTAGTGATTGGACACTACAATACTCCATATGGGATTTCATACTTTTTTTCTTAGGTACGGGAAGGTTAAATACATTTTTCTTGCATACATATCAACACGCCATCTCCCTGTCAGGGTAGGCAGAAAAGACAAAGTACCAGACTTTCCTATCTCAACATACCTCCGCCTCTTCACATCCATACAACTTTACGATTTCTCTGACTTTTTACATTTCATTCTTTTAAAATATACACTTAACCATGCTTTTGTTGGTATTCCTCTACTACATCTTCCACTCACATTTGCACTATATATTTATTTGATCAGTCTTTCTTCATTCGTTCATTCCACGTGCCCAAACCATCTCAGAGTTGTGTTCTTCATCTTGTTCAATACATCCACCTTAATTAACCCTTTTAATCCCACGGGGCCGATCATCGGCCTCAAAGTTCTTATACAAGTTTTTATGGTGAATAAAAAAATAGTAAAATATTTTTTTTTTATGAAATATTAAAATTACTTATTATTTTACACTCTACAGGAAGGTCTCCACAAAAAAAATAGGTTTTAAAACTAAATATTAACTGAGATAAAAAATAAAATATAAACTAATGTTTTTTTTGGCCAAAAAATGCTGGGATTTTTCACACATTTTATGCAAAATATGCTGTGATTAAAAGAGTTAAGTTCGCGTTCATCCCCCTACGTATCCTGTTATACATTGTCACCCTGCTTACTCTTCTCAATGTACGCATTTCTACATTTATTCAGCTCCTTTCAGTCTTTCCACATCCACGTTTCGCTCCCATACATCAGAGTTGGTACTAAAATACTGTTGTGGATTTTTCATGCATAACTTATTTTACTGTAGAACATCAAATTTTAGGGTTCCGATGATAAAATTTGAAACTCATCTTAAGGAAAGACTGTGAACCTCAATGATTTGTTAAGTTTATTTAATGCGGGACACAAGTGATACATGGTTCGCTCTTATATAGGGCAAGACAAACTTGTAACAACACTGTACAAAACATATTCAGAGCATTGTGACACAGAGTATTGTCAATATGGTGAATACAAAATGTACCCACATATCAACATGATTGTCACAAAGTTTATTAACCCTTTTCATCCCAGCCTATTTTGCATAAAATGTGCGAAAAATCACAAGCATTTTCTGGCAAAAAAAACAGTAGCTTATATTTTATTTTTTATCTCAGTTAATATTTTGTTTTAAAACCTAATTTTTTTGTGGAGACCTCCCTGTGGAGTGTTTAATAATAAGTAATTTTAATATTTCATAAAAAAAATATTTTACTGTTTTTTTATTCACCATAAAAACTTGTGTAAGAACTTTGAGGCCGATGATCGGCCCCGTGGGATTTTTCGCATACACCAGTTGGGACCGATAATAATCGGCCCCGTGGGATTAAAAGGGTTAATATTGGAAGAATGCTCACAAAGTTCGATGAATCCTGCTCAAAGTACAATATGATTATCTCCGTACCAAAAACCAAGTGTATGACATTCTCCAAAGACCCACTAGAGTGCAGAAATTCAGTGCGTGACGAGCCAATTGAACAAGCAACCCAGTTCAGATATCTTGGCAGTGAACTGCTCAGCTCTCATGAGCTCCCCAGAGAAGTAAGGCCTCAGGTAGATAAAGCTGCAGTTGTGGCAGGCTGCCTGAGAGCTGTCATATGGTGGAATAAAGATATGAGAACGGATAGCGAGGTACGCATTTATAAGACCTGTGTGCAACCTATTCTCACATATGGCATCGAAGCGAGGGCGGACTCGGGACAAAAAGTATGCTAAGGACAACAGAAATGAGAACTCTGTGCGCTATTGCTGGGAAGACTTTGCGTGATCGTGTAAGGAACACCACAATCTGAGAGGTCTGTGAGGTCCAAGATGTGGTCAGATGGGGACGACAGCGTCGACGATACTGGTACCAACATGTACAGAGAATGAATTCCACAAGAATTCCATACATAGCTCTGCATGGGGTGCCAGATGGACGGTGTCCGCTAGGGAGACCCCCGAAACGATGGAGAGATAGCTGGAGCTCAGCATCACAGGACAATCCTGCAGTAACAGACTCTTGAGTCTATAGAAAGTATAAGAAGAAGAAGAAGAATATTGGAAGCTTTGAAAGGATTAAGGATGAAATGAATGTGGGTTATTGAAAATTATAAAAATAATTTTGAAATATATTTATTTTATTGTTAATATTCTTTTAAGTTTTGAACACATTTTTGGCTTTTGAAATATTTAGTTTCTTTTCCATTTCTTTACTTGGCATATACTTTTTTTAAATAAGTCCAACCAATTTTTATCAGCCTAAAGAAATGTAAAATAAAAATATCAACTTTTTTGAGATATAGATTAATAAGATCTATTTTACTATACTAAAGGAAATGTAGCATGGTCTCTGTGACGTTTCAAAAATTTGCCCCAATACAACCTTGTGACGACGTTCAGTAATTTTAATTATTTTATCAACTTTAATATAAGCCTCGATTCTAATAAATAGCAAGTTATTTAGGTAAATCCATTGCATAAAACTAACAATAATGACAAATTAATACATCTTGTTACAAATTAGCAAAAATATGTTAAAATCAAATACTATTTGGTGACATTCGACAAAAGTCACTACGTTAGTCTGCATTGGCTAAGGATGGGGTATACAATGATTGGATAATCTATTTTTTTATACATAATATCAAATGTTCGTAATTAGTATTAATTCATACTGGATCTTGGCCTATTTAAAGATACATACAAATCATACAATACATTAGAAAATCAGTATAATGAAAATTAGGAATTAAAACGTCAGTTTAGAGAAAACAATGTTTTGATTTATAAAAAAACTATTCGATTTGTAAATTAAAAACGATTTTATCCCATCCCTTTGAGACATGATATTTCAAACGTCACAGGGGTCATGCTACATTTTCTTGAGTATACAAGCATAGATATTCAATTTAGTTTTATCACCTGACTACATACTAAATAACACTTTATGTATGATTCAATACTTTTTTTTACTATATCTAATTTACTGTGTGTTTTTATTAGAAACTACAGTAGTCCCCCATTATCTGTCGTTTCGTCTTATGAAGTTTCAGTTATCCTCAGTTTGAAAATATGAAATAGGAAATTCCAAGATATCATTAGGTCAATAGTAGCCAAACACTATGTCTCAATGTCAACATCATTCAGTTGACTTTATCATTACCATCTCAAGAAAAAAGGTGTCTTCTTCTTCCTCTTGGTTTAGGTCGTATGACCTGTTTGTGACGGTGGGCTGTCCTGGGATGATGACGTCCAGCTGTCCTTCCACCTTTTCGGCGGCCTTCCTGCTAGTCTCCTGCTGTTAGGGTTTTCAGTCTTAGCGATTCTTGCCAGTCTTATATCCTCCATGCGGTCCACATGATCCCTCCAGAAACGCCTTCTACTTCTTCCCCACCTCACTATGTCTTCAACACTACAGACAGACCTTATCGTCTCATTTTTTATCCGATCTCTAAGAGTTCTGCCTGCGATGAAGTGTAGGGTTCTCATATCTGCCACTCTGAGAAGGTTTTTTGTCCTGTTGGTATCGGCTCTCACTTCTATCCCATATGTCATGATGGGGCGGACGCGTGTCATATATCCTGATCTTACTTTCGGTTAGCATGTGTTTGTTTCTCCATATAGTGTCAAGCCAAAGCTGTTCCTTTATTAGTTTGTGCTCAAACTTCACTATATAGGTCACTGTTACTGGAGATCTCTACACCTAGGTAAGTGAATCGCATGACTTGTTCGATGGCTACGTTATCGATGATCAGTTTGCATCTGAGTGGCTCTTTTGATATTGTTAAGCACTTTGTTTTATTGACAGAAATCGTCATATTGTAAACATGGTGAGTACGGTATTAAAATATTTTGGGAGTCACTAGATTGGAAAAGATCCGAAATGAACAAATTTGCGGAACAATCAAAGTGGTGCCAAAATAAAGCCCTAGAAGCACGACTACGCTGGTATGGACACGTGTAATAGCGAGATGAAGGGTTCACGGTAAATACAGCTACAAATTGGTAACTCCCAAATAAATGCAGAGGAAGACCCAACATAAGAAAGTGGAGGAAGACATAATGAGATTCCGACTATCCCTTAGTGATTGTCGAGGTGTAGAGAGATGGAGGAAGAAGGTAAAAGCAGCTGACCCCAAATGGATGGAACAAGGTAAAGATTAAGAAGATGCATGTATAGTATATACTATCCGAGGTTTCTGGTATCCATTGGGGGTCTTGGAGTGTATCTCTTGTGGATAAGCAGGGGACTACTGTTGAAATTAACTTTTAAATATTGAATTGATATTTTTTTTATTCAAATGTGCAGTCTTCGAATACCAAATCTAATTAATATTATTATAGGGTGTATTTGTGTTTTACTCTGTTTAAAATATATGTATATTGAATAAATGTTAAAATTTATTTGAGATTTTATAAGTTTGAAATATTTAAAATTTTCAAATTGCATATAATTTTTTTGACAACTTGCAATTTACACTTTAACCCTTTATACCAGAGGGTGTTCAAGTGACGTTATTTTAATTTTATCTATGTTACAAAACTAGCAGGCAACACTCTACAGTCAGTTTGGTGCTAACTTTCATGTGATGTTTTATATTTTTTCCTAGCAGGTGTTTTAAAAATTAAATAGCGATTTCTATCAATTTGCTTCAAGTTACAGTTAACTGCATATGATTAAATCCTCTGAGGTGAACATAGATTCTTTAAATATATAAAGCAGAGTCCTATATTTATAAAAATATTTATAATTACGAGTATTTAAATAAAGTTTTTAAAACATTTTTATAAATTTAAAATTTAACTCTACAATATAAATGCTTGACTAATAAATGAAGTTTTATGCGGTGCAAGGTCTTCTGATATTTACACTGCGTTTTTGCAGCTGTTAGTGCTGATATTTAGAGGATGTTACAGCTCTCTTTTTCAAATCTTGTTGACTATCAAGCTCGCTATCTGTGGAAATGCCACTTAGTCTACAGTGGAGTCTCAACCGTAACATGATCACTAGAGTCCCTTCTCACTCACAACCGTCATGTGAACATCCTAATTAACTCTGATTCACAACTGTAAACGTGAACTGATACCATGTCTCAACAGGAGCATAGAAGCCTGAAATGATTCAGTTAATTATATTTTTATTTATTTGATGTCCCTTTATTTTTATTTTTTACTATAGGAAACCTGTCAGATTTGAGATAGAATCCTTCAGCATGTTAGGGTGTTTATTAATTAGTTGTGAATAGTAACTCTTTGGTCTACCAAACATTTTTATTTTGATCGAGAGATAACAGGCTGGTTTTTCGGCATTTATTCCCACAATCAGCGAAGCCAATAACCAACAACTTCTGAACTACAACATTTAGTTCAGGAGTTGTTGGTTATTGACTAACTACAACATTTTCAAAACATCAGTACTTTGAGCCATAAAAAACGGAATAAATGCCGAAAGACTTTATAGTATGGATACCATAGATAATTGAATCTTTAATTAGATGAAAGACTGGATATTATATAAATCAATTATAAAAGTTGTTGAAAAATTACCAAAACTAGTTATCTGATTGATAATTTATTAAAATTGATGTAGCTAAACATTCTAGACATATTAATTTAAAATTCTTTAAAGAATTAAGTGTAAATATAAATTGTGCAATCTATGAAAATGAATAAAACATTTAAATAAGATTAAATGAAAATACGTTGAAACCCCGTTTTTACGTTTTTGAAGCGACTGATAAAAAGAACCGTAATTGGAGGGAAAATGTAGATTCGGGGCTAGAAAAAAAATTTAAATAATTTTTTATTTAGATAATCACGCAAATCGGAAAACTTTTTTCAATCGATTTGCGATTTTTTATTATCGTAGACAAAGTTGTGATGGGTATCCCCAAATCACGCACGAGTGAAACACGTGAACCAACGTGTTTATTAACTTTTTCGAGAATTTTCCTTTTCTCTTGAATCGATAATGTTTTTCTTTGCTGAGACATTATTTGAAGGGATTCAACGAAAAATTAAAAGAAATGAAAAAAATGTAAATTGACATATGAAATATACGACAATTGAAATTGTATGTACACGAACGACACGTTTAAAACACAAGTACAGATTGACCTGCGTATACAGTCTGCCTGCCTCTGATTCGCTAAATTTCCCACCAATTGCATCGTATTACACGACTCGTGTAACCTTGACCATGAGCGCTGCAGCTGCAGGTGCACACGTGTCTATAAATAGAAACAACATATTTCTGCTTCCAAATATTCATTTCAAATATTTTAAAACATCGCGCATTTAATTAAATATGTTTACAGATTGATTTGCATTTTAAATATATCAAACATAAATTGCGGGAAATAAAAACGTAAAAGCGGGTACTAAATGTACTAAAATAAGACGAGATTGTAAAAAATTTAACGCAAATAGCGGGAAAACGTGAATTCCGGGCACTTAAAAACGAGGTTTGACTGTATTTGTATAAACCAAGGTTGCTCAAACTTTTTGTACACATGAGCTACTTTTTTTAAAGGGCGACATCGCAAACTACCAGTGTACAGAAAAAAAATACAAAATTATAATCGGATACAATATAATTTAAAATTAATTATAAACAAAAAAATATATACAGTATTAAATTTACAAATTACTAGAATTAAATATATTATGTGTATACAGTAAAAGTCCGTTAATTAGAACAACGATAATTCGAATTTTTCGCCATTTTATAAGTCCTGAAATTGACTTTTCATAATAAATTCTACTGATAATTCGAAGAATCGTGTATTTCGTAATGTTTTTTGCCAAAAAACATTTATGGATCCTAATAATTCGAAGTTTTCTACGTGAAACATAAACACAGTAGCCGAAAAGATTGACGGGTGTTTCTTTTATTTTCTATCGTAAGAATGGGGAAGTCCTCGGATAAAATAAGGAAACGGTGTGAAAAGAATATGATAAAAATACAACTTCAGCATTTTTTTGTGAAACTGTTATTTTTAATCTTTATATATTATAAATTAGCAAATATTTTCTCATGAAATTTTAATTCTGAAATGAAATTCAAGTAGCGCGCGAACTTTCAATTATTATCATAAGTATAGGATTTTGAGTATTCTTTTCATATAAATTATCACATTTTTTTTTATTTACTTTTAATAATTTCACAACTGCGAAAATTTATTTATCAAAAAATTTGAATCGTAGTTCATAATATCATAAGGCCCCCGTTACACGCTCAATCTGGATCGCAATCCGCGGTCCAAATCGGCGATCACGGATTGCGATCCGATTGATCAATCCATCAATCCGCTCATTACACGGTCAATCTTGACCGCGATCATTGATCGGCGATCACGGATTGCGATCCAGATTGACCGTGTAACGGGCGCCTAAGCAAAAGCGCCACCAAATAAAAATCAGTGATATCATATTTATATTATGCGTGCAAAAATAAACAAAACTGTATTAGTGACACTTGTAGTTAATTTTTATAATTTGTATATGTTGGCTGCCCATGAAAAATAATAAGTATTTTATTTTAACGTTAAATATGTTATTATAATATTGCAGAAATATGTCGACCAAACTTAACCCTGAGAGATCGGCGCACTGCTATAGCAGTGGAAGAAATTTGTTCTACCCTTGTTTTCTAAATGAATATCATTCATTTAGAATACAAGGGTACATATTCTAAAATATATTTATGTTGTAAAAATATATATTTTTTGTTTTTTTGTTGTTTAAAATAAATATTTATCACGAACGTCCGAATCGTAAATATATCTCAGCTCTAGATAGACAATTATATTTTTTTCTCGTAGCGCTCTCAGGGTTAAAGTGTCATATTATTCTTAAAGCAAGAAAAAAATATTCGGACCCATACAGAAACATGGATTTTGTAGAGTGAGATATAATGAGGAGTTATACAGCATATACAAAGAGCCCAACATTATAAAATACATCAAAATTGGGAGGCTACGTTGGGCGCGTCATGTAGCAAGAATGGGAGAAGAGAGAATGCCTAACAAGGTACTCTTTTCCAAGCCCCAAGGAAGACGTAGCGTGGGCAGACCAAAGCTCAGGTGGATGGATGGGGTGCAGAGTGATACAAGCGTGATTGGCATCAGGGGCTGGAGGAAGGCATCCCAGGATAGGAGGGAATGGCGACGACTGCTGGAGGAGGCCGGGGCCCACAATGGGATATAGTGCCATTGATTGATTGATTGAAGAAAAGTGGCCACGATATTCCCAGACATCGGAAAGTGCCATTCAAATCAATTTTTTTTGTAGTGATCGTGTAATTCATCATTAATTTATTTTAAATTCTGTCCCTTAAATTTAAAATTAACGGACTTTTACTGTATTAATGCATTATATTTACCGTATTTTACGGACTATAAGACGCCCTTTTTTCTTCAAAACATTGCCTCCAAAATTCAGGTGCGTCTTATACTCGAAATTATTGTAATATAAAAATGTCCAGTGTTTGATTAAAAATAAGCTACATTTTGGTATATTTATCTCAAAAATGTCATAATGTGGACATACCTGGATTTGAAAAGCGTCGACACATTTGAATGGCGTTTTGGTAAAGAGTTACATGTCATCAATTACTTATTTGTCAGGAGAACCAAATAAAGTTTTGCAACACTTGTATTATGTATTCAAAGTTTACCTTTATATTATGTATTCAAAGTTTACCTTTAAAATTTACCTGAGGTCTCTATTTCAGGAATACAAGTGTTGCAAAACTTCAAACTGACAAATAAGTAATTGATGACATATAAGTCTTTACCAAAACGTCATTCTTTGTTAGTATATGTTATGCAATTGAAAAAAACAAAGATCTATGTAAAAGCATGCCACAATTGATTGGTAGATCACGATTGACTGGTTGTGTGCCTTTGATATATACAGTAGTCCCTCTTTATCCATAGTTTCATTTACTCACGGTCAACTGTGTTTTTAAAATATTAAATGTAAACGTCCAGCATATCGTCACAAGTTGTTTAATGATATGTTATTCATCTCACTTCACTATCACATTAATGCCAAGTAGAGTAAGGGTAAGTATAGAACAATAAGGAACCCAATAGAGAAAGAAGACACAGGGGTAAGATGAAAGAAGACGCAGGTACAGGATATAACTATCACAAGTTGGCTTACATAGTTATCTCCGTTGGCACCAACGTCAAGGATCCTGATCCCCCATTTTGTATTGTACATCATAGGTAATGGACATTAATTATTATTAATTATTGTTGTTAATCTTTTACTGTGCCTAATTTATAAATTATAATTTACCATATGAAAAAAACATAGTGCATATACTCGTACATACGTGGGTCATCCAGAAAGTAAAGAACGTTTTAGCATAACTAAATAAAAACGAAAGATATCAACACAAAACTTTATTTACAGTCACAGTACCTTACTCTATTTTTCAATGTAGTCGCCATAGCTGTCAAGGCACATATTGTAACGTAGAACCTATTTTTCAATTCCGATGTTATACTCTTCTACCGCCAAAGATTTGAGCCAGGATGTCACTTCTTGTTTGAGGTATTCATGGTTTGCGAACTGTTTTCCACGCAAAAATTCCTTTAGTTTCGGGAATAAGTGAAAATCACTCAGTGCCAAGTCAGTGCTGTAAGGAGGATGTCCAAAAATTTCCTACTTAAGACGTTGAAGTTCTCGCTGTGTTTGTGCTGATGCATGAGGCCGCGCATTGTCATGAATCAAAACCACCTTTCCCGACAACGTTCCACGTCTCTTGTTTTGGATGGCGCGTCTAAGTCATATACTGTGCTTAAAGTTGCCTATAAATTTCCATACGCCGAATATTTTGTGCATTCAGAAAACGAATGACACTACGTACTTCACATTTGGCGGGATTTTCGATGGGTGCAGTAATTTTGAAAGGTTACAGAACAAAGACGCACGACCGTTCAGCAACAAAACTCGGCTCTCACTGAAGCGAGGGAAGGAGCTAACATATGATCGCGGTGGTGGGGGATCGGCGCAGGGCGTGATACGCAATCGTTCTTTACTTTCTGGACGCGTCTAGTATATAGGATTCAGTACTATCTGAGGATTCAGGCAACTAATGGAGGTCTTGGAACTTATTTTCTGTGGATAAGGGGGACCACTGTATTTTAAAATGCAATTGTAAAATTCATATGAAATATGTTTTGTGTTGTATAGAATGGATTGAGACATTGTGAATTTAATATAAGTGGTACTCCATCCCCGCTCGTATAGTCATGCATTCCACCTCATCAATTTTCAGTGAATTTATTTTGACATTAATATCCTCTTCCAGCTGCATTTGTGTTTGTAGTAAATACCGCAATGATGCTTTTGCCTGGAATTTAAAAAATGATATCAATTACTTATTGTATATTATCTATGTTTCTTATGTATTTGTGTGTCTATAATTTTAAGACCATTTTTTTATGCCCCGTTTTCATTGGTTAATTACTATCAAAGATATATGTCCTAACAAATGAAACATATTGCCTAACAAATGAAACATCTTGTAACATTGTTGTGCATTATAGCAGTGCTTCCCAATTACTTTCATGTAACGGCCCCCTAAATCTGAAGTAATTAATTCCCGGCCCTCCCCAAAAAAACTTTTTTTTTATAGTTGATGATTTATTTGGCAATAATTATTACAATTAAAATACACATATTTATATTCAACACAAAATTATAGGAACTTGCTTAAAAACTTTTTTTTTAAATAAAAACTATACTCACATGAAACAATTGAATACTCACATGAATATTTGTACTTTGTACTGAATATTTTCGCGACCCCCACGAGAAATCCCGCGGCCCCCAATTTGGGAAGCACTGAATTATAGCATACTTTTGAATCGCTAGAGATAACTGACATAGCATAATAAAAATTTAAGACTATATATTTAAAAAAACATTATAGACTTCAAGGTTTAACATGGTGGATAGTCACTTCTGTTTCTATGTTTTCTCTATTCTCTCTCCTAATCTTTCCAACTCCTATCCACATTAGTATAACCTAAAACATTTCTACAACACTTTACATCTACAAGTGCACATTTAATCTGGGAGCTAGTACTACACAGCAAAATACTGTGTTGGCAGTAGGGATCAAAATATATACAACATGTATGGTATACAATTCCTATAATATCTACTGCAACTCGGAAGGCAATGGGAAACTACCGCATTATTTTCCCCAAGAAAACCACATGAAAATAGTCAATAATTTGTGGGTCACATTTCTTAGCATTGAGGTCATGACGATGAAGAGAAGTAACTTGGTAAAAGTAGTGTTCTTGTCCAAAAGTAGCTGCAGAGTAGCGCCATTGCAACTTTTTTTAACTTAGAATACTTGAATAGCATGCTACTTTCGATTTTAAAGTAATTGTAACAGTGCTACTTTATTAAAGAAGTTTTAACAGTCCTGCGTTCATTAAAACTCAAGGAAAAGTAATTTCAAATTAGATTTGTTTTTTGACACTCAAAAGAGGTGGATGGTATAGATTCTATACCATCTATACTATAGAAGATGACCTATAAGTATGAAGAGTTATATCCAAAATAGTGTTTGAAAAAGTAAATTGAAAAGGAAACTTAGCTAATTAAGTATAAGTAATAAGTAAGGGACTAAGTTAGTAGAAGATAATGATTTTTTCAAAGGAAAAGAAAAAAATCAACATAGCATTGTTTTACTGCGCAACGGACATTGAAAATACCATAAAATAATGAAAGGTGTTGTTTTGCATGAAATTAACCTTAAATTATTTTATTTTTGAAGTCAAAACCTAAAAAATTATCTAAATTCTATATTATTCAAATTATCTTACATGAATATTTTTCAAAATACTCACCTCTTCCAGCACTCTCATCAGATCTAGTTGACTGTATTTAAGCATCTCAGTTTCTGTTCTAAGACTTTGGCAGACAGCATCCTGCACTAGCTCTGCACCGGGCCGCTGAGCCCTCTTGCCGAGGCGGGTGTGCGCGAGGGCTATGTAGCCAAGCTTGTCTGATAGAGATTTCTCCAAAGAGTATATATTTTCTGACATCTCTTCTACTTTTGTAACTGTCTGTAAAAGAGAAAAATATTTTGTTTTCAAATTAGCATACCGTATTAGCCTGACTATAAGGCGAGGTTTTTATTTAAAAAGGCGACACGTAAATGGGGGTGGGTCGCTTTATATTCGAGTCACATAGTGGGTAACAATAAATTCACTACTCGCAATTAGCGAAATGGCAACATTGTAATGAGAGCGTTCAAAAGGCGTCATTGTTTATACATATTTATTTATTTAACACTTTTATTGCAATACAATCTGGCGGGCTTATTACCAGGCAGAAATCTCATCCAACCAACCAGACAAAAGTAAATGAAGCAAGTTACATGGTCGCATAAATCATTCAAATGACTATCCATCCCTACGAAATCCATAAACACATACGTGAGCATGCCCATGCCCATGAACCCCACAAAGATGGACAATCACCCGAACATTATTTTTCATATAAAGTGAGTTATCATCAATCAAAAGGAAAGAAAGGGATGGTGGAGAGGAAAGGAAAATAAAAATCAGGAATGAAACACGTTATTTTACTGACTAGAAATTAAGAGTTTTTTCAGTCGCTTCTTAAAGCATGCCAAGGACGGAGCGAGTCTTATATTGGTTTGTAACTGATTCCAGAGTCTCATACATAGCCTGTGCGTGGTATTTTATATCAGTTTTTGAGTTGTTTTTTTTTGTACTGTGCTTCGTTTTGCATCTTTGCTACCAAAAAAATATTATGATTGACCATATTGAAAGACAAGGAGCTTGAAAAAATCAAGTGAATCAAGGAAAACGCAGAAGCTATGTTAAGGTTATGGTGGTGCGTGCTGCAGAAACAACCAACAACTGTGCGGCTGCCAGACAATTCGGTATCACGGAAAATAATATTATAGTTCGGAAATTCTAGGATGAGTCCTGTGACAGCTCACAAATATGCCCCAATACAACCTTATGTAATGTGTTTACCTAAATAACTTGCTATTTATTAGAATTGAGGCTTATATTAAAGTTGATAAAATAATTAAAATTACTGAACATCGTTACAAGGTTGTATTGGGGCAAATTTGTGAGCTGTCACAGGACTCATCCTAGAATTTCCGAACTATAGACGTTAGCGTTTACAAAAACATGACTTGATGAATGCAAATTTCCAATGAAACCATCATCAATGGATTTAAAAAATGTTTGCATATCCAATAAAATGGACGGTGCTGAAGATGATATCTTGTGGGAAAATATGATTGAGGATTCCGAAGACGATAATATCACTGAAGATGAGATGAGACTGATGCTGAGGATGCTATAGCCATGTGTGAATCTGACTGATCTGATTAGCTACTGTAGTTGGACTTTCATATTTCTTCTTTTCATGTTTAAACATGTACTTTACTATTATCTGGGTACTTTGTTTTAATGAATATTTTTCGTTTAACATTTTACATTTTATTTTTCATAATATTATAATGGTGAGGGAAATATTTTTTTCTCCAAAAAGCAGATTAAAAAATAGGGGTCGTTTTATAGTCGGGGCCAATACGGTAGTTGTTTTAACAGTATTTCATAGATCCATCCTGTCATGTAGCTCATGACTGAGAATTATGACTCCCATGATAGCCTCCAATGACTCTTCGCCATCCATTCCTGTACTCTGCAGCCAAAGAGCAGCTGTTAAGGGTAGTCCAGTTGCATCTCTCACTTGGACATTCCAACACATTGGGATTCTTCCTCTTGTGCGTTGTCCTTCCACGCCTCCAGTAACCACAAACTTCTCCAAACTGTCTCCTTAGCCACAAGCGATGTGCTTAAAGAATTGAAGGACTTGTCAAGGCTTATTGCTGGCAATCTGTTGGTGATCTGAAGGGTCTTTCAAATTGAGCAGTATTTTTTATTCTTGAATAAACCACAGATGGCGTCGCTCACTTGCCTGGGTCTTGTGACATTTGAGAATTGTAATGTATGACATTTATAAAAATTGAGTCGTATACAATACAACAACGCGTTCAAATTGAGAATTATTTTATGTATTGTAATCTCAGGAAACGGTGACGTTAATTGGCCACCAAGATCATGTGATCTGACACCATTGGACTATTTTCTCTGGAGTTACGTGAAAAGCCAGGTCTATAAGAATAACCCCCCGATCAATTCCTGAACCGAATGACGAAATTATTCGTGTTATTGGTGAGTTAGAACCTCAATTATGCCGAAAATTTTAACAAAAGAGTGGACATCTGTGGAGCTGCGAGAGGTGGACATTTGGCGGATATTGTTTTTTTTGTGTTTAAATTTCATATATTATACTTCAATGACCGCTTAAAAGTTTTTTGAAATCAAATCAAATTGTGTTTTATTCTAGAATTTAAAAAAATTTAATTAAAAAAACCGCTCAATTTGAAAGACCCTTTATATACTTTATACACCTTACTTCAATTTTAATAGGGGACCAAAAACTATTGGTATGTATTAAACCTACATACCATCACGCCATCTTTCTGTCGGGGATGGCAGAAAGGACAGATCACCAAACTTTCCTGACAAAAGACTGTAGTAAACAGAATTTCTCAACTTGATCTAATCTTTTATTTGAAATATTTTTTGTTTTGTTTTTTCAATTTTAACACTGTGTTTTTGGTAATATATAATAGAATTCAAAGAGTAATAACAAACAAACCAAGGATCACTGAAGAAAAACATGAAAATAATAATGGTATAGGGCGGGATTCGAACCAGCATCTTCTGTTTTAAGTGTCTTAGATAATATTCCGGGCAATATTTCTTTGAGTGCTTGCAATAATAGATTATGCTATCTAACTATCAGGTATGTTTACAATTGAATGATTAATCGAAGTATTGAAATAAAGAAGGAGAGTAGGAAGCGAGGCAGGTTTACTATTGAGAAAATATGACACTAATGGTACAAGGTATCGGTAGCTTAATGGTTAAAGCTGTTGTCATGAAAACAGAAGATGCAGGTTTGAATCCCGCCTATACCATTATTATTCTCATGTTTTTCTTCAGTGATCCCTGGTTTGTTTGTTATTATTCACCAATATATCACATCTACTTTTCCTTTCACACCTTTTTTAACACTATTCATTCTCAGATCTGTCTCTTCGCATCTGTCATACAATTTAATGATATACCATGTGTATAAAAAAACAAATAAAATAATTTCTATTAAATACCTGAGCAAGGGCGCACTCTAGTTTTTCTTTTGCTTTCTTTGTTTCAACAATTCGAACTTCGAATGCTCGGTTGCATTTATCGTTTGCGGCAACCAAATCTTCGTAAACCTAAAATAAGGTATTTTACAAAATTATAATGTATACAATTATACAATATCACAATTAACTAATGCACCTCTAATTAATCTTGTACCAATCTCTGGCTGAATTAATAATTATGACATTTTACAAATTCCTTAACATCTCGCCTGTAGGGAACCCTTATTTCCCTTACATATATAGATATCAAAGTCTGGTCAAATTACGGCTCACGGGCTATATAAAGCTCGCCTCGTATATTAATGTGGCCTGCTATCAACTAATTTTAATTTACAATCATTATGACATTTTACAAACTCCTCAACATCTCGCCTGTAGGGAACCTTTATTTCACTTACATATATAGATAGATATCAAAGTCTGGTCAAATAACGGCTCACGGGCTATATAAAGCTCGCCTCATATTTTAATGTGGCCTGCTATCAAATAATTTTAATTTACAATAATTATGACATTTTACAAATTCCTTAACATCTCCTCTGTAGGGAACCCTTATTTCACTTGCATATAAAGATATCAAAGTCTGGTCAAATTACGGCTCACGGGCTATATAAAGCTTGCCTCATATTTTAATGTGGCCCGCTATCAACTAATTTTAATTTACATTAACAAATTTTTAATCAAAACCTGCGTCTCCCGAAAAATTGAGATTTCCAGTTCTGAGTTTCTTTTTTTTATAATAGCATAGCATCTACTATATGATAGTATAGCGTATACTATAAAATGATATTTATTTGGCAGCCCATTCTTATATTTAAATTCTGAATGCGGCCCTTAAGCTATAATATTTACCCAGGCCTGCATTATAGACTGTCATTTTGATTATTTAAATGTACACATTCTTCAATCATTCATCAATTTTATTAATGTAATGGCACCAGTTTAAGGGGGTATAAAGTTTAGACCTTTAAGAATACATTCTCAAAAGGAAACTTTGAAATTCTCAATATTTACAAAGTTATAGCTATAAATGAGGCAGGAATTACGCCGCACCGGAATGAGACAATAATCTCAAAACTTTAAATGCATTTTTCTCGAAACTTCTGTTTTCGACCTGATCGACATAAAATCTCAATGTCTATCAAACCGATTGCCTTCAAATTTGGTATGAAACTTTAATAAATGTTTTTATATCGTCTCTACCTTGAAAAATTCAATGGGAAAAACTCGTGGGAATATATTCTCTCTGCTAACAAAGGAGAAAAAATAATTTTACTACCTTATCACAATTTATTCCTGAGTTCCTTTTTCTTTCATATTTTCTATATATTTATCTTCCTAGTATTTATTATTTTTAATTACTTGACTATTTATTAATGTACTGTCAAATTCACTTACCTCATGAAAGGTTTAAATGATTTTTGAAAATGTACTGACCTGTTTCAAAAGGGTGTCAATAATAACTCTAATTGAAAATGTACTGACCTGTTTCAAAAGGGTGTCAATCATAACTCTAATTGAAAATGTACTGACCTGTTTCAAAAGTGTGTCAATAATAACTCTTATTGAAAATGTACTGACCTGTTTCAAAAGGGTGTCAATCATAACTCTAATTGAAAATGTACTGACCTGTTTCAAAAGGGTGTCAATCATAACTCTAATTGAAAATATACTGACCTGTTTCAAAAGGGTGTCAATCATAACTCTAATTGAAAATGTACTGACCTGTTTCAAAAGGGTGTCAATCATAACTCTAATTGAAAAGGTACTGACCTGTTTCAAAAGGGTGTCAATCATAACTCTAATTGAAAAGGTACTGACCTGTTTCAAAAGGGTGTCAATCATAACTCTAATTGGCCGAGCGCTGGACACTTCTTTGGCTGCCATTATTATATTTTTGATTGAATACTTTTCCCACTCCTCTTTTGAAATATTTCTGAATGATGAATCAAAAGGTTTATACTTGTTTTTATATCTTTTTTAAGATTTCAGAGTGTAATGAAACTTAATACATGTGAGTGAGTACATGGAAAAAGTGCATAGACTTTAAATCTTAATAATTTAAAACACTTAAAAATTCTACTCTCCCATTTCTGAGTGAAGTCTTGAAAATACACTAAATATTTTTTTTATATTTGACATAAAAGAATATATTTTTATTATAATTTGTATTGCTTCAATTTTTATCTGTATTATCATGTTCGAAACATACCACCACCATGTCTAATGGAAATAAAAACAGCCATAAAAAACCTCAAAAACAATAAGTCTCCAGGACATGACGACATCCCTAGTGAGTTACTTAAGTACGGAGGAACTGAACTAACCGCTATGATCCATACCATCGTGGAGAAAACATGGGACTCAGAAACTGTGCCAGACGATTGGAGGACTGGAATCATATGCCCACTCCACAAAAAAGGTGATACAATGCAATGTGCCAACTATCGAGGAATCACCCTACTGAATACATCATATAAGGTCTTTGCCGGTGTCCTCTTCTCCAGATTGCTGCCATATGCCGAAAACCTGGTAGGCCAAAATCAAAGCGGATTTCGTCCGGGGAGATCCACTATAGATCAGATGTTCACTCTCCGTCAAATATTGGAAAAAACCCTAGAGTATAATGTCGATACACACCACCTCTTTATCGATTTCAAAGCTGCATATCACAGCATTAACCGCTCTCAACTCTCTGCGGCCATGAAGGACTTGGGTATTCCTAACAAGCTCATAAGGATGGTTAGACTCACTATGAACCAATCACAATGTAGAGTCCGGATTCAGAATGATATCTCAGAACCATTTTACATAATGAATGGACTGCGTCAAGGAGACGCACTAGCTTGTTTACTTTTTAATATGACTCTAGAGAAGTGTGTAAGAGAATCCGGAGTACAGACAAATGGGTTAATTTTCTACAAATCAAGCCAAATACTGGGCTACGCGGATGATATTGACATTATTGGTAGATCCCCACAAGCGATGATGGAGACATTTGTTCAGTTGGAGAGGGCCGCAAACAGAATGGGACTTCGCATCAACTCCGATAAGACCAAATATATGATAGCCACTAAAGCACCCCGTAATAACCAGACACCTACCACGATTAATATAAGTTCTCATACAATAGAACGTGTAAACACCTTCACCTACCTGGGATCCATAGTGACAAGTGTTAATGATGCATCTATCGAGATTAAACGTCGAATATTCATGGCAAATAGATGCTTCTTTGGTCTGAGAAAACACCTTATATCTCGGTTGTTGTCATGAAAAACAAAACTTACCATTTACAAGACACTGTTACGACCTTCACATATGGGTCTGAATGCTGGGTATTGAGTAAGAAGGACCAATCTTCCCTTCTAATATTTGAAAGGAAAATACTCAGAAAAATATTCGGACCCATACATGAAAATGAATCTTGGAGAGTGAGATATAATGAGGAGTTATACAGCATATACAAAGAACCCAACATTATAAAATACATCAAAATTGGGAGGCTACGTTGGGCGGGGCATGTAGCAAGAATGGGAGAAGAGAGAATGCCTAACAAGGTACTCTTTTCCAAGCCCCAAGGAAGACGTAGCGTGGGTAGACCAAAGCTCAGGTGGATGGATGGGGTGCAGAGTGATACAAGCGTGATTGGCATCAGGGGCTGGAGGAATACATCCCAGGATAGGAGGAATGGCGACGACTGCTGGAGGAGGTCGGGGCCCACAATGGGCTGTAGTGCCATTGATTGATTGATTGATTGATTACCATGTTGGAATAATAAAAATGTAACAAAAATACAATGGAAAAGGTCTTTCGAAGTATTGTATAGCGTTTTAAGTGCAGCGTGGTTTGTTTTATGATGTGGACGTTTCGAAAATGTAGTTTTCATCTTCGGGGCTTGTTTGTAGTGATATTCACCATAAGTAAATGCGCGCCGGATACTGCTTGACCTGTAGTGGGGTCTCAATCATGGCATGAACGCATGTTTCAGTCCTAGTTCGCAACCGTAGCGTAAGCGCATGGATCCGTCTCACCATGGGAGAACAAGCTCACGACTTCCACAAAGGTTGAAGTTATTGTTCATTTTAATTTTTCACTTTTATTTATTATGGAGTATCAGGCTAATTTGAGTTGGAATCAGTGCTTTTTTGCAGTAGAGCGGCGCTCCACCACTTTTTTTACAGTTTACAAAAAGCTTTATAAGAAGTGAGCTCCAGCACCCTTTTTTTTTAAAAAAAGCACTGGATGGAATCCATCATCTCTGATAATATCATTAATTATATATTATAAATTTAATTAATATTATTAATGTATGTCATAAATCACAAAAAACTTTCTTGAATATACGAGGCATATCCAGAAAGTAAGTGTACTGAGGCTCTCACGACCGGATGAATTTTATTTTCGACATGTTGGCTACACTTCCGTGTAGCCTGACCCTTCCCCTCCGCAACGAGACCGGTTCGAGGTCAGTACGTTGAGAAGTGTCGACGTGACAACACATTTCGTGAAAAATGTCAAACCAATCTCCGAAATTTTGTAAAAAGGCAAGAGTTTTTGAGGCGCTGCAAACTCCATGGAGATGAATTTCTCCGCTCCATCGTTACTGGAGATGAAACTTGGGTTGCACACTACACGCCTGAAACCAAAAGGCAGTCTCAACAGTGGTGTCACACCTCTTCACCCTCCGCCAAAAAGCTCAAAACAACAATTTCAGCCAAGAAAATCATGGCATCCGTGTTCTGGGACTGTCAAGGCATAATTTTAATTGAATATATGCCTCAAGGGGAGGCCATCAACTCTGCAAGATACTGTGAGACCCTAAAAAAATTGCGGAGGGCGATTCAGAACAAGAGGAGAAGCATGCTGACAAAGGGAGTCTGCCTGCTGCACTACAATGCAAGACCACACACGGCCAACGCCACGAAGGAACTGCTCGCCTCGTTTAAATGGGATGTCCTGAACCATCCCGCGCATTCCCCTGACCTAGCACCTTCAGATTACTATCTCTTTACCTCCCTGAAGCTGCACATGGGTGGAAAAAGGTTTTCAACCAACGAGGAGGTAAATGAGGAGGTGGAGAAGTGGACGGAGGGGTTGGCGGGAAACTACTTCGAGGAAGGCATCAAAAAGTTGATACCCCGCTTCACCACCTGCATTGAGAGGAATGGCGACTATGTCGAAAAATAGCTTACATATGTACTACGGTAACCACGTAATTTTTTTGTTTAAATAAAAAAAATTGTAACCTACAAAAATTCAGTACACTTAGTTTCTGGATATGCCTCGTATGTTATAAATCACAAAAAACTTTCTTGAATATATAAATTATTATCAATCAAATCACAAATCTTCAAAATGTCTATCTACCCTTTATATATACATATTCATCTTATCATCTCTTAGGCATTAATTTATTTGAAATAAAAAGTTTTAAATACATACGCAGGGTCAAGATTAGATTGCCCCTCATAGATAGCAAGTCCAAAATCTGTGTGTTTGAGGGTGGAGCCCTCCTTGTCTATCCTCACGGAGAATTCTTTATGCTCCAGGTCGTGATCTATGGCATATCTTGTGGCTCGCAATCTTCGCATTTGTTCATGAGTTTGCTCCAAAGCTTTTTTTAACAGATCCTAGGACATAATAAATTTTGATCATAAATTTTATCTCTTTCAACATATAAAAAATTAAAAAGATAAATCCTGCATATCAAAGATATCTCTCAATATTGATGCACCTTAACACAAAAACATATTGCAGGTTTCCCAAAAATTGATTATAAAAATAATTAATAAGCTTTCTGCCCGGTATCCCACAGCGGAGCTTTTCAGGGAGTATCGGGTCCTGAACATAGCCAATTTACATCTCAAATCCATTCTCTGGCACTCAGCAGAGACACATGACATGCATGGCAACTGATCAAATGTTCACCACCCCTAGAATTAAAACATCTTTTGCCAAAAGGCAATATGCCTATTTAGCTCCCATGACATACAATGGGGTGCCGAATTAAATAAAGGCAAATGGAGGAAAACAATTTAGGCAGTCCATCGGAGCATGGTTGTTATTGCGACAGGATTTTGAGTGCTTGGGCTTTCAAGATGAATGACTTGTGGAAAAGGTTTGTGTGAGCTCTTGAGTTTGGTATTTTTTGTTGTTTTACGTTTGTATTTATATATATTTTTGTTTTTATTTTTATGATTATGTGCGGTATATTGTGGGATGAACGTTTTGGTCTGTCTGGAGTGATGAAGTGTGAGGGGTTTGATTTTGCGTGATGTATACATATGTAATTGAGTGTCACTGTTTGTCAGGTTGATGAGAATGTGCAACAGGGTTTTATAAAATCAAAAATCGGAAAGAAGTATCGATTTATTTTTTCATATTATATATCCTCAGTGAGATACAGGCAACAGTCTAGTTTACTGGGGACACGACAAATGAAAGGCAACAAACCCATTAAAAGTGGTTGTCCAAATTAAATTACCTGTTGTTTTTTTCGTAAATTATGTATATTTCTTGTCATGTGTAAAATAAATAAAAACAAAAAAAATGTTGCATACAGAATATTTTGTGTTAGCAGGGTTTTTAGGGAGGGGGTTCATTCCACAAATTATGATTTTTTTCACACCCTGCGCTAGTGCATAGATTGGGCAACACAATGGATGTGTACATATTCAGTTGTTCTAGGGCAGGGGTCGGCAGACTTTCTAGTGAGAAGAGCCAAATATTAAGTAAACAGAATCTCAACATTTTCATAGAGCCGTTACATAAATTTTCACTGTAGCTTTATTTTAATGACGAAAAAAGAACGAGATAAAATCAAGATTTTTATTTAAAACTCAAATTCACTATACACTCGTAGGCTATTTAAAATAATATAATATTTTAGAGTTATAAACTTCAGTAGCTCAGTGCAATACTTATTAAACAAGAAAACCTAAATAATTAAACACTTTTTGGGTTTTGTAAAGTTTACTAGTTAGAACGGTGACCTCGCATCGCTTTCGAAAGCTTTGCTATGTCTGGCAAGTAACTACATGTTTTCAATTTAAGGGATGATTGTAAATTATCGCGGGTTAATGTACTTCTTAACTTATTTTTTATTTGATTCATGGAAGAGAATGTTTGTTCGCATAAATAGGTAGAGTCGTCGATTGTGAGAATAGCAAATGCTAGTTCTTTTATTGTGTCGTATGTTTCAGGCAAACTATACCATGTATCAAATATAATTGGTGAAGCTGGAGTTGAAGAGCCGCAAATGTCTAGAAAAAGAGCCGCGGTTTGCCAACCCCTGTTCTAGGGGAAGCTTAAATCAGGAATATTTTAAATCTCTCAATGTAGCTATTTCTATTCATCTTCCACATTCACATTTCACTACCACTGTTAGGACTAATACACTGATATGAACCATCATTTTAGCAGATCTTGACATTGCTTGGTTTGAATATATGTATTTTAGTGCAGTATTGACTTTTTATAACTGACCAATATCTCGTTCCACTTTTCCATCGCCTGAGAGCAAAATACTTTCAGCTTAGAGCGCCCGCGCACCAGGCAGTCTGGCTGCGGCAGCCGAAATTTTGAGCAGCCGACGGTCGACCATCGAGTTATAAGCAGCCAGCCGTCGGTTGACCGTTGAGTCGAGCGAGATGGTCATGGAAGATGTTATAATTGTTTACCTTTTGTCTCGTAAGAAACGCAAAGCAAAAATAAGGCATTTGATTCATCCTTTACTTCTGGAGCGGCACTCAAAGGGCTTATTTCAACATTATTTTAAGGATCTTCGAAACTACTCGGATCATTTTTTTAACTATACAAGAATGTCAGTGCAATCATTTGATAACCTATTGGAAAATTTAAAAAATTCAATTATGGGTACTAATAGTCGTATGCGAGCTTGTATAACTCCAAAAGATAAATTGGTAATTAACAGATCGATCAATAAGTCACGGGACTAACTACTAAAACAACATTTGTTTGCCAAAATTCTTCTTTATTCATGAACATTTGTTAGTCTCCTTCAAGAGCGATACATTCATTCCAACGTTTTCCTAACTTTTCTATGCCAGCCGTGTATAACGATTTATCTTTGGTTTCACAATAGGCGTTAGTTTCGGCAATCGCTTTTTTATTGGAGCCAAATCTCTTTTCCTGGAGCATCTTTTTAAGGTCTGCCAACAGCCAATAGTCGCTGGGGGCCAAATCTAGAGAATACGGTGGGTGCGGAAGCAATTCAAAGTTCAACTCATGCAATTTGGCCATCGTTACCATCGACTTGTGACACGGGGCATTGTCTTGATGAAAGAGAACTTTTTTCTTCTTCATATGGGGCCGTTTTTTTGCAATTTCTGCCTTCAAACGCTCCAATAACGCTATATAATGTTCGCTATTGATGGTTTTTCCCTTTTCAAGGTAATCGATGTAGATTATACCATGCGCATACCAAAATACGAAGGACATAACCTTCCCGACCGACTGTTGGGTTTTTGGTCGCTTCGGACGACTTTCACCGGCTGCTCTCCACTCAGCTGACTGCCGATTTGATTCCGGAGTATAGTGGTGGATTCAAGTTTCATCCATTGTCACATACGGAAGCAAAAACTCTTGTTTATTTTGTGTAAGCAGTGCCAAACAGCGCTCTGAATCATCAATGCGTTGTTGTTTCTGTTCCATTGTGAGCAAACCCGGTACCCATATCGAAAAAAGCTTTTTCATGACCATATGTTCATACAAAATAGTGTAAATACTACCAAATAATATCTTCAGGATGTCAGCTATCTCAGGCAACTTTACTTTGCAATTTTCCATCACGATTTTGAGGGTTTTTTTATGTTTTTTGGTGTAACAGCCTCATTTGGACGATCAGAGCGTTCAGCATCATTTGTATCTGTACGACCGCGTTTGAAATCAGCATACCACCGACAAATGGTTGTTTTCGACGGAGCAGATCCCGGATAACACTTTTCAAGCCATAGCTGAGTTTGAACGGTATTTTCAATGTTTTATCAACACACGAAATTCGGTTTTTTCCTTTGTTTTGAAAATAGCAAAAGTAGCGTCACTAAAACCACTGTAACTCAATGAGACAATGTCGGAATGTCGTGAAGTTTGACACATAACTTCTAAAGGTTGGTACTAACTGAGAATGGTATAGATTTGTTATTAGAGGCGCCATCTGTTGGTTAGTCCCGAGGCTTATTGATTGATGTGTTACTTTGAGGTGTGTACACAAAACAAAAATGTTATGTTTAGTTTTAATAATATCGCGAAAATCATTGCGAATTTCGTTTAAGAATACTAAATACGTCTGTCTGCTACGACAAGTGAGTGGAAACTTGAGGTAGCCACATACATTTGCATTGTCTCGCTGTGGCTGCGCGCAGCCAGTTGGCTGCCGTGCAAGCGTACACATTCTAATGGCTGCCGCAGTCAGGAATTCTTGGCTGTCAAGTGCGCGTATTCCAATGAGCCACCATAGGTTGGATTGGCTGCTGCAGCCAAGTTGCCTAGTGTGCGGTCGCCCTTACTCTAATATTTCATTGTTCGCCCAAATATATTTTCTTTTCTTTTCACCCTCTTCAATAACCATAACTTTTAATTTTGTAAAATTCATTTTCTTCCCATTTTATATAGAATTGAATAACTTATGTTATAAAACTGTAGAAATAATTCTTAATTTTCAAAATTTCTCCATATACTATAATCGATATTTGATTTAAAGAAAATAACGAAAATCTATATTTCAAGTCATGGAAAATTTATAAAACTTAATTGTAATATTAAAAAAATGTTTGCATACATACACACCCTCACGCCATTTCTCTGATGAGGTAGGCAGAGAAGACTGAGCACCAAACTTCCTAATCTCGACACATATTCTTTGCCTCATCTACATTCATACACCTCATACAACTTCTACGATTTCTTTGACTTTCTATGTTTCGTTCTTTCAAAATATCATTCACTAATTCAAACTATATTTTTTTGTCTACCTCTCTCACACCTTTAACTTATATTTGCACTTATATAATAGTTTTGTTAATCTTTCCTCATTCATTCCTTCCACATGCCCAATCTATCACAAAGTAATATTTTCTTCGCCTTACTCAACACATCAAATTTAAGTTCACATTGAACCCTTATCACATCATTGCATATTATGCATTGTCAACTCACATTCTTTTCAGTGCAGGCATTTCTACAGCATTTATCCCAGCTCCTATCAGTCCTTTCCATATTCAGGTTTCAACCTCAGACATCACAGTTGGCACCATGTTTGTTTTCCATCGCTACATGCCGTTCAATATCCCTGTATCGGACGTGTGCCATCACCCTTGTGTGTGTGTGTGTATGCGGTACGATGAAATAGACAATGCTGTGTAGATCTGGAGGCAAATTCACCTATTAAATTTATAATGTAAACTCTGTGTAATTCTGTATGTAAATCTATGCTATGGAAATATGTAATTTGTAATAATATGTTTGTAATTCTATGTATTTGCGAACTATGTTGGAAATGTTTGTAAATGTAGTTTGTTTGACTCTGATCGCATTCGCGACCGCAATGGAATAAGTGACTTGTGTAGCAATGCGTCGGAGTAGGTCTGAGCCCGGTCGGCCTAAGCGGCGCTCAGGACCCCGAAAGTTGTTGTATTTCGCGGGTAATGAGCGCTTGGGATGGCCGACTGACCATTAATATAGAGGGACCCCTGTTTGCGAAAAATATACTTACTTCTCAGTACTACCGACTATACTGCGTTTTACTTTGAGACCCGCTACCTACTTCGACTGCCTGAGAGGAATCTCTCCCTGCTACCTTCTTCTTCTTCTACTGGATCTTCGCTTGGGAATTCGCGACCTCGATTCTCTGAGCGCTACGCGGCAACCAGCGGGTCTACGATACAGTTCTTTGTGCCCCGTCCGGTGCAATCCCTCTTCACTCTTCTATTATCTAATAAAATTCTATCCAAATAGCAAAATTCCTCAACTTGTTCCAATATTTCATTATTTACCCATATCTCGCATTTACTTTTCCTTTCAAACTTTTCTATCTTTGAATTTGGCAATATGCATTGTCAAATCTTTCTCTTTGTCTACATTAAAATTGTAAATAAATGGTTTTTACCTGACCTCCCAAAATAACATTGATTTCATTTTGTAAAGCAACTCCGACATCATCAGTAACTAAATCTATACCAATTCTGCGCTCTCTGTAAATTAAATTCATATAAATGTATAAAAAATGCTACTGTATTTTACAGACTATAAGATGCACTTTTTTCTTTAAAAAAATTGCCTCCAAAATTCAGATGCGTCTTATACTCGAAATGAATATAAAAATGTCCAGTGTTTGATTTAAAATTCCCGCCAGTCTTAAAAATGGCCATATATTCGATGCCGCGGGAAACCTATCTCTATCTGGCAATATTTGATTCAACTGGCAGCAGCAGTGCACCGATGCGACGATGTCGATGAAGAGGAAGAAGAAGAAGAAAGTTCAGATGACGATTTTCAGGGATTTTAAAGGTCAGTTCGGTTTTATAAACTAAGAATTTTTTTTAATCTGGCTTTGCAATCTAATAATAAAAATGTTATTTTTTTTTAAAATTAAGGTGTGTCTTATAGTCCGTAGCGTCTTATAGTCCGTAAAATACGGTAATATGAATATTAAAATAATATTTCAGGTTTTGAGGGTAGAGCAATACTCTTTTAGGGGTAACTTTGAATGAACTTGAGAAGGGTAGAGGTTTACTCTACCCTTCTCAAGTTCATTCAAGGTAGTGTGATTCTAAAGATCCATAATTAAAACACATTGCAGTAGTGGATCAAAAAAATATAAATATCAAAGAAAAATAAATCAGGATATCTGTTATTTATTGTTAAGGCATTAATACTATTACACTCCGCCAAGGGGTCAAATTTTCGCAACTTTCCCTGTATCCAAATATTCAATATCTCAAGATTATTATCGGAAGTATGGGGTTTTGAGTGTTTTTTCAAACTACGAGGGTCATCCAGAAAGTAAGGTTACAACATTTATGTAGGATCGAAAAATGATTGTATTTAATTGAAATTCACAGGACACTTCACAAATATATTAAACTATTTTTTAACGTAATGATCGTCGAGATCGAGACATTTCTGTAGTCGGGGCACAAGCTTTTGTATGCCAGTGTCATAGACCTCCACCGCCAGCTCTTTCAGCCACTTCTTCACAGCTTCCTAGACCTCCTGATCGTTGGAAAATTGTTGGAGTCTAGTGACACACCCACGTCTCTTCCCCCATCACGATAGAGTCCAGAAAAGCTTCTCCCTCCTGTGCAAAACTATCCAAAAATTCACGCGCAGCGGTCACGCGATTTTGACGATACTCTGGTGTGAGCATTCTGGGCACCCATCTCGCACACAACTTCTTGTAACCAAGTTTTTCCGACACAATATCACCAAGGAGACTTCGAGAAATGTCAGGAAATTCTTCGTCAAGGTCGTCAAGCGTCACACGGCGGTCATTTCGCACTTGTTCTTCAATTTTTTGCACAAATTCGTCAGAAATCACTGCTTTGCCTCGTCGTGAGTATCTGTACGGCCTTCTCTGAACAACCTAACCCACTTCGTAACATGTTGTCGACTCATCACATCACTACCATAAACTTCCACGAGCTTCCGATGGATATTCGCGGCGGTATTGTTCTGCAAAGTCAAAAAACTGATGACCGCGCGGGTCTCGCACGGACGAGAGTTGGCGGGAGCGCGCGACGACCTCTCCATCGGAAGAATTTACTGTGACTGAACAAAATGGTCGACAAACACGCGGGATTAAACAAACTGACCATTAGGATCCCCCCTACACGCCAGGTGCACCAACTTTGAAACAAAAATAATCCCCCGGCCTCAGGAGCCCTTTTAACCTTAGTTTCTGGATGACCCTCGTATTTAAATCCGTGACGTTATATTTATTGTATTGTATTACACTTTCGTAGTATACAGTACAGCCTGGCAGGATTATTGCCATGTGGCAATATCTTCCAACCAACCAGAAAGATGTTAAAGAGGTCTTAAGTAAAAACCAAACTGGAATCCTTTTTAAAAAAATTTGGCTTCCAACAGGAATCGAACCCGCAACTTCCAGATCGGGAGACAAGTACAACTAGGAGGTCGTTATTGAGTATATTACGCGTGCAAACATAAACAAGTTGATCTGTGCAAGAAAGGGACCATGTCAAAATCTAATAAGTGATGCTTATAGTAGCTTTTTTTTTATTCGTCCACGTTGGCGGCCCTTGAAAAATATAACATATTTTATTAGTTATTATGTCTCAATATTGTGGAAATATGTTGCCAAAACTTTACTTTGCTTACATTATTTTTACAGTTCATTGCCAGGCCTCACAGTCGAGGATCCCCTCACCACTCCAACGTCAGTCCTGAACCGTTATCCCACGTCGATCGTGTGATCTTCTGTGAGAGAACAGCCTGATCCTGGATGCGCACTCCCTCCCGCAAATGCCACAGACATATAGACCCTGTTGAGCCACCTGGCCATGTTGACGCATGTTCACAGCGCGCAGACTGTTTTTCATATGTCTAGCCGCTGAGACACCATCAGCTCGAGAACATACGGCTCTCCACCCCTCGCGGTCCCGAGCCACCTGCTCCCAGTCCTTAGGCGCCCCGCACAAAGTAAGCGACTCTCGCAGACTGTCCTTATAGCATTTCCTCTGCCCACCAACTCTTCGCTTGCCCACCACTTCCCCATACAAGATGCGTTTTGGGAGTCTGTGATCGCCCATGCGTATCACATGCCCGGTCCACCGCAATTTCGCCTTTACAACCATATCCTCTATAGGTTTACAGTTGGAGCGTTGCAGGACCGAAACATTTGTGACACGATCACTCCAGTGGATACGAAGAATTTGGCGAAGGAAACGCTACTAGAACATTTCGAGGCTTTAAGTATGCGTTCTATTAGGAACCCAAGTCTCAGACCCATAGAGAAGTGTAGGGAGGACAACAGCCTTGTAGACTGATATCTTTGTGGACTGGGAGATGTCTCTGTTGTAGAACACTCTGTCATTCACTATTTTTACACTAAGAAAAAAATGCCCACAATTTTCCCAATTGTTGGAAAGTGCGGCACAAACAGTTTTTTTAGTGATTGTGTAATTCAATTTGTTTTGTGAAATTTGGTCCCCTTAATTTGAAATCAACGAACTTTTGCTATAATAATATTATATACATTTGTGTAATAATTACTATAATTACCTTAAAATAATACATTTTTTACATTGATTGAGTGCATTTTCTTGAAGGGCTGCCAAACAGTCAATGAGGCGCATCTTGTAGACATCCAAAGCTTCCAATTCGAGACATACTTCATTTCTTTGCAATTCTAGTTCACTTTTATTGTATTCAATGTCTCCAATACGTTCCAAGAATCTTCGGTCAGTAGTCTCCTTATTTGTTTTTGTTCTTTCTTCCGTTTCCTCTTTGACTCTTTCACATTCCCTTTAAAAAGTAATATTGTCTTGTTTAACAATACTGGAGAAATCTCTAACAAAAATATTTCTTTTTATATTCATCGCCAAAACCATTAGAGACATAAACCTTAATAGCTCCACAAGAATTTGCGTAGACGGAGAACTCTCTAACGACATTCCAACACCAACCGGAGTAAGACAAGGAGATAGTTTAAGCCCATTTCTATTTAACTTGGTTATGGATAAAATTATAGAAGAAGTTGCCAACCTTAACCTGGGATACAAGATGGGTGACAATATGCTAAACATCATATGCTATGCTGACGATGCCACCATCATATCCGAATCAGAGGAAGACCTGCAACAAATGCTACATCGATTCCACACTGCTTCTAAAAAATACAACATGTCTATCTCCATCAGGAAGACTAAATGCATGACTCTAGCCAGAGAGCAAGTTGGATGGAGTGTGGCGATCAACGACACACCAATTGAACAAGTAACAACATTTAAATACTTGGGTGCTAGCATAATGTGCAATAATGACCTCTATGGTGAAGTGCTTGAACAATTACAAAAGGTCGCAGCTATTTCCGGATGTTTAAAGAACACTATCTGGAAAAACAAGTATAGTATATGAACATCCAAAGCAAGGTGAGGGTATACAAGACCTGTGTCCGCCCCATAATGACATACAGCATAGAGTCCAGAGCCGACACTGTCAGAACCAAAAATCTCCTTCGAACCAGTGAAATGAAGGTACTCAGGAGTATCGCTGGCAAAACTCTTCGTGATAGAGTATGAAACACAGAAATCCGAAGGATGTGCGAAGTTGAAGATATTGTCAGATGGGGACGACAGAGAAGAAGGTTCTGGAACGAACATGTATCCAGAATGGCGGAGCCAAGAGCCGTAAGACTGGCCAGGGGCAGTATTCCTCAAGCAAGCAGACCTCCAGGACGACCTCCCAAAAGATGTAAAGACAGCTGTCAGTCGACGTCACAAGAGGGAAACGATGATGCAGGACCATAACAGGTCAACAGGCCTAAAAGAAGGAGAAGAAGGTATTTTCTCCTTTTTACAACGCATGTTTTTAAATAAGGTTCATTTTGAAATTGCTATAAATTGAAGCTGGAACGCGGGATCTTACATGTGCAGTATATTTATATTATTCAGTAGCTAGAGATACTGTCAGTAGGTGTATTATTTAAAAGCAAACAAATGTACAGTACCCAGCGGTACGTAATACACATCGGGCTTAAGAAAGAGACTGTCGACCATAATCGGCTAACTTCGGCTTTGTAGAGCGCCGTCTCTGTCATACGATGACAGTCATAATGACTGACAAATCACGACGGAACAAAAATAAGGAAAGGAATCAAAGGAAAGTTAGGATGAAAGGATATTCTGAGTAATATAATATTTTTTCAATTCTCTTAAATGTGTAAATAAAGATATATCTTGGAAGATCGTTCCACAGTCTTGTCGAGTGAACCGCAAATGAAGATGTGTAAAATGGGTGGAAGTATGTAAAAGAGTCTCTCATCACTTGATCGAAATTCTGGGCATACTTTGTTCTACATGTCAGGAAATAAAATATAATTTAATATAAATTGGAAGATGGCATCTGAAAATGTTTCTGTCTGCAAATAATTCTACATTTAATAGAAGTTCTTACCCAAGCACTTTTTCAGCCAGCTGCTGCTGGTCCACAGCATTCTTATATCTCATGTCATTGTTCAGAAACCACTCCCGCTTGGTGAAGCGAGCATTGCGAGGTGGCACCGCCACTAGCGATTGGTCCGCAATGGTGGAAGCACAGATGCCGTAGTTTTTAATTTGGACTTCTTTGTTTTTAGGCATTTTGTGATTTTTTCCTTATTTTTCCTCTCAATTCGCAGCACACCCAGCTTTGACAAGAGTATCACTTATTGACAAAACAGTCAAAAAATGAATTAATCTTTTTACCATGGAAACAATAAATAACATGAGGAAATTGGGTCAATTGGTAAAAAGGACAATATTCCTTTATTATCATCGTCACTATTACACAATGTCCCTTTTGAGATAGGCAGAAATAACAGATCTCCACTTTTTATTTATTTGTATGGTACTCCTTAAATCATCCAAATTGGTGATAAGGACATATTGAAGAGCATGTTCGGGAGACAGCATTATCTTGAGCCCAATCAATTGAGTATTTGAGACGCTCACACTGTTACCGCAATCCCCAGACATCATTTGTTCTACTTTATTAGAATTTTTAAAGTACATTCTAATCTATTAGATTTTTGGCTGTTTGGGTATTCGTTAAACTGCACAATATACTATATAATCTATTTGTTATTGGTTCTAGTTGATTATAGTGTATTGCATCGATCAATAAGTCCCGGGACTAATCAACAGATGGTGCCTCTAATAACAAATCTATACCATTCTCAGTTAGTACCAGCCTTTAGAAGTTACGTGTCAAACTTTCATGACATTCCGACATTGTGTCATTGAGTTACAGTGGTTTTAGTGATGCTACTTTTGCTATTTTCAAAACAATGGAAAAAACTGAATTTCGTATGTTGATAAAACATTGCTTTTCAATGAGAAAAAATACCATTCAAACTCAGCGATGGCTTGAAAAGTGTTATCCGGGCTCTGCTCCGTCGAAAACAACCATTTTTCGGTGGTATGCTGATTTCAAACGCGGTCGTACAGACAAAAATTATGCTGAACGCTCTGGTCATCCAAATGAGGCTGTTACACCAGAAAACATTAAAAAAAACTCAAAATCGTGATGGAAAATCGCAAAGTAAAGTTGCGTGAGATAGCTGACATCCTGAAGATATCATTTGGTAGTGTTTACATTATTTTGCATGAACATATGGTCATGAAAAGCTTTTTTCGAAATGGGTGCCGCGTTTGCTCACAATGGAACAGAAACAACAACGCATCGATGATTCAGAGCGCTGTTTGGCACTGTTTACGCAAAATAAACAGGAGTTTTTGCATCGGTATGTGACAATGGATGAAACTTGGATCCACCACTGTACTCCGGAATCAAATCGGCAGTCAGCTGAGTGGAGAGCAGCCGGTGAAAGTAGTCCGAACTCAACAGTCGGCCGGGAAGGTTATGGCCTCCGTATTTTGGGATGCGCATGGTATAATATTTATCGATCACCTTGAAAAAGGAAAAACCGTCAATAGCGAATATTACATAGCGTTATTGGAGCGTTTGAAGGCAGAAATTGCAAAAAAACGGCCCCATATGAAGAAGAAAAAAGTTCTCTTTCATCAGGACAATACACCATGTCACAAGTCGATGGTAACAATGGCCAAATTGCATGAGTTGAACTTCGAATTGCTTCCGCACCCACCGTATTCTCCAGATTTGGTCCCCAGCGACTATTGGCTGTTCGCAGACCTCAAAAAGATGCTCCAGAAAAAGAGATTTGGCGCCAATGAAGAAGTGATTGCCGAAACTAACGCCTATTTTGAAACCAAAGATAAATCGTTCTATAGAAAAGTTAGGAAAGCATTGGAATGAATGTATTGCTCTTGAAGGAGACTATGTTGATGAATAAAGAAGAATTTTGGCAAACAAATGTTGTTTTAGTAGTTAGTCCCGGGACTTATTGATCGATGTGTTATTTTTCGTCATTTTAATGTGTCAATTATGTTATTGCAAGTTATATTATTGGTGTATAATATTTAATTGTGCAGCTTTAGGAAGCACTTTAAGACAACCTTTTTGGGAAACCTTATCAAAATTTAAGACTGAATATGAACACTTAACGCATACATTGCACTTCACCTAAAATCAAATGAACTCGTATTACTATTGGGTCCTTACATGTGAAATTGGCGTTTTGTTTGGGAGGAACATAAAGTTGATTTTTTTTTAATATAATATATTTATTTAATCAAAGTATGTACCATTGCTATCTATGCACTTTTGCCATCTCATAGATAGTTCATCGATCCCTTTACTAAAAAAACCATTCGGACGGGAATCAATAAAATCTTTGAAGTCGGTTTGGACTGCCCCATCGGAGTTGAATTTTTTCCCTTGCAAGAAGTTATCCAAATTTCGAAAAAAATAGTAATCTGTTGGGGCAATGTCCGGAGAGTACGGTGGATGTCTTAGACATTCCAATTGAAGCTCTTCTAATTTGGTAGCCGTCTGTTGTGCAGTGTGTGGTCTAGCGTTATCATGAAGCAGCAGTGGCCTAGAGCGATTAACCAGCCTCGGTTGTTTAGCAGCTAGCTTTTCCATCATGGTTTGCAGTTGCTGACAATAGACATCTGCCGTAATCGTCTGACCAGATTTAAGAAAGCTGTAGTGAACGACACCAGCACTAGTCCACCAAACGCTCACAAGTAACTTTTTTGGAGTCAATTTTCGCTTGGGGCATGGTTTGGCTGGTTCGGCAGGGTTCAGCCATTGCGATGAGCGCTTCCGATTATCATACAGGATCCACTTTTCATCACAGGTAATGATTCGATTCAAAATCCCTTCATTATTGTGCCGGTTGAGTAATGCAACGCAGCAGTCAACGCGCGTTTGTTGATTTGCTTCACTCAATTCGTGAGGTACCCACCTTTCAAGCTTTTTCACCTTCCCAATTTGCTTCAAGTGGATTAAAACAGTTTTATCACTAACACCGCAGCCTGCAGCTAACTCGGACGTGGTTTGCGATGGATCCGCTTCCACAATAGCCTTCAATTCTTCATTATCAACTTTGGTCTCCGGGCTTGTTCTGCAGGTCGAAATTTCCAGAACGAAAACGTTGGAACCAAAAACGCACTGTGTTTTATTTTGCGGCACCGTCGCCATACACATCATTAATCCTTCGAGCCGTTTCTGCAGCACTGGTGCCACGGTGGAACTCGTACTCGTAAATAACGCGATATTTCAAGTTTTCCATTTTGTAAACTGAGTGACGCAAAGAAAAAAAACAATTGAGGAAAAAACAAATGAATTATAATTTTCGAAACACAAATACTTGAGTAAATAGCTGTATAAATTTGAGTTTGAAATTCCTTACCAAAGAGAAGATATTTGAGATCAAAGTTGCAAGTACGGCAAAACGCCGGTTTCGTATGTGGGGACCTAATATAACGTCACCTTAGACGAAGTATTGGGTGTTAACATAAGTTGTGTCTGTTTTTTTCCAATTTAAAAATGAGCACCAAAAGTAAAACGAAATGGTAAAGGTTATACGTCATTCGAAAGAAAATTTTCTGCTCTACAAGATATTGTGTTTGCTTTTACGTTACATATATTATTTTATTTGATTTTTCCCTTTCAAGCATTTTTCATTAGCATTTTTTTTTCATCACCATTTTCAAAACATTTTTCATCACCAGTAATGATGCGGTAAAGGAACCTTTGCTTGTGGCCATGCGTAGCTCGATGACGCGCAAGCAAACTAGCAGACTTGTTGAACGTTGATTTTTGTTGTTTTCACTCAAAACATGTGGAACCCAAGCGCCGAACTTCTGAATTTTTCCCATTGATTTTATATGGCGCTATACAGTCATGTGACTACAATTCATCTGCTCAGCCAATTCTACGGTGGTTTGAAGGGGATCTTAATGAATAATATGGTTTAAGCGGTCCTCATCGAAGTCCATTGGTCGTCCGGAACGCTCCATGTCTTTCAGGTCGAAATTACCATCTTTGAAATGCAAAAACCATCGACGAGCTGTCCTTTCATTCATAGCATCTTCACCGTACACTTCGCAAATATCGTGAGCAGCTTTATTCCCTCAATTGAACGCGAAGAGAAGGAGGTGTCGAAAATGCTCACTTTCGTCTATTTGACATTCCATTTTGAAGGCTTGTAATCAAATAAAATAATATATGTAATATAAAAGCAAAACACAATATCTTGTAGAGCAGAAAATTTTCTTTCGAATGATGTATAACATTTACCATTTTGTTTTACTTTTGGTGCTCATTTTTAAATTGAAAAAAAAACGGACACAACTTATGTTAACACCCAATAGTTAAAAAAATAAATAAACTTGACTTATTTAAGTCTGCGGGTCCTGACGATGTACCTGCCATTTTTTTTTTAAACTGTGCATCAGTTTTATCATATCCGTTGCAAATTCTATTTAATAAGTCATTGGTGGAAGGTCAATTTCCACAAATATGGAAATAAAGTTTTCTCACGCCGATGTACAAAAACGGTGACAAAAGCGATGTTTCAAATTATAGACTGATTTGTACACAATCAACGATTTCTAAATTATTCGAGTCTTATCCTAGACAAAATTGTTGATTCGATTCGCAGTATTACTATCACTCAACAGCGTGGATTTATTTCAGGTAGATCCACACTGACTAATCTACTCGAATAAGAAAACTCTATTTTCAATTATTTGTGAAATGGACAAGTGGATTCAATTTACACAGATTTCAGTAAAGCATTTGACAAAGTATCACATAATATTCTATTAAGTAAACTAAAAGCTTTAGGAATAGTCAGCCCGCTCTTAGACTGGATCGAAAGCTACATTAGAAAACGAATACTTACTGTCAAAATCGATGGTTGTCTTTCATATCCCTTCACAGCTACAAGCGGTGTACCCCAAGGATCGCCATCTAGGACCAATATTTCTCTTATTCGTTAATTATATAGTTGACACACTTAGTGTGTATTTTTTGTGAATAATTTTAAGTACTTGTATAACTTTTCAGATGTTCATTTGTATATAAAAGACACTGTTGTATCGTTAATTAAATAAAATAAAATAAAACATATCGGAAGATCTACAGAAGTTTTTTGTAATTTGTCTCTCTTGTTAAGATTTCTGTGGTTTTATTAACAAATGGCCACAGCCACCACTTTCATATCCTTACACTCAACTTGTTTTATTTTCAATCTGTGAATAATAAAGGGTCTTTCGAATTGAGCGGTTTATTAAATTCTTGAATAAAACACACAATTTGCTTTGATTTCAAAAAACTTTTTATTGATCATTGAAGTATAATGTATGATATTTAAACACAAAAAACAATATCCGCCAAATGTCCACCTCTTGCAGCTCCACAGATGTCCACTCTTTTGTCAAAATTTTCCATGACATTTTGGCATAATTGCGGTTCTAGCTCATCAATAACGCGAATAATTTCGTCCTTCAGCTCAGGAATTGATCGGGGGTCATTCTTATAGACCTGGCTTTTCAAGTAACCCCAGAGAAAATAGTCCAACGGTGTCAGATCACATGATCTTGGTGGCCAATTAACATCACCGTTTCCGGAGATTACAATACATAAAATAATTCAACAATTTGAACGCATTGTTATATTACATACAACTCCATTTTTATAAATGTCATACATTGCATTTCTCAAATGTCACAAGACCCAGGTAAGTTCGCAACGATAAGAAAAATAATGGAAATCGATAGTTAATTTTTGCAAATTATGTTCGGCCTGACAGGATTCACCATATTTTCTTTTGCGGCAGAGAAAAGGTTAAAAAGCCAAATGATTACTTGATAGATGTCATTATTATGCTTTTCAAATTGCAAACAGTATGAACTGCATTAAAGTGAATTTGGATAAATGGAATCCGTGTTAATGAATGGTAGTCAACCTTTTTGCGCCGTGTCCCAGTGCCCGCGAGCCTTTACCAGTATTGGGTAAAGGTTCACGGGCAATATGTGAATTTTTTTAAATTAATAAGTCTATCAAAATATGAATGCCTTAAAACGAGGTAACTTGCTCCAAACACTAACACTAAAAATATTATTTCTTTCATGATTTATAAAAATACAGCTTGCGAGTCATACAGAACACACCGGTGTGTCGCATGCAGAATGCAGGTTAGCCATGCCCGATATAAATTAAAAGATTCCTAATTATCAAGTACCTAATTTGTTGATGATAAATATTATACAATAGATAATTTTTGTAAGGTAATATAAATGAAACAAAGTTATATTGAATAATTATTTTTATTTGACATAAAGAGTAATCGTAAAATCGATTCTTTATGAATGTGTTGACACCTTCCGTTTTGTCACCGAACAACTCAAAATATTTACAGTCATTAAGAATATTCCTCAACCCTGACCATTTTGACTTCAGACCACCGTCTCAGTTATCTTTAGCATTCAGTTATATGCGACCATCTCCTTGTTGACTGACACATCCCCATTCAAACATCATTTCTATACCGATCCAACCTGTGAGAATAAATTATTATCGGATTCTATTTAATGAAAAAGAAAATTAAAATTCATATGAAGAAATTTTAATGATGATATATCAAACTTAACAGTATTAAATTTAATATATATCAAGATTTAAGAATACTAAGCCCTTCGTGGAACGTAAATCAATCATATTTTTCACAAGTTTACTCGAGAGCATAAAACATTGTAGTAAAATTTAATATGAAATTACATAGTTAAATTTTGAGATCTGTATTTTATTTGTAACACTTATAAGACTTGATCGAATATTCTTGAACAATTTATCAAAGTTTACTCATTATTGAATATTCTTGAACAATTTATCAAAGTTTACTCATTATTGAATATTCTTGAACAATTTATCAAAGTTTACTCATTATTGAATATTCTTGAACAATTTATCCAAGTTTACTCATTATTGAATATTCTTGAACAATTTATCAAAGTTTACTTATTATTGAATATTCTTGAACAATTTATCCAAGTTTACTCATTATTGAATATTCTTGAACAATTTATCAAAGTTTACTCGTTATTGAATATTCTTGAACAATTTATCAAAGTTTACTCATTATTGAATATTCTTGAACAATTTATCAAAGTTTACTCGTTATTGAATATTCTTGAACAATTTATCCAAGTTTACTCATTATTGAATATTCTTGAACAATTTATCAAAGTTTACTCATTATTGAATATTCTTGAACAATTTATCCAAGTTTACTCATTATTGAATATTCTTGAACAATTTATCAAAGTTTACTCATTATTGAATATTCTTGAACAATTTATCAAAGTTTACTCATTATTGAATATTCTTGAACAATTTATCCAAGTTTACTCATTATTGAATATTCTTGAACAATTTATCAAAGTTTACTCATTATTGAATATTCTTGAACAATTTATCAAAGATTTTGACTTGAGCTTTGTGAAACCGTACATTAGAATATTTAACAATAACTTTATTATTTAATTAATTACATTAATCCCCGCTAGACTTGTTTTACCTCCTATCCGGAGGCTTTTTATTTTATAATATGTGTTTGATATGTGAAATATTCTAACTTTATTATAATTTGGAAAACAACCGTTTTGAATTATTATGAGGTCCTTGTTACATTTTGACATAGACCTTACAATTCATATCCCTTGTATTATATTTTGAAAGTAAACGAGGTCGTAATATATTTGTATCAAAATATAATATTGTGCGCATTTGACAAGTTGTTTTCCTAAAAAGCAAAAGAGCTACGTTAGTGGCAATACCCGGTGGTTCACAAGTGAAATTACTAAGAACATTCGACTTAAAGATTCTCTAGACCAAAAATGGTTGTCGTCTGAGTAATTACGATTTATGTTCGCGCACTCACTATTACACATGACAAGAAATATACATAATTTGTGAAAAAACAACAGGTAATTTAATTTGGACATAAAATTTTTATGGATCTGGGTTTGTTGCCTTTCATTTGTCATATCCCAGTAAACTAGGATTTTGCCTGTATCTCACTCAGCATAAACATAACATTCGCTTGGCTTATAAAGACTTCATAATGAGTTTCTATCTCTTCAGGGGATTTCCCCTCGGGATAAAAGGTAGAAACACGTCTAGAGGGGATTAATGTAATTAGTGGAGTAATTAAGTTATTTAATGTTAAATATACATTCTACGACAAGTTTGATGACCAGTACCTTTTTAATACATATCTTTTTACAGGATAAGCCGAGTTAAATAATCACAATTTATAGCTAACACACCACTATTAAAAAGATTATTTTTACAATATTTAAATCATTTTTGTAACCTAGAAGAAAATAATTATCTTTATAAAATATTTCCTCATCCCATAACGTCTGGTTACGATTGTTTACCTTTTAGAAGGGCTTCAACATTTATTACTTAATCTTAAATTTAAATTTTGAACAGAATCCTAACACTTATTCCCACTGTACTTATTAAAAATTCTATATTTTACATTAACCAAATATTTCTCCTCCGAATATGATATATTGTGTTACAGTCACTAAACTATATTCCATAACTGTTGAATTTAAAATTCCCGTTATAGCTCTAAAAGTAAAAGATTTCACTATTTTAATAACTTGGATATTTCTCATAAAATATACACTTATTTTCATACAACAAATGCGAGATCTAGAGAAATACGTGGAACTATGTTAAAATTTACATTACTCGTGGAAATGGATTCAAAAGATAACTGGTATGAAAAAAAATTCCACCTGACATTCAATTAACATACTCGCCAGAAGAAAAAAAAAATGAGCAGTGTATTTTGATTAATATATATCTTGTCTTTGTCGACACAAATTTACACAAAAGGTTGTTTTTTTTTTTTTTAATAATTAAAAATTTTACAACACATATTTTTATTTAAGTATGTATATTATTTAAACAAAGGCGGTTACGCAAATAAATACATTTCAATAATAATTTTTCTAAAATACATTTAAAGCAACTTATCGGTTATTGAAATATACAATGTGATATTTTTAAATTGGATTAAAAATGGAATGAGGAATGACTAAAAATGACCATATCAATTTATCGTTTGAGGATACTCAAAGAGTCATTAAGATTACGTTATTTATACCTACTAGACTTAATATTTAACACCGCACGTCTCAATCGACATACCTGGTAACGTTACAATTTCATTCAATTTCTGTGTATATGTATTTATTCAAGAGATATTTTCCGAGTTAGCCGAGTCCAAAACGGGACATTTTTCTCTACAAATTAATTCAAGTTATTTTTTACATAAAAACATGGATCATTAATATTTTATATCAGTTCTCAGTGATATGACTTTTTCAACAAAGTTAATCTAATTTCTGAAGGTAGATTGTTTTAGTATATTTTTAATGAAAAGAGAACTGAAGCACATTAAGCCAAGTTATTTATTGTTATAAAAGTTTTTAAGGTATCATTGAGATCATTTCAAATGAATTTAGTCAAAAATTCATAGAGTAATTTTAAACAACTATAATTTTGTTCGTCAGAGTGAAAAAAAAAAAACAAAAAATTTGTTTCCACAAATACATTCCTAAAACATGCCCTCGATACTTGTAGTGTATATGTTTGTCAATTCAACAATCAATATTTTCCTTTTATAACTTGAATTTATAGCTAAGGGTGTACTCTCGGGTTGATATTTCAAAATAACTCGAACGAGAATTAAGTGATAACTAAAGCTAATTTTGGTGTTTAAAAATTCATTTTCGAATAGCTGTTTCACCCATGTACGAGTACAAGGAAAAAACACGCTGAAAAAAATTTGGAAATTTTAAGAAATTAACAAGGTTAAAATATTTTATAAATAAAAATGATTTCAAATGAAGACTAGTAAAAAAAAAAAAACAAAGCTGTCTTTATCAGTCTGAAAAAATCAAGTTTTAAAATTAATAATTCATGGTTCATTAGTTGAAAAAGAATGAAAAAGAATATAACAAATACAAAATGATGTGAATGTAGTGGAAAATAAACTCTCGATTTAATGACCTGCAAAACATATGACACAGGAGATATTTTGATGCATCGACCAAACACGAATGCTTACTTAAAAAAAAAAACCAAAGAGGCAAACATAACTCAGTCATTCAGATTTTGAAGTATATTAAAATTACTTAAGATATATTATTTTGTAATTAAAATTAACAAAATTAAACTAATTATTTTCAGAAATGAATTAGGTATCAGTAAATATAAAGCGTAATTAAAACATTAAACTATTAGTGAGAAACTATCACGCCGAACATTCGAAACTCACCACAATATTAAATTTTCACTTAAAAAAAAAAAAAAAACTTTTGATAAACGAATAATATACCAAAAAACCAAAAAAATATTCACCTCGTGTTTTTCCATACGATTGGCAAGCGAAATGAACTTCTTTACTTTCCAATCTAATCAAGTTTATAAAAAAATCAACTTGTTTCTATAAAAACTACGATGGCATTGACTATTTTGTCAAGTAGACAGTTTTGAGTCCGCTATGGACGATGATAAAATGTATTCCGCCTGTTACGAAAATATCCCTAAACATAATATGCGCGAGAACGGCAGATAATTATCTTACCCTTGTCATATTAAGGTACATTGCCTGGATAAAGGACTGCTACACATTCGTGTCCTGCATCCCTTAATTAGGACATGAGCCAACTCCTACTAAAAAATATATCACTCGCGAGTGAATATATATTATACCTCAAATGCACAGCATTGTCAACTTTATGTTGAGTGATTTTTTCGTATGGATTATTATAATTGTATCGATGCACGTCATCCATAGCAGACTTGAAGCTTGACACGCAAAGTCATCTTGGAAATATATCATATAAATATCAAAAATATTTATTTACAAAATAAGACATAACCGGTATCCGTATCCTAACACATCTATCAGGACATCTATCCTGTGACTTTAAGTAGAAACATTTTTTTTTTTAATATTCTCACTGGAAAATATTCATGTCAAATATTTTATAATTTACAAATTGTTTAAACTATTTGATGTAATCAACATTCCACCGGTGTAAGTTTTAAAAAATATTTAGCATATTTTTTCATGGTGTTTTGGAATAAAATAATTCTCGTCATTACTTCCCGCTTAAAAATTTAAAATTCTCTATATATTTTAAGAACTTCCCTGCATACTACGTACAATACATTTTTTTAATACCAAAATTATTTTGAGAATCGTTCTTCTTTGACGAAGGTATATTTTCAAAACAGATTATTTTATAAAAAGCAAATGTCACAGGAAAAAAGTTTAAAAACCAATATAAGGTCTCAAAGGCAGTGAAGTTATCTGATCACAAAATTACACGATGCATTATCTTTCACAAAAATCTATTTTATAATTTTCTATTACGATATAAGCAGTGAGCAGTTCTTTCAAGAGCAACTGATACACCTTATTACAATATAAATAAGTTTAAGACCATCCATAAACACTTTGGTTGTTTATGCAATTTAAACCTAGACTGGACATATTCTAAATGTTTCAATCACAAAAATAAATCATGTCATCCGCAAAACTTTCAAATGATAAAAAAAATTAAATAAACTAACTAATATGTCCTTCGATTAAGATGAAACTATGAAAATAAAAAAATAGAAATCATAATATACTATTTTAAACACATCGGCAGCATTAAAAATAAAAGGAACCAGTTAGAGATGTGATTAAATAAATAAAAAGAAAAATAATTAGAATTTCAGCGAAATAAATGTGTAATGTTGTAAAGTTAAGGTTATGTAGCGCGCGATACATCTGTACGGGGAGGGGCAGCCAGCTTAGCTGTACGCGATGGACTGTGGCACTCCGTTGACTGTCTTTGATGTGAGCACGTCATTTTCGTACATCATTACTGTTTCCCGCCCATTTTCATTGACTCTGAAACAAATAATTTCAAAGTAATATATAGCATACTTATGATTAAATTAAAGAATTAATAACCATATTTACTCAAGCATAAAACATAATACTCAAACATAAAACAAGTAAATGGTGGAGACAATTGAAGAAGAATTCCACATATTGATGGGAAAACCCCGATTGTATTATGCTTACTTCCAGAGAACATAATATTTGCATATTACACCAGCATTAGAATGCGCTTATGAAAGTATACCAGGTCTGTAAATATGAAACCGGATTTTTTTTATAGAAAATACACATTTATTGTATGAAAATGGTAAAAAATATTTTATTCAAAGTATTTATTGCCCATCGCTAGCTACACATTTTTCCCATCTCTCTGGGAATTTGTGGATCCCACGCCAGTTGCTCTTTTGAAGCAAACCAATCATCGAGCCATTTTTGTACATTTTCGTAAGAAATAAAGCCAACTAAATGCCTCAATCGTTTCCTTGACCAGTTTTGCTGTGTGCGATGGTGCATTATCATGAGGCAAAATCACTTTGTGTTGCCTGTTTTGATATTCTGGTAGTTTTTCACGCAATTCTTGGTTCAAATCCATCATTTGTTGTCGGCAGCGTTCAGTATTAACGGTTTCGCCAGGTTTTAGCAGTTCATAATAGATAACACCCTTCTGATCCCTCCAAACACAGAGCATAGTCTTCCATCCATAGCGATTTGGCCTTGTAGTCGATGTCGCTGGTTTGCTTGGTGTTACCCATGATCTTTAATGCTTAGGATTCTCGAAATATATCGATTTTTTATTGCCAGTCACAATTCGATGGATAAATAATTTTCTTTTGTACCTGGCGAGCAGCATTTCGCAAGTGGTTTTTCCTGCTGTCTTTCATTCAGTTCATGTGGAACCCATTTTCTCACCTTCTGGATTTCTGGATCTTTCCCATGGGTTTCAAACGTATGGAGATGGCTTCTAGTGTCACATTTAATTGATCCGCGAGTTATTGTTGCGTTTGAATGTTATCCTCATCCAACAATGCTTGCAATTCGGCGTCTTAAAACTTTCTCGGTGGTCTTCCACATTCTTCATTTCTGACGTCGAAATCGCCACTTTTGAATATTTTTAACCACTCAAAGCACTGTGATTTACCAAGAGCATGCTCGCCGTAAGCTTCGACAAGCATTCAATGCGATTCTGCACCAGTTTTCTTCAAATCGTAACAGAAAATCAATGCTGTCCGCAAATCGTAGTTTTCGGCACAAAAACAGACATGTTCAACGCTATGAAAACATATATTGTTGTATTAAACTTGTATTGTTGCGAGTTAAAAGTCTTTGACAAATGTAAACACAACAAAAAGGCACCAATGACGCGGTTTAACAGTCAATACATTCACAACTAGATCCATCTACGAGCAAATTCCAGTTTCATATTTACAGACCTGGTATAAATTGGATTCATACAAAGAAACATAGGCACTAAAATACAAGAATATAAGAGTTGTTTATCTACAACAATTTTTCAGAATTTGCAAACTATAGATAGAATAATCCGAATTTTTTACACTTTTCTAAAGACGAGGCTAAAATATTATAAAATAAGGGAAAGAGTAAATTGTGGGAAATTATATTTTTGAACAAATCTGTTATTTTTGGTTTCAATGAAAAGAAAGCCACATATTCATTAATTGCTACTATATTGTGTAAGTACAGATGTAATTTATTGTTTTATTATAAGTAAAACAAAACTCAAAAAATTCATTCATTGAACAGTTTATTTAACAAAATATATCTTAAGGTATTTTCTTGAAAGAACCGGAGACCTAACAATGGCGACAATTATGAATTCTGGAATTCTGCAAGCAGGATTCTAATTTAATAATAGAATTCTGGACAAAGCTTTTGGTGGTTAAAAGTGATGAAAAACAATAACAAAAATGTAATTTAATGTTCAACAATGTTAATAATTATAATTAACGAGAAATGAAAAAGTTCATCAATAACAAAGTTCTTAGCGATAAAATAACGAATAAGTTGAAGACATAATGAAAAACCACAAAATTAACCAATAAAGCTAAACTAAAAAAAAAAAAAACAATAAAACGTAACAAAACATCTTAACGTTAAGATGTGGCAAAGTTGGTAAAACTTTTAGAGTTTCACCAAGACAATATTAACGTATCTGATGGTAACAGTCAGGAAACAGCACTATAATAAAACACTGTTGCATAGGACGTATGCGTCACCGAAAATATATGATTTTATTTGTAATTGCTATGTAAATATTGTAGAGAAAAAATTGTTATCATTGTAACTATTGTAATGAAATGTTCCTTATGCGTGGCCTTCACAATAGTCACTATAGATAGTCGGACGGCCCATGCAAGCGAGGAGCGTGCGGTATACATGGTATCTAGCAAGTATCTAGTAAGCCATGACGGCATACAAGGGCGAATAAAGGGCTTATGATGAGCGATGGGCTGCATATAAGGAACGAAAAATGACCAAAACATATTCTCAGTTTTTGGAACGTTTACTGTGTTTTATTTACGACCAACTATTTCTACCTGCTAAAGAGAAATCTCTTCCCCATGCTAGGTTTCACCGGAAAAGCAAGAAGTAAACCGGACTCCCAGAATAGACTGGAACTCAACTCTATTTAAATGAACCGAATTGACTTCCATGATTTTTTTCAAACAAAACACGTTTTATGTTTCTCAACCTCTTTATAAATGCCATTCTGCGAACATGACATTTCCCTGTCATTATTAGGCAGAGAGAATAGAGCGCCAGACTTTCATATCTCGACACATATCCTTAACCTCTTCTACATCCACACAAGGTGTATGGATGTAGACGCAAAGGATGTATCTTGATAGGAAAGTCTGGCACTCTTCTATCTGCCTGCCGTAACAGGGAGATCGCGTGATGTTATGTATGTTTAAATTCTGTAAAATTTAATGCCAACACATTCACTCACTTCTTAGTGACAATCTTTTTCCCATTGATGAATCGCGTCGATGTGGAGGTGGAGGTCCTCCGTACGCCGGGCCCTTGTGCTGAGCTGATGCTGGAGAAGGTGGTGAAACCATGCATCGGGTCGTGTGCTGTGCCTGCACCCAGCAGGTCGTCCAGGGCGCCGAACCCGGCCAGGCCAAACCCAAATGGGGAGAGCAGTGAAGGCGGGCCAAGCCCTGAGCCACGGTGGGATCTGCTATGGCCGTTCATACCTGAAAAAGTCAAGATTTCATTATATTCATTGAAACTCGAAAGAATACTTTTAATGACAATATAAATCTGTAAAAAAAAAGGTTTATTTGATTTATTGAACCATCATCTTGAAGCCTTATTCCTTAGGAAGCACATGTTGATTCCTTCCAAACTGGATCAGCATGTAGTATAAACTTATTTGTTTGTGACTAATTGCCTGTTGTTATTTTATCTATGTATATATTCAAATTAAATTATATGTCTTCTTCTTCTTCAACTTTCTGTAGACTCATCCATCGTTTCGGGGGTCTCCCTGGTGGTCGCCGTCCATCCGGCACCTCATGCAGAACTATGTATGGAATTCTTGTGGAATTCATTCTCTGTACATGTTGGTACCAATATCGTCGACGCTGTCGTCCCCATCTAACCACATCTTGGACCTCACAGACCTCTCGTGATTGTGGTGTTCCTTATACGATCACACAAAGTCTTCCCAACAATAGCACGTCGAGTTCTCATTTCTGTTGTCCTTAGCATACTTTTGGTCTTGACAGTGTCCGCCCTCGCTTCGATGCCAAATGTGAGGATAGGTCGCCAGAGGTCTTATAAATGCGTACCTTGCTATCTATTCTTATATCTTTATTCCTCCATATGACATCTCTCAGGCAGCCCGCCACAACTGCAGCTTTATCTACTTGAGGCCTTACTTCTCTGGGGAGGTCATGAGAGCTGAGCAGTTCACTGCCAAGATATCTGAACTGGATTGTTTCTTCAATTGGCTCGTCACGTACTGAAATTCTGCACTCTAGTTATATGTACATATATATTCAAATTAAGTTTAACCTTTCCTTCCCTGTGTTGGGTATCTTATACACGTTGCTTCTAATAACCATCAATATCTCTATAAATATAATAAATACAAGGTTAAGATTTTAGGTATTCATCCATAATATAATATTAATATAATATTAATAATAATCAGAATTTATCGACTACATCGTGGGTATTTTGTGAAGATATCGGAAACAAATTCGCATTTAAACGCTGTGAGTGCCTCGACATTGTGTCTTGTCGATAGGTGAATAGTATGCGGGAAGCGCGACACTATATTCGCATCTCACTTTTGCATACTCCACTGAATTGCGAGGAGCTGAATTGTCTCAACGTCGCAAGCATAAGCGTAAGCGCCGAGGTATGCGACTGACGTTCCGCGCCACAGTAGCTTCTAGGCTTGCAAATAGGTTAGACGTACACCCGTTCCGTGAGCGTTGCCAAAGGGTTTTTTAATGTTTTCAGCAAATAAATCTCAATTATTATAATTTTTAACTTCAATTATAATTAATTAAGGGGATTATCTATGAATGTTCTTATTTTTCCGATTTTAAATCGCTAATTTTTGATCGCGTACTCACTACCCAACACCGGAGCACGCGTTTCAATTTTAACACCGCAAGGGAAGGGTTAAATGTGATTGGTACTTACTAGCAAAGAAATCACCAAATGGCGAGCCGCCAAAGAATTCTCTGAAGACATCCTCAGGATCACGGAAAGTGAACGGGAAGCCAAAGTGGAAATCGTAGTCATCTTCGTGCGTCGGCCTCCTCGGGCGACCATTCCCGAGTCCTTCTTTTCCGTATTGGTCGTAGACGCGCCGTTTTCTCTCTAAACACACAATTCAAACATTATTTATCATAAATCCTATTACAATTTTCTATTACAGAAATTTCAGATAATGTTGTGAATATACCATACAGGTACCATTTGAATAATTTTACTCTCACATTTCGTCTTATCTTCATTTTACACTATTTGAAAAACTAAGATAATTTGTGTATTCAAATTAGAGGTTTTACCTCCATATTATATTATAAAAAAGAACTTGAAAATTAAGAGTTAACAATAATTGATTTGTATTTATATTAAAAACTTAAGTCAAATCACTAGATTTTATTCAAAATTGTATAAATTATAATAAGACTGACTTCATAATCTATGAGGAACAAATTAAAAATTTCCAAAATACTTAAAATATCTTTTTAGCCTCTTTATAATGGTTGAATCAAGATGGTGCTAAACCATCAAGTTAGAAGCTTACAAACTCAAAATGTGCGAGACGGAAGTTTTGAATGTTGTATAAATATTTTTTTCCTTTCCTTAAAAAAATTAAGTTATAAAAGTCAAATTGTACATATATTTTATAAATGACAGAAATAATATTTTCTTTAATATTCTTAAAATGTTTTATGCACTACGGCCAGTAACAGGAATTACATTCGTTGAACTAAACGTTTCTTTTTCAACTTATCTACAACCAATTTTATGATAAAAAGTCTAATCTTGTCAAAACAATACTGTCTTGTCTAAATTTTTTTTCTTTATTGTGATTTTGCAAAAACGAAAATATTTTAAATTAACTTCATAAATTCCAATGTGCTGAATACAAAAAACGACAATTCTAGAATGACACCAGTGTACAAGCTGAATAGAATAATTCTGTATTGAAATGCAGGTTCATTCAAATGCTTTGATGAGATCCAGATTTATGTGTGATAGTGGAAACTAAACTTTATTGAGATTCACTAGTGGTTCACATATTACATTTTTCGTGGAGGCACAAGTGCTTTTCAGTGAGGTCATTCCTTTTGCTTGTAGTGGACACTCCTAGCGCAGCTATCCCACTCATACAAAGCATATAATTTGATGTCGAACTAGTATCGTAATGACTTTCAAATCACCACAAATCATCCAAGCCATGTTTCTCTTCGTTTATGCGGCTTATTAAATATTTTTGTTACAACGGCATAAAATTTGCCGACACGTTTAAAGTTACATATAGAGCAGACAATATAACATTTCTGGGTGACTTCAGTCATGTTTCCTTGTATAACACCAAAATAAGAGTGATTCAACAATAGTTGTTTTTCAATTCAGCATCTCAAAATTTATAAAGAATATTTACTCTAGTTTGTGTGAAAATTTCTTTATTTAGCAGCGGAATCTGATCAAATTTGCCTTCCAAGGGCATCGTGAATGAATAAATGAACTGATTAATTAAAATTGCTTTTAGAAACCGAATTCAAGGATAAAATATAAATGAATTAAGTTTCAAACTAATATAAATTGCACTGAAATATAATCAATTTGTGATTTCTACATTACAAGTATACAATGATTAAATAAAATGTTAATCTTTTAACAAATTTCAACATGATTGTGTAAAAAATTAAATTCAACGAAACATGCAAAATAATATGAAAACAAAAAAAAAACATACATTTTCATAATTTCTAGTTAAGCACTGAGTTAACATAAAAAATAATATTGAAACATAATTCTTATCAGTACATATCGATATATTCGGAGCAAGAGTGTAAACCCCTTTATTTTTAAATTAAAAAAAATAATATATTATATATTTGTGAAGGTTTTTTAAGTGGATTCTAACAGTATTTTTTTTTTAAAATAATTTTATATTTATATAAACATTTTACACCTTGAAGTTTTGTTTTTTTTATATCTCCTGTTAAATTTGCATGTTTAAGACTGACTAGACTATGTCAATATTGAAACTCAAATGAATAGATATAATCTTAAATATATTATAAACAGAACCATCATCCTGCAAAGGATTATGAAAAAGAAAACCGTAAATGTTGACATGGATAATATTAAAAAAATATATATAGTAATAAAATATCATATAATCTTATAAATATTTCAAGTTTTGAGTTACATATATTGCGGTTATACGAACAAGTCCTGTATGGAATCGATCATTTTTGGTCAAGATGATGTCTATTTAAAAATATAGGAATGTTGAACGCAAGAATGTAAATAATAAAATTGACAATTTTTTATATATACTTGTACTGGCAGACAAATAGAACAAAAATTAAAAAAAAAAACTGCTTTATGTACCATTTTTATTAGACCAGAATAAACTGTTTAAAGAAACAAATAAATAAATAATTAAGTTGACTATAACTTATAAGTCATGCATGGGTACAAGTGAAAAAAGGTGCATGTTCAATTTATTTTCTTATTTATTCATTAACCAATATACCTCAGAATACTCATATGGGGGAAAAGTGGTTCTCTCTTAATTAACAAGTGATTATTTAGATTAAAATATTACGATTAACCGGCAGATAGATACTGTATGGTGAAATAAGTTCAAAATGAGACGTGTTAAAAAAATCTTCTAAATGTTAATGGAAAGCACTCTGTTTGGCCAGCAACTCGTCAAGACGTCAATTAGTATCTACAGATTATTTTAAATTAGCTTAGCGACTTATGAATAGGACTTTCAGCTGCAAAAAAATCTGTTTCATGAATAATATTTAAAAAAAAAACACAACTATCGATTAAAGTACAAAGCAATAGGCATATAGATGATTTTGTTAAGTTAAGTTAACTAAAAAATAAATCAAGTTAATATCATTAGTCAGACTGAACCCACGAAACACCGTGTTAATTGGGATATTTATTTTTAAAAAAAAGGGGAAAATGAAATTCAACACCATTCCATTCTGTTGATAAATCAGGCAGAAAAATGCGCAACTCTCTAGACTCCAACTTCTGCTAAGTATAAAAGATGTTTTTTTCTAAATTATGTATTAATTTAAGCATCTAGAAGACACAACAGAATTTTTACTTGAACAAAGACTTCCATAAACCGTTCAACTAACAGATAGATATATGATTAAATTTAATGACATAAAAGAAAAAAATATTAGAAATTACGTTAAGTAACAAAAATGGGGAACTAAAGGATCCAATTACAATGAAATAATTACAATTTCAAATATTTTACATTTTACAATTTTACAAAGTTCTTCTGAAATAGAACATTGAAAGAATTATTTAGGTTTTAATAAGTTACTGATGAAATTATTAGACGAATATCTGGCATAATCCCTATCCCAAGATGAAAAAGGTCCGCCTTGTCTCAAAATTATACATATATTAATGAAATATCCTAGTCAACAAAGATCTTAACATGTCATGAATATTTAAACTTCTTAACTGATTTTCTTTTCATAAAATATTGCAATCATATTTTGGAAACACAGTAAATTTAAAAAAATACACTAAAAAAACAGAGTATGTTCATTTACAAAATATGTAAAACAATACAAATTGTTCTCTTGTAAATCATAAATCAAACAAATATTACTGAGAGACTTAAGAAAAATAGTGGGAAGTTGGAGTCTAAAAGATTTACGACAATGAATGCTGCCGATGATATAGCGTTGCGTGTGAAGGTTACGTTTCATTGTGTATATACCGAAGAAGCGGTGGAACGGTGTCTCTCCAAAGAATCCCTTGAACGAAAAGTGGCGATGTCCGTTGACTCCGCCTTTTTGCTGCGAGTACCTGTGCCCCTGCGTACCTCGTGCATCATAGATTTTCCGCTTGCTTTCTACAATCCGAAAAGACAGAGCACGCGGACGGCGTGCCAAAACACCGAATGTGTACATAATTGATATTTAAATTTTTAAAACGTACTACGTATCTGACAAGTAATCTTCAAGGGACTTGAATCATACACACATTGTATAAAAAAATACCTAACCTAACTAAAAAGATAAACTATTTATAACTGCATCCCAGAATCCTTACAGTGAATGAATGACACGTCGAAATGTTTATTTTCTAAAAGAGATTTTTTTTTGGAAAAATGAGATGTGAGAGAAAAAAATATGAATTGTGGTGTATATGAACTTTTTAGATACAAGTTTATCTAATTTGAAGTGAGCGCAACTAATGACATAAGTGAAGAAACCTTTCAACCGCTTACTTCAAATAATTTGAATGTTAACTGAAATGAAATGAAGACAGCGCTGGACTCAACACCAGGATCAATACAAAAGGCGTCTCACTGAAAATTCTTAGAATCATATTATCAGATCTTCTTCTAGAATATTTATAAAAAATTTATTGATAAGGTTACAAATTGGATGTTGACATACCGTCAGATAAGACTTCGTAGGCTTCGGATATTTCCTTAAATCTTTTGTTGGCTTCATCTGGGTTGTCAGGGTTCTTGTCTGGGTGCCATTTTAATGCTAATTTTCGGTATCTGAAAAAATATAAAGGTTCATTAGTATCTTATCAAGTTAAGAAGGGAAAGACAGATTCTAAGGAAAATAATAATTCATCAGTCTTTCGGAGTACACCCATATCTCGCTTTACGGCCTAGATACCTTCCGGAAAAGTTGGCAGTATATCGAAAAGCCGTATAATGAATAAATTATTTTGGTACAAACCCATACAAATTCAATTGGATCTAATCCATTTTTTTTATAAAATAATATAGCTTTTAGTTCATAAATCATTTTATTCCTTTTATTTCCTATAATAATGCTTACATAAAAATAAAAGTACAAAACAATGTAATAATAAGCATATAAATTAAAAAACAAAAGAAATCATATGCACATATGCAGACATATAATAAAAAACATGAAATAAAATGTTTAAAAACTGTTTTAATCTGATGAGGAACATGTCAAACATGTTGACGTGTCAAAAAGATTATTCCCGCCATGAAATAATTTTCGAACCCACCAACTTTTTTGTCATTTTTTATTGCGCTTATTGCTATTCTTAATTATATAAAAAAGAGCTAGGGAAATTCTCGAGAGAGCAACGTCAGTCATTTTTCGCAAAGGACTGAATCGCACCATGAATCTTGTCATGGACACGGTTTTTTGTCGCGGAGTAGCGTCTGGGCTGAATCCGAACAATGAATCTATGCAGCGCTGATTCTGAATCGCGACATGAGTCCATTTAAATGATCTTAATGAGTACTACTCTTAACAGTACAGCATTTTTTTTGGCCGTATAACGAAACATTGTGGGCCGTAAATCGAAAAAGTGGCATAATTAAAAAAGGCCGTTATAGCAAAATGCCGTATAAAGAGCGGCCGTATAGCGAGGTATAGGTGTACTTGATACTTCAGTAATCTTTTAATTTATATTAGGCATGGCCAACCTGCATTCTGTATTATACATTTTGGTTTGGCATATGATGCCGATGTTTTGAAAACGCTTTCATCTTCAGGGCTTGTTTGTAATCACCTGTACGGCGGATGTGTGCCAAATATCGCTTGGCCTATAGCGGAGTCTCAAAGGTAACGTGGGTGCTTGGGTCCATTCCGGTTCATGACCGTAATGTGAGCACACGGTAGAACAAGCATACGGCTTCCAAAAATGTAGAAGTTATTATTCATTTTCCTTCTGTTGTCGCTTTATAATAAATCATACAGGTAAATAAATATGAAATCGCCTTATAAATGAGGCCGTTCCTTTAAACACCAGATCATAGATTTATGAAAATAAAATGATCACAAAAATACGACATTTGCAATAAAACTCTCGTTTTCCACCAGAAAATTAAAGGCTTTCTTTTGTTGGTTGGACTGATTGTTAACCCTTCCTTCCCGGTGATGTGTAACTAGTACACATTGCTTCTAAAAACTTTAATGTCTCTATAAATATTACAAATACTGGGTTCAGATTTTAGGTATTCCTCCGTAATACATTTGAGCATTGAATGAAAAAAATAATATTAATAATAATTAGCACTTATCGGCCACATCAGAGATATTTTGTGAAAATCGGGAATAAATTTGCCAATACAATCAAACGTGTGCCAGTGTGTGATATTCCTTCTAAGAAACTGCTATGGGCGAGGAAGCGATGCTATTCACGTCTCACTCTCACTCTACTTCGGTATATGGGAACGCTTCAGTCGAATAGTTCAGTTTCTTCCTTCAAGGTATAACATACACAGTGTTAGTCTTTCCACCCTGTCAGTAGCTTACGGGCTTTCATGTGAAGTGGTCTTTTCGCACGTTTTGTGAACGTCGGCCGATGGTTTTTTCATGTTTTCAGCAATTAAATTTCAATTATTATCACTTTTGACTTTAATCAATTAATTTAAGCGATTGGCTATGAATATTCTTATTTTTCCGATTTTAAATTGCTCATTTTTACATGTGTATTGAATACACAGCACCGGAACGCTCGGATGTTTTTAGCACAGGAAGGGAAAGGTTAAATATAGCAGATTGTATTAAAATAAAAGTGTAATAACATATGTAAATAAATGGATAAAACAAATATAACTAAAATTTGTATTCAGTTTGACTACAGTGGATATTAAGCTTCGAACAATTATTTGAATCTAATGAATAGTTTGGAGTTTTATGTATAAAAAAGATAGATTTCTAAATTCTTAAGATAAAAATTTAAAACTTGCTAAAAAAAATATTTCAAGAAATACTCATGCTAAATACATTAATTTAAATTAAAAACTCTAATATTTCCACAAGGGATGTAGCGAGATGTTAAGTGATAGCATAGCACCTTGTGGACAGTACTGGCCAGTTTTAGATCACCCAGAAAGTACTCAGCCTCTGATCCGCTGACATCTTGAACTCTTCACCTTTGGCTCAAAGCAGATGTTAGTGCACGGACAGTGACCACACCTCGAAAACTGTGTGGGCCCACAGGCTAAACTTGGTGGAGGAGCACAGAGAATGATCACTTCTGTGTTTTCTATCCTCTCTCCTAATCCTTTTAATTCCTATCCACATTAGTATATCCCAAAACATTATGCATAATTTATGCTCCCACTAAACATTCACAAGTGCACATATCTTCCTAGCGCTACACCCCAAAATACTGTGTTGGCAGCAGAGATCACAATACAACTATATACAACATGTAACCGATTCCTATTACATATACTATGCTGCGGAAGGCAATGAGAAACCACCGCACTATTTATCTTAAGAAAATCACATGAATATGCTCAACAATTTGTGGGTCATGTTCCTCAGCATTGAGGTTGCTACGAAGAAGAATATCTCACAAGAAATAACATTTCACCACAAACATGTTTCTACCTCCTATCTCGAAGTTCTGTTCAGTCGGAATGACAGGCATTCCACCTGAAGAGAGCCACAAGATGGAAGATAAAAACAAGTGTCGTGGTGATATATGTATTTAGTGGAATTAATGTAATTTATTGTTGAATATTCTAAAATGAAGTTCCACAAAGTTCAAATCGAAATCTTTAAAAATATAAGTACTTAAATTTCACTAGTTCCCTTGGAAGTAATAATCATGGTCTCTGTGGTTACATACTACAAGCAGACGGTAGGAGATCGATAAACTTACGCCCTTTTGATTTCTACATCTGAGGCGGCCCGCGTGATGCCCAAAGTCCTGTAGTAGTCCACCATCTTGCCGGCTGGCTCTCACCCAACCAACCTAAAACTCTGACGCCACCACCTGATCCTGAAACAACCAAAATAAATAGTTTAGAATAGTTAAAAAAAACATGGAGAATATTTAAGTTTGCAAGACACGTTAAAAAATGGATACCAAATTTTAAATTGATAATAGAATTGGAGAGTTGTCACTAAGGGAGGAACGAAGATTGCTACAAGAAGGCTATAAACAACACAGGGATGTTTTGCTACCAAAGGATGAAAATCTTACAAATTGAGTTTTTTTGTGTATGTTCTTTACTTACTCGATAGAGGTTGTTACCACGGGCAGAGATCTTTGGTTTTTTTCTTGACCGGCCTATTAGATTTATTATCCTACATTATTACATGAATTTATCGCTGATGTATTGGGTATGATGAAGAAAAGTTCTATGAGATGGTCTGGGAATGTGGAATGAATGAATGAAGAAAGACTAACAAACAACTATACAGTGTAAATGTGAGTGGAAGGTGTGGAAAAACACCACAAAATGAATAAATAAGAATCATTGAGTAATTAACATTTTACAAAACACTTTTAAAGTTCTAGAAGTTTCTCTGACACTTAATAATAATTATAATAAAAGGACAATTTAAATAGTGCCATTTAGAGAGCACACTCTCCTCAAGGGCCCCCTAACTCTGGATTCGAACTCATTTATACATTTTGATAAGAATTCCTTAAAAGGAATGTCCAAATGCTTTCCAAAACTGCACATGCCCCCCATGTCTCTGATACTAGGAGGCAGACCATTCCACGCCACAGGACCACAACAATGTCAAAATCTCTATAATAATACCCCGCCCTATAATATTGATTTGGAACAACCAATTTATTAGATGAAGAAGAAATCAACTTTCAAGTTCTACTTTTCTCTAAAGGAACATCCCTCAGACACAGATTCGATACAATGGAGACATCCCATTAAGGGACTTGAATAAAAAGAAACAAAGTTTGAAATCAAATCATTCGTGATTTTTTAGAAGCGGATCAATATTGCAATATTTATGACTACAATATATAATTCTAACAGCTGCATTGAAAACAGACTGGAGTCTAGTCTTTTTTGAATCAGGCAAACCAGAATAAATAGATAATAAATAATTCAGATGCAACACAACAGATGGATTAATAAAAGTTTTTATTTCCTTTGTTGGAACACATCGACGTACAAATATTAACTCGAAGATTATAGAAACCTGAAGAAACACTATAACCAATATGTCTTTCGAAGGAGAACTTAGTATAAAGACAATTACCAAGAAATGTTATACTATAGTATCTTTGTGAAAGATGGTAACAACAATGACTGATAAGATAATGTATGCGACTTTTTGCATTTCCTTCTTTCAAAACATCATATACTTGATCCAACCATACTTTCCTTGGTCTTTCTCTACCACACCTTCCACTGACATTTGTTTTGTTAGTTTTTCTTCATTCACTCGTTCTACTTGTCCAACCAAATCACAGTGCTCTTTTTCATCTTTCTCAACACATCAACTTTTAACTCAAATTCATCACTAATCACTTCATTCCGTATTCTGTCATACATTTATTTATGTCATTATTGTTAGTTTTATATGTTAGTGTCATATGTCATTATTGTTAGTTTTATATAATGTGTTTACCTAAATAACTTGTTATTTATTAGAATCGAGGCTTATATTAAAGTTGATAAAATAATTCAAATTACTGAACGTCGTTACAAGGTTGTATTGGGGCAAATTTGTGAAATGTCATGAGAACCATGCTACATTTTCTCAAGTATAGTATAGTTGTAACATTGCTCCCTGACACCAAGTCCGCATCTCCAGTATAGCTGTAACATCGCTCCCAGACACAAATATATATTGTGTCACTTATCGCTTAAAAGTCAACATGGTACATAGTTTAAATCGTCTAAGTGGCCTTTATTGATCTTTATTGAAGTACCGTTAATGTGTCAATCTTGTACCATTAACTTATTGAAAATCATTTATTGAACGCTGCAACAATTCAGACCGTAGTGCAATACTGGTCAATATGAATGCATTTTATATGAATAGTACGTATGTCATATGATAGCATAAAATTCCGTGGTGTTTATCCTGATAATAAACTCTTATTAATTTATTATTTATTAACACTCTTATTGCAAATAGAATCTGGCAGGCTTATTGCCAGGGGGCAATCTCTTCCAACCAACCAGACAAAAGTAAATAAAGCAAGTAACGTGGTCACATAAATCATTCCAATGACTATCCATCCCCACGAAATCCATAAACATATACGTGAGCACATGTCCACGAACCCCACAAAGACGGACAGTCACCCGAACATTCTTTTCATATAAAGTGAGATATCATCAATCAAAAGGAAAGGAAAAGAAAAATCAGGAATGAAACACGTTATTTTACTGACTATAAATTAAGAGATTTTTCAGTCGCTTCTTTATACATTGTCACCCCATGTTGAAGATTTCTACTATTTAGGTAGTATTTTCTCAGATGATGGAAGTTACGCGCGATATTGAATGGTGTGTAGCGATAGGAAATCAATTCAATAAAACGCTACAGAAGTACACAGTATCAAACCTGACATGATGATAGTCTACAACAATATTATAGTACCGACTTTGATGTATGGGACTGTAACGTGGAAGTGAAACTAGACTGAAAAAGATGAATAAACGCTGCAGAAATCCGTGCACTTACAGTGAGGCTTACACATAAGGTGACAATGTATCATTTTTATTTCTCAAAACCTATCTCTTCCTATCAATATGTCTTATTATCTCTCTGTGTTTCATTGATTTATTAACAAATGAAAGTTTTTAAAATAAAAAATCGTAATTGTTTATACATAGTTATTTAATATTTATTTTCCTTTTTCTCGTTTTTCATTAGCACAAATCATCCCTATATATGATGGATTAAGAAAAATATGTCAAACCATATTGCACAACTCAGAAACAATAAATTAAATGGAAATTCAGTTCTAATTGGATTATTATATAAAAAATTCTTCTAAAAAATACACTAATAAAAACTAAATTTATGCATCGATTTGTAATATTTTACTAGATATATTTTCTTTCCATTGATATCTACGTTTTACATTTCATCACTAAATCACATATTCAAATGGGGAAAAATGCATTAATAAAAGAAAAAGAAAAAAATCAACCGCATGTTTCAATCAAGATATCTTCAAATAAAAAGCGTTACTTCGATACCGTTTTATAAACAGACTATATTTTTTAAACGGAGATATGTTATCGATTATATGAATAACGTTTAATAAATACTAAAATCTTTATCAATCATACCCCATATACATGCTTCGACATGTGATAAATAATATTGGCGCGATCCTGATAAAATCCTACTTGAAATATTTGTAAAAAATCTATTAGCATAAGAGGTGACTTTTTTGTATATTTTCAACATCGAATTTTTTATGACATATTATTGAAAACGGTAAATTTATTAAAATTATGAAAAACTTACAGATTTTTTAGAAACAATGGAACGTTTCGAACACAAATATATTTGACAGCGCTGGCGTGACATTAAATTTCAAAACATGGAAGGTTTGTTTGGCGGACCATAGACAAAAAGAAGTGTTGCCATCAGTATAATTAAACATAAACAAAAAAGGATGCCAAGTAGAAAAATAACTCGAGTAGGAAATCGAAACAATACCATATATAAATAAACTTATTTAAAACCAACGATGCATATTTCATAAGTTGGGTATTAAAAAATTATATATATATATAAAAATATGTATGGGATTGAGTTAAAGATATACCGTCTCAGTATGTGGTTAAGGTATTAGTTATTTGTATTACCCTATTTTTTTTTAATATCACAAACTTATTTATTTTTAGCTTTATAAATTGCTTACAATCAATATAATTATTAGAGTATATGTAAAAACATACTTATTTAAATTAAGTAAGCAACCAAATTCTGTCTATTTTGTTGCACGACTCTGAATATTCGTGTGTGACCAATACCAAAGAGATAGAAGACTTTACAGTTTAAAGAAAAGATGCCTTCGGAGGGTTATGGGAGTCAGATGGAACTATCAGTAGACGAATGGAACAGTGTATCTTTGGAAGCAGCAGCAGCCTATAACCACCACATTATATTTGTTCATTGTACGAATTAGAGAAACCAATAATGTGCAAAAGACTTAATTTTTTTATTAATAAATGGAATTTAATATGTTAAATATACTCGTAATTGAGGCGCTGGAGGTGGTTAGGCTATGTATTGAGGATGCAGCTTGGTAGCAGACCAAGAAATGCGCTGTTATATCATCACCTGCAAGGAACTCGACAAACCTAATCATTTCCTACACTACATATACCAATGTTACAATAGGAAGATTCACAGTTTCAGCCTAATGTATAATATGAGAACATGGAACATCGGACTGTGAACCGACCTGGATGGATGCATTTGGTGGTTTTCCTATGTTGCTGATGGTACGAATAGAGTGATAATAAAAATAATTAAGTTTAAAATTTTCCCATCGACATATTAAAGTGAAAAAATATATTTTAAATGGCACGAGAAAAATACGAGTATAACACGTAAAGAGTAAACATTGGAAATTATTTCTGTACCGCATGTAATTTGCAAAGTAATTATTGCAGCATTTAATGTTTATTGATATTATTCTGTTTATAAAAATGATGATGCATTTGCTCAGTATGTGCATTATCGATATACGTACGTATACGCAAGTAGAAATATTTTTTTCTATTTGTAATTTATACAATTGGGTGACTATACTTGAGAAAATGTACGATGGTTCCTGTGACGTTTGAAACGTCATGTCTCAAAGGGATGGGGTAAAATCGTTTTTTTTACAAATCGAATCGTTTTTTTATAAATCGAAAAATTGTTGTTCTCTAAACTGACGTTTAAATTCCTAATTATCATTTTACTGACTTTCTAATGTATTGTATGATTTGTATCTATCTTTAAATAAGCCAAGATCCACTATGAATTATTACTAATTACGAACATTTAATTTTAGGTAAAATAAAATTTAAAATCCAATTATCGAATACCCCATCCCTAGCCAATGCAGACTAACGTAGTGACTTTTGACAAACGTCACCAAATATTATTTGATTTTAACAAACTGCCACATTTTTGCTAATTTGTAACCAGATGTATTAATTTGTCATTATTGTTAGTTTTATGTAATGTATTTACCTAAATAACTTTTGATTTATTAGAATTGAGGCTTGTATTAAAGTTGATAAAATAATTAAAATTACTGAACGTCGTTACAAGGTTGTATTGGGGATAATTTGTGAACTGTCACAGGAACCGTGCTACAGTTTCTTAAGTATAATTAATTTGTTACGCATTCTTTAAATTTAGGCAACGAATCAGAAACATTATTAAAATCCATTTACATTACCTTCAATCTTTAACCCTGAGAGTGCTACGAGAAAAAAATATAATTGTCTATCTAGTGCTGCGATATATTTACGATTCGGACGTTCGTGATAAATATTTATTTTAAACAACAAAAAAACAAAAAACAAATATTTGTACAACATAAATATATTTTAGAATATGTACCCTTGTATTCTAAATGAATGATATTCATTTAGAATACAAGGGTAGAACAAATTTCTTCCACTGCTATAGCAGTGCGCCGATCTCTCAGGGTTAAAGTAGCATTCCACAAAGTTTGAAAGACAAACATTTAACTTTATTCCTATTTACTGCATTATTTAAATGAGAATGTGGCAAATGCCATTCTTATCAATTGAAAACTCATAAATATAATATTATAGATAAGTAATGCTATTCATTTTGCTTAAACAAATATTCCTAAGAAAATCAACTGAGAATATGACTTCAAAGGAAATTACGGAAGCGTTAATTTTAATGCAACTATTCTCTTCAGCTAAAAAAAACTATTCTTAATGCTAGAATTGTACTGAGAAAATGTCAAAAGTTAATATCAATAAAGATTGAACATTTTTAAGGATTTACACGAAAGAAAAACTCAGATGAAGTAGAAAATTAATTGATTCTGAAAAAGATTATTTTAATCGAATTAAAACCACAAAAGGATCACGAGGCGAGCAAAAAAAAACAAAGCGCAGTTGAATCGTTATCAGGCACGATACCACTGGCCGTTATTAGTCGAATGGCACAGATCTGTCAGACACGACGAGATGTGACTATCGGGTGTGAAACATTGTGCGCGAGAATATCGCGCCACGGTCGTATCGGGCAGGAAGGTCCGCTGAGAAACGCCGATTTTAAATATATATGTGGAAATGAAGCAACGTGTGGTGAGTTTATTACCAGTTTAAGGATTGTGCATTCAATTGTTCTAAGAATGGATAAAATTGTAAAAAGGAATAAACGTATCTCTTTCAAATTGTTGAGTACCTGGTAAAACAACTATTTTGATTCTGGTGGAAATTTTAGCCGGGTATTAAAAGATCTTTCTTTGTATCTCTATCGTATGAAAAAACCACATTAAGAGATACTGTTCAGTGATTCAACGTACAAAAGTGGGTAGACTAAAATTAAGGCGAACCAAACTAGCGAAGGCAGACTATCGTGCCCTGGAGTGATACAAATTGAAAAAGAGATATTTATTTTTACGGTACAATACCTTGACAATAACAAAAAAAAACAATAGTAAGCGATCCATGCACACCAAAAGACAGGATATTTATATAAAACAAATACAATAGAAATTAATGCAAAGAATCGTAACAAAAAATACACTAAAAAACAGAAGTGAGACCTTTATACGAATATATTACAAAAAAGACAGAATATATCATATAATATATTGGGTATTAACATAAGTTGTGTCCGTTTTTTTTCAAATTTAAAAATGAGCACCAAAATTAAAACAAAAGGGTAAATGTTATACGTCATTCGAAAGAAAATTTCCTTTTACGCTTTACAGAAGGAGGTGTCGAAAATGCTCACTTTCGTCTACTTGACATTCTATTTTGAAGGTGTGTAATCAAATAAAATAATATATGTAACGTAAAAGCAAACACAACATCTTGTAGAGCAGAAAATTTTCTGTCGAATGACGTATAACCTTTACCATTTTGTTTTTCTTTTGGTGCTCATTTTTAAATTTAAAATAAAAACGGACACCACTTATGTTAACACCTAATATAAAAAATTAAACAATTACAACAAAAATAAATTAAAAGAAACAAGTGCATACACGCGTACTTGACATTGACAATTTATAATTAGTATTAACAATTTATAATTTGTAGTGTAAATTACACCCATAAGAAAATATGGTTGAGGTTTGGCACTTGTTTTAAGGTTCAAAGATATTTAATGTGATTCTTTTAAAATTGCATATTGACAATGGCCAATAAAACTTATTTTTTGAACCATTTACTGATTGGCAACACTAAATATTGTTTATACCTTCCTACTATTTGTCGAGTGTTCCACGAGTTGCTCAACGAAAAAAGATATTTTAAATCTAAAGTGAGATTTCTTTGACTCATCGTACAATACAAAAATATTAAAAAATAACCAAAACTTATAAGAAATAATAACGAAACCACCATTTATACATTCATGTTTTTAAAATATAGTCCATAATACTAATTGAATAAATATACAAATAGACAAAAAACGTGAACGTAAAAAAGAAAACACAAATCGATTTGAACAAAGTCGATTTTCTTAAATACTTCAATGACCTGCGGATTAATAAAATTAAAACTTGGCATGGTCCAAAGTAACAAATTGGAGGAAGTGCAGAATATAATAATATATCCCCGAGCCTAAAATAAATCGGAATAAGTCGCGGTTACAACATCGGAAAATTGTTCTTCTAGTTTCACGAAGCGAGAACACTAAAAAAAATGTAGCCGCTAATTGATAAAAAAAAAAACCGAACGTAATCGTTAAAGACGCGATGAGTAGCGATAACTCTTTTTCCCCCCGCTTAATATATGACAATTACGATGTGAGCTCATCAGATGCAGAACAAAATGTGGAAAGAGGGAAAATAAAACTCTTCTACACCGTGTATTCAATGCTGTGTCGTGGTCCTCTGTTACGTCTCGAACTCGACGCACCACCTGTTTCCATCTCTCCCGGCCCTGGGCCATGCTAAATGCAGTGCTTCAAGAGGATCCTATTAACCCCTTTATTCAGCCCGTCTACCTCATAGGACATCTTCCTCTTGGTCGTTTTTCCTCAATTGTTCCCGTGATCACTAAGTTTTCCAGTTTCATATTTTTTTTCTGGTAATAAGCCCAATTTTTTTCCCCGCTTAATATATGACAATTACGATGTGAGCTCATCAGATGCAAAACAAAATGTGGAAAGAGGGAAAATAAAACTCTTCTACACCGTGTATTCAATGCTGTGTCGTGGTCCTCTGTTACGTCTCGAACTCGGCGCATCACCTGTTTCCATCTCTCCCGGCCCTGGGCCATGCTAAACGTAGTGATTCAAGAGGATCCTATTAACCCCTTTATTCAGTCCGTCTATCTCATAGGACATCTTCCTCTTGGTCGTTTTTCCTCAATTGTTCCCGTGATCACTAAGTTCTCCAGTTTCATAATTTTTTTCTGGTAATAAGCCCAATTTTTGTTAGAATTCTTTTCTTACAAGTTGTTGAACGTCTTGCGGTAATCTATGTTAGACGTTTGTGTGCCTTGCAGTCAATGGGATACAAATCATCTTCCTTCAACATCACATCTCGAAAGCACCTATCATGTTTCCTTTTTTCTCATCGTCCATATGTCTACTCCATACAATGCTATGGAGAATAGTAGAGACAATTTATCGATTAAATTTCAACGAGTTGAATAACATAATAACGACCTCTGCGGGCAATTTGTAAGACTCTTGCCTTATAACACGGGGTTTGTGGATTCTACTCCCGTTGGAACTCGGAAATGTTGGAAATATGGCATGGAAACATCATTTTAGTTGGCTGGAAGATATTGCCATACGGCGATAAGCCCGCCAGGTTTAACCGAATGCAACGAAAGTGTAATAAATACATACAATGAAATAATACGGGAGGTTGTTTTTCCCGCCGAGAAGGCCGCCTTTTCATAGATATGTTAGAAGTAAACTCTCTCCGTAATGGAAGAAAAGTACGAACTTGGCAATGAGGATTGTTTCCGTGCCATAAATTGTTAAGAAAGAAAAAAGAAAAGAAAATACTACAGATTTGACGTTTCGTATTGCATATGTTTGCTCCCTACGTTTCATTATTTCATGTACCATAATAGGTGAAAATAATTAATGTTTATTTACAAGTGTTAAAATTTTTAATGTTATATTTATTCATGGTTGTATAACGCCGAACGACATACTTGATAGGTAAACGGCAAAAAAGAAGAAAAAAGACTTACACAACGCAACATTCCATTGGATATAATTTTCACGAATACTCAAATCTGTTACATTTGTATAGTTATACGATTATGTATAGCTATTATTTGCACTTTTACCAAATTGAGTGAATTATTGGTCAAGCCATAATTATTACACAAATTTGCTTTTTGTTTTGTATATTTTTTTCAATAAAAAAATGTATATCTGTGAACCAAACAAAAATTTAGCGAAATCATTATTTCACTTTTATATATGGCAATTTTTTTCATTGAAAATTACCGAAACCTGATTCACTAGAAAACGACATCTATTATCTCTCTATCTCTCTCTCTCTCTCTCTCTTTGAATAATGGCCGTGAACTCCTATATATGAAGGAGTATACGCCAGTGTCAAGTGATGACGACATCTATTGAGTCGGGTGTAAATATAGAAAATATAAATATTTAATTAATCGGAAACTGAAACTCAAAACGGCAAGGAAATTCAACAAATTTTCGAGTTTAGTAACGCAAGAAGCTAAAACGACATTCTCAGTAATATGATTTACTTAGTTAATTAATGTTTTAAAATTAAAACGTGACTCAACTTATGTGAAATTCTCTGAGCATAATTTGTTGAAAACTTACAAAAGACTTTTGCGCAAATGATATACGGGTATCTTTACGGAATGAAAACAAAAGCGTGCACTTTAGTACCGCGTTTCCCGCGCTTTTCTCGTGCCAGCCACAGAAATGCAAGCGCTGACATATAAACGTTTCATTCAAACGGAAAATAAACGCGGAATAGTTGATATTTTCAAAATGAACTTCAAAGAATTTGAGTTAGTCACAATGAAGATAATTTACATTGAAGAAATTAGAAAATCATGAATGACACCGTTTTGTTTCTCATAATTAGGTTATTTAACAAGAAATTAATTTGTTATTCCACTAATGACATTAAACTTTGTTACACGTGTTTCTACCTCCTTTACCGAGGCTCTCTTTAGACGAAATGATCACGGTCTGTTATGAAAGCAGTGTTTATATATCAGACTGGTGTCCTGTCAGTATGGACCACCCACATAGATAGTTTTTATGGTATATTTATGGAAAATTTTTATTTTTATTAAATTGAAAAAATATTTCTTAGAATTTAACAATATTCATGAAGAAGGAAAATGTTTCAGAAGTGGGAAACCTTTTAGTCTTTGGTTATTTTTTAGTAGAAACCAAAAGTTTTTGGTAGAAACACGTGAAGCGCGAATTAATGTAATTATTGAAACAACGAAATAATTTACTGTATAATAATTACAATTTACATTAACGGAAAGGCCAACCGTCGAATAACCGTACAAATACATAACTCGTTCGAGGAGTTGTGAGCTGTCCAGCATTACTACAAATATTAGCGTTAAATGTTCCTAACAATTACACTAGACTGCGCCGGCAAGAACTGTTCTCAATAACATACGCAAGAACGGGTCATCCAGCCGCTATGCCTGTTGGAAGGGCCTTAACTCTTTTGAACGGGACTGCTTCGGATATTGACATATTTCATGTCACATTACCAAAAGCAAAAGTATTTTTTTTCTAAGATTGAGCGCGTTAGAAAGCACTCATCAACGTATTTAAGTGACTGAATATATGTGTATGTGTGTATATATCATATGTATGCATATACGAGTACATATTTTTTTTATTTTATATAATTTTTTTAATGTTAACATTTCTTGTATTTTTCAATGTAATTGGGCTAAGCCTGTTTTGAAAAAAAATAATAATAATAATGAAAACCCCTTCATTTTGTAGATACAGAAAACGATTGTTCTTAACTAGGGAAGGCCTGTGACGAAGTGGTATCATTTCTTATTATTTTTTTTGGGGAACAAACTCGTAGATTACGGGATTATACAAATGCAATATTCAAGAAAACCTTAATTTAACTCTAAATATTTTTATTTCCTCTCTCAAAATATACCCGATTTATCGAGAAAGGACGAAAAAAAAAGCCAGGAAGAATATAAAAATGTCAAACCAGACGTAGTCAACGTAATAAAAGAGAATCAGTAATTCTGTAAAGCTGTCAGAAGGCAACACACAAAATAAAATAAATCGTAACACAAACTTCAACTCGTAAAATTCTTAACAAAGGTGGATTCAGCATCCATACAATGCATCATATATTCAACCGTTTAAGTTACGAGTGGCATGACCACGAACGACAGAAGACACAATTCCAAGAATTCTCCCAGTGCTGGCCGTGACACTGCCGGGACGAAGGGGGCTTCTTCTCAGGTGGTCGGTGGTACGAGGCAGGACAGCGAATTGTTTGCACCATTGTTTCGTGCCAGATTTGCATACGATATTGGGATATAATGCAATTTTACGAGGGGTTCTGTCACATTTGTTTACTCAAACACATCTCGTAACTTTGTTACGCACATTTTATGGCACTTTCTGTGATTATTTATTATATTTATAACTTGACATCGCATTGTATTAACTACAAAGGTACTATGCCACTAAAAGTTTGATATAAGCTTTGTCGAATTTTATTTTATATATTATTACACATGACAAGAAATATACATAATTTGTGAAAAAACAACAGGTATTTTAATTTGGACATACTCGTACAATTTTAATGGATTTGGGTTTGTTGCCTTTCATTTGTCGTATCCCCAGTAAACTAGGATTTTGCCTGTATCTCACTGAGGATATTTAGCATGAAAAAATAAATCGATACTTCTTTCCAATTATTGATTACACAAAAACCAAACCCCGTTGCACGTTATCATCAACCTGACAAACAGTGACACTCAATTACAACTGGAAACATCATGCGGAATTAAAATCTTCACACATCACATCACTCCAGAAAGACAAAAAATATTCATCCCACAATATACCGCACACAATCATAAGAATAAAAATAAAAAAACATATAGAAACACAAAAACAACAAGAAGAAACCCACACTCACGAGCCCACACAAATCTTTTCCACACGTCATTCATCCTGAAAGCCCAAGTACTCAAAATCGTTTCGCAATAACAACCACGCTCCGATCACTGTCTAAATGGTTTTCCTACCTTTACCTTTATTAGATTCGGCACGCCATTGTATGTCATGGGAGCCAAATAAGCATATTGCCTTTGGACAAAGCGAATAACAAAGATGTATTCTGACAAGGAAAAGACTAAAAAAATAAATATGCAGTGCAAACGTGAGTGGAAGGTGTGGTAGAGGAATACCGAGGAAAGTATGGTTGGATCAAGTGATATTTTAAAAGAAGGAAATTTAAAACAATCTAAGAAATCGTAGAAGCTATATGGATGTGAGCTTAAGGTTTTGTGAAAAAAATGTGAAATTCAATGCATGAAAGAAGGCGAAATGAAGAAATCAGAAATTAATGCATGGATATTTTAAGTAAGATTAAGAAAGGAGCTTTAAGGCGGTTTGGACATGCGGAAAGAATGACTAAGCGAGTATACAAGTAAGAAGTGTAAGATGTGCGTGGACGAGGTAGACCGAGGAAATCGTGACTGGATCAAATGGACAAGATTTTGAAATAAGGTACAGTGAGAAGTAAAGGGTCTTTCAAATTGAGCGGATTTTTTAATAAAAATTTTTTAAATTCTTTAATAAAACACAATTTTTATTGGTCATTGAAGTATTGTATAATGCATGACATTTAGACAAAAAACAATATCCTCCAAATGTCCTTGCAGCTCCACAGATGTCCACTCTTTTGTCAACATTTTCTATGACATTTTGGCATAATTGCGGTCCTAACTAACCAAAAACATGAATAATTTCGTCCTTCAGCTCAGGAATTGATCGGAGGTCATTCTTATAGACATGGATTTTCACGTAACCCCAGAGAAAATAGTATAACGGTGTCAGATCACATGATCTTCCGGAGATTACAATACATAAAATAATTCAACAATTTGAACGCGTTCTTGTATTGTATACGACTCCATTTTTATAAATGTCATACATTACACTTCTTAAATGTAACAAGACCCAGGCAAGTTCGCGACGCCATCTGTGTTTTATCCAAGAGTTAAAAAACCGCTCAATTTGAAAGACCCTTTATAAATAATAGATCGTGCGTGACGAGATGTATGAATTTGGAGGAAGCGAAAGTTATGCCGTTGGATACAAAAGTTTGGAGATCTAGTATCTCTGGTGATCTGTATACATGTGTAGGGTCTGACAAATTGAGCGGTTTTTTTAATTCTTGGATAAAACACAGATGGCGTCGCGAACTTACCTGGGTCTTGTGACATTTGAGAAGTGTAATGTATGACATTTATAAAAATGGAGTTGTATACAATATAACAACGCGTTCAAATTGAGAATTATTATTGTATCTATTGTAATCTCCGGAAACGTTGATGTTAATTGGCCACCAAGATCATGTGATCTGACACCGTTGGACTATTTTCTCTGGTGTTACGTGAAAATCCAGGTCTATAAGAATGACTCCCGATCAATTCCTGAGCTGAAGGATGAAATTATTCGCGTTATTAGTGAGTTAGAACCGCAATTACAAAATGTCATCGAAAATTTTGACAAAAGAGTGGACATCTGTGGAGCAGCAAGAGGTGGACATTTGGTGGATATTGTTTTTTGTGTTTAAATGTCATACATTATACTTCAATGACCAATAAAAGTTTTTTTGAAATCACAGCAAATTGTGCGGTTTATTCAAGAGTTAAAATTTTTTTTAATTAAAAAGACCGCTCAATTTGAAAGACCCTTTATATGTACGTAACTCATAAGGCACTTTTTCACAGCATTTATTTAATGCTCATAAGGTCATATATGTCGTGAGATAAAAATACGATTCCAGTGTTTTGATTCCGGACAATACTTCTGCTGTATGAGATTAGATTTTGTGGCAGTTTGACATGAGCTGATTGCCAATAAATCACCTCCTTATTCTGAATACGGACCGGTGAGTATGGGGGCGGACGATACACAGTATATAGGTACATGTGAAAACACGCCTTACTTATATATAGCCTTCATGAAGACTTCTTCAACTATTAAACAGCTGACTCTGTTTTTAGTTACTCACCATCCGCCCAAACTGACTATATGGACGAATCAAACATCCATCCTGTGAAATTACTTATTTATTCACTAAACCAGCGGCTCTTAACCTTTTCAGCTGTCAGCACACCTTAAATTCTCAAAATTTGTTCTCGTACTCCCAGTAAAAAAATTTGAACTACCTACATATAAAATTAATGGTAATTAAGAGATATTTATTTAATGCTATAAAAATGAAAGATTCATTTTTTTATTCAATGTTTGTCAACAATAAAACTATACTGATACCTTATTGTGACACGAAGATAAAAGGTTTATAGCAGCTAGAATATGTACTATAATTAGGGTATCGAAGATTGCATCCCCAGGAAGAGCTTCTCGCACACCCCAAGGGTGCATCCACCCTGGTTAAAAACAACTGCACTAGAAGATAAAAAATAATTTATAACGTTTCTTAACTGTTATATTATCAAAACGGTGCTAGTATATTAAATATTCAGGGGATTAATTATTTACTTATCTATTAGAAATATCAATTTTCCAAATAAACGACCGCATTAAACACAACAATACCGCCCCGACACATCAACTGACAGCTGAATATCAAAACTATAAACTCTTCGCTCACGGCTACTATTTATTCAACACACTTGATCAGGATGTGAATAAAAATAAATTATTTCAATTTATATGATAAATTTTATTTATAAAAGTAAAAATAATGCGACATATGTTTTTTTTACAAATTAGACCTTTTCGATCTATTGTTTTTCGGAATCGCATATATTAATTGTTTTTCGGGATCGCATATATTGATTGTTTTTCGGGATCGTATATATTGATTCTTTTTCGGGATCGTATATATTGATTGTTTTTCGGGATCGTACATATTTCTTATTTTTTAGAATAGTATATATTTTTTAGTGATCGTGATTTTTGTTCAATACGAGTATATATGTAGGTATTGTATTATTGCATTACACATTCGTTGTATACCGTACAACCCAGCAGACTTATTGCCATGTGACAATCTCTCTTAATGAGCCAGAAAGATGTTAAAAAAACTTAAAGTGAAAACCAGTCTGGACTCCATTAAAAAAATCTGGTTTCCAACGGGAATCGAACCCGCTACTTCCGGATTGGGAGACAAACGTATTACCAACTAGGCCACGGAAGTCAGGTATGCTAATAATATAATAATAAAGTCTCATTATATAATATATAAAGTTTTAATCAATAATTTAACAGTTTATAAAACTTTGATAATTAAAGGCGACATTTTACGACAATAGCTTGCCTCAAGGCAACACAATGTTTATTTATTTATTTTTATTTATTTCACCTGGCGTGTTTATTGCCATGTGGCAATCTCTTCCAACCAACCAGAAATATATTTTAATGGACCCTAAGTGAAAACCAGACTGGAATTCCATTTAAAAAAATCTGGATTCCAGCAGGGATCGAACCCGCAACCTCCGGATTGGCAGATAAGCGTCTTACCACCAGGCCACGGAGGTCGTCATTTAATTTAATTTTTCACGTTTAGGGACGGCCCTGAGTCTATCTACAATATATTATATAGAAAATGATTCGAACTTTTGGTGTAAAGCTCAAACAGCGTTCAATAATTTATCATACGAATATAACTTTTGTCTGTCAAGTGACGCGAGCTATATTAGAAAATATCACACTTTGACAGCTCATTTAGAACCATAGCTCAAATAGTACACCGAATATCATAAACCACTGCAGAGCAGAGATAATAAATACATAGAGCAGATGAGATAAGCAGCCGGGAGAGATGTGACGGATATAGCGCGCGCCGGGAGATGCAAATCTCGCTTCAAAAGTTCAGAACCAACGGATGCGTTCATATGCAACTAGCGAAATGTAATCTATGATACACCGTGCGTGTTTACAGGCGAAGCAATAATTGTTGACATGCGATGGTGCAGATGGAACTATATATTCATAAAAAAAAAAAATTACACAAACCATAGAGAAAAAGCGATCGTGAAATAAATAAAAATTCAAATTCAGTAAAAATGTTCTACGCATCGTCAAATATTGTTTTACCGCGTGTTTTCTAATAAAAGTGTTTTTCATAACATCATAGGTGTTTTAATAAACTTGACGATTAAAATTCTCATATAGGCCATATAGTATATTTATAAATTGCTAGAAACGTTACACAAATAAGATTTAATTTGTTCATATTAAATTGCATACGTAAAAATATTATACATTATAGTGAATAAGTTATGTAAAAATATCGTACATAGCATGTGAATAAGGGTTAAAATATTGCACATTACATGTGAATAAGGTAGGTAAAAATAATGTACATTTTTTGTGAATAAGGTATGTAATATATTGTACACCAATAAGGCATGTAAAAATATTGTATATTACATATGAATAAGGTTTGTAAAACTATTGCACATTACATGTGAATAAGGCATGTAAAAATATCGTACATAGCATGTGAATAAGGTATGCAAAAATATTGTACATTACATGTGAATAAGGTATGTAAAAATATTGCACATTACATGTGAATAAGGTATGTAAAAATATCATACATTACATGTGAATAAGGTATGTAAAAATATTGCGCATTACATATGAATAAGGTATGTAAAAATATTGCACATTACATGTGAATAAGGCACGTAAAAATATCATACATTACATGTGAATAAGGTATGTAAAAATATTGCGCACTACATATGAATAAGGTATGTAAAAATATTGCACATTACATGTGAATAAGGCACGTAAAAATATCGTCCATTACATGTGAATAAGGTATGCAAAAATATTGTACATTACATGTAAAAAATATTGTAAATTACATGTGAATAAGGTAAGTAAAAATATTGCACATTACATGTGAATAAGATATGTTAAAATATCATACATTACATGTGAATAAGGTATGTAAAAATATTGCGCATTACATATGAATAAGGTATGTAAAAATATTGCACATTACATGTGAATAAGGCACGTAAAAATATCGTCCATTACATGTGAATAAGGTATGCAAAAATATTGTACATTACATGTAAAAAATATTGTATATTACATGTGAATAAGGTATGTAAAAATATTGCACATTACATGTGAATAAGATATGTAAAAATATCATACATTTACATGTGAATAAGGTATGTAAAAATATTGTACATTAGATGTGAATAAGGTATGTAAAAATATTGCGCATTATATGTGAATAAGGTATGTTATCATTAGATAATCTTTGTCCGTAGGAGATAAAACCATCTAACGATAAAATCACCCCGAACTTCATCTTAACGATGTCGAGTCAATGTACGCATTAACTAGTTAGTTTACACATTATCTAGTTTAAGTACTCGAGGATTTCTAATTTTCCAACAAAAAGGTATAGGTAATGTTTACATTACCTAGGGAATCTCCAGCACATCAACGTTAACGTATACAAATACATGTGAAAAAAGTAACTTATTTCAAGTGAACACTATTAAACTACAATATTATATATGGATCTGGGTTGTTTGCCTGTCATTTGTCGCAATTCTAGTTAACTAGGTGTTTGCCTGTATTTAACTGAGGACATATAAACATGAAGAAGAAAAAACAGCATTATAGTTTTTACACATGGTAAATCACTACTTAAATTTGTCGAAAATTCTCGTATGGTATTTTATGTAATTTTTCAACAAATTAACAAAACCCGCGAATAAAGGAAAAGAAAAAATATTATTCTTACGCCGATTTTTATATGCGTGGTATGTTAAATGTAAATTTATAAATGCGAAAAAAAAAAAACATTTTTAAAAACTTATTTCGATGGTCGCACAATTTCTGGCAGTCGAAAATGCGAAACAGATCGTTCATTCCAAAGTGTAGGAGTTTGACAGAAAAAAAAAAGGAAATAAATTAATGAGGCATTTCAAACAGATTTGAACAATTATGTTGCAAAGGACAATTTAAGTCTCCCACAGTGGATACAGTGACAATACCAGGGCCGTGCCAAGAAACACAGAAAATAGTAAAAAAAATGTTGTAATAAAAATGAGGTACGATAATAGAAAATAATTCCAGGGCCAAAAAAAATATTTTTACTTTATATTCCCTGTTAGTAAGAAATGATTTTTTAAGAATTTATTTCACAAAAAAATCAACAGCACACACACTGACTCTTTTACATAACTAAGCTTGAATAAAAATAAACTGTTTTATTTTATTTTTTACTATTAATTGTATTTTTTTTTAAATAGCGCATTTTATTTAAATATCCACAAATATTTATATTAATACGAATAACGACGACCTCCCTGGCCTGGTGGTAAGACACTTGTCTGCCGATCCGGAGGTTGCGGGTTCGATGCCCGCTGGAACCCCGATTTTTTTAAAATAGGATTTCAGTCTGGTTAACATTTAAGGCCTATAAAAACATCTTTCTGGTTGTTTGGAAGAGATTGCCACATGGCAATAAACTCGTCAGGTTAAAAAAATAATAATAAATAACGTTCGTTTTATATATCAAAAATTTCAATGATATTTACCAATTTTATCAAAAGTTTCTATTTTAAAACATTGTGTAATTCTATATTAAAATATTTAATAATAAATTAGTTTGTTATTTTACTAATTAAATTAATCCCCGGGACACGTGTGTTTTGCCTCTAATCTGGAATATGCAAGAAAAAAAAAAACAACTTTTTAGGTCAATATACCACACGCACTGCCGATGAAACAACACGCCAGGTGAACCTAAACATTAGCTTCTTAACAAACCGGGATTAATACTTCTGAAGATAGCCTCGAGATAGGAAGTAGAAACATGTGTCGCGGGGATTAATGTAATTAATGAAGTAATGTATTATTGAACATATTTTAAATAATATTTGACAATTAATTTACTTGCTTCACACTGTAACCAGCCAATTGAAGCTGCCAGGTTTTATTTTTATTTGTTTATACATTCTGTCAATCTCAATGGGATGAACACTCACTGCTGACTCTTTAATTTCTTTATTATGTTTGTTATAAGACACACTGTACCGTTTATTTTTGTTATAAGACACACTGCACCGTTTATTTTTGTTATAAGACACACTGTACCGTTTAATTTTGTTATAAGACACACTGTTCGGTTTATTTTTGTTATAAGGCACACTGTACCGTTTATTTTTGTTATAAGACACACTGTACCGTTTATTTTTGTTATAAGACACACTGTACCGTTTATTTTTGTTATAAGACACACTGTACCGTTTATTTTTGTTATAAGACACACTGTACCGTTTATTTTTGTTATAAGACACACTGTACCATTTATTTTTGTTATAAGACACACTGTACCGTTTATTTTTGTTATAAGACACACTGTACCGTTTATTTTTGTTATAAGACACACTGTACCGTTTATTTTTGTTACAAGACACACTGTACCGTTTATTTTTGTTATAAGACACACTGTACCGTTTATTTTTGTTATAAACCACACTGTACCGTTTACTTAAATAAATAAACATTAATGTTATAATACAATTCCGTTGTATTGAGTAACTTATTCTAATGTAGAAATTTCTTCCATCTAACTAAAGGGTTTTTCAAATTGAGCGGTTTTTTAAACTCCTGGATACAACACAGATGGCGTCGCGAATTTGCCTGGGTATTGTGACATTTGAGAAGTGTATTGTATGACATTTATAAAAATGAAGTCGTACAAAATACAACAACGCGTTCAAATTGTTGAATTATTTTATGTATTGTAATCTCCGGAAACGGCGATGTTAATTGGCCACCAAGATCGTATTGTGATCTGACACCGTTGGACTATTTTCTCTGGGGTTAAGTGAAAATCTAGTTCTATAAGAATGACCCCCGATCAATTCCTGAGCTGAAGGACGAAATTATTCGCGTTATTGGTGAGTTAGAACCGCAATTATCCCAAAATGTCATCGAAAATTTTGACAAAAGAGTGGACATCTGCGGAGATGCAAGAGGTGGACATTTGGCGGATATTGTTTTTTTGTGTTTAAACGTCATACGTTATACTTCAATGACCAATAAAAAGTTTTTTGAGATCAAAGCAAATTGTGTGTTTTATTCAAGTATAAAAAAAAATAATTAAAAAACCGCTCAATTTGAAAAACTCTTTAGAAAGATGTTAGAAGTAACACGTTAAAAATCTTTTTTGGTATCATCAGGAATCGAATTCGAAGCCTCCGGATACGAAACAAGAGTAATAAAAATTAAAACATTGAGGTTGTTACGTACAATGCCACATTTAGACGGTAGTTGGTTAAATGCTTGACTTCCATTCGGTGGTAAAAGAGTCTGGTAAAAATACTAAACGTGTGCAATTTTTGTTGCCTCTTCACGTACGGTAGTGTTGCCAATGTATGCAAAGAGGCAATGTTGTATCTCGGTCATGCTCTTCAGATATGTCCAGGAGTACCAAATGAATGAATGAATTAGACGCCGAGTTCCCTTGGCCGTTGCAATGGTCGGCCCTGACAATAGAGATAGTGACGTGAATTAGTGGGTAGAGCGGATATTTTGGCTTCGGAAGCGGACCAGTATTTCATCCTGATGTCGCGCGAACTGTTTACCACTCGACACGCACTCCAGTCGGTATAGCGCCGAAAACCGCAGCTGTCCAGCGAGAAATCAGCAATATAGTCAATACCGTTTTACGGAAGAGATACGTTTTTGAAAAGTTCTACGTAAATCGAAATTTCGTATAGATCATTCAGCCACAAGACTCATTTTGCAATAGTGTGAGTAACAGTGCGTTTACAAAAAGTCGTCACTTTATTTTTTAAATCCTCCCTGTCCTGTGATGTGTAACTAATACACATTGCTTCTAAAAACTTTGATATCTCTATAAATATAATAAATACTGGGTTCAGATTTTAGGTATTCCTCCGTTTTAGGTACATTTAAGCATTGAATGAAAAAATAATATTAATAATAATTAACACTTATCGGCCACATCAGAGATATTTTGTGAAAATCGGGAATAAATTCCCCAATACAATTAACGTGTGCCAGTGTGTGATGTAGGTATATTCATTATAAAAATCCGTATGGATGAGGAAGCGAAACTTTTCACGTCTCACTCTCACTCTACTTCGGTATATGGGAACGCAAAAAATAGAATCTCAGTGAGCTCGCTTCTCTCGCTTCAGTAGCTCTCGGACATCCATTTGAGGTGGTCTCTTCGCCCGTTTTGTGAACGTCGGCCGATGTTTTTTTTCTTCATGTTTTCAGCAATTAAATTTTAATTTTTATCACTTTTGACTTCAAATTTAATTAATTAATATTTTTATTATTCCGATTTAAAATCGATCATTTTTACATGTGTATATAATACACAACACCGGAACGCAAGGATTATTTTAGCGCACAGTAAAGGAAAGGTTAATGAAGTGAAAAAGCAAAAAAATATGAAAATAATATTTTATATTCAAACATTGAAATGAATACACACGTTTTGTAAATTAAAAATGCTGTCAGCTTAAATTGTAATAACCATAAAAATAAAATGAAAGGTTGTTTACGAGTATTTCACATATTAATTATTTAGGCATGGCAGATTCTAGGAAACATTAAATAACAATAATGAAATATTTCAAAGTTAAAAATAAATATAAGGACAAGTATTATAAAGTAAAAATGTTCGTCAGCTTTAATTAGATTATAGCACATAAAAATAAAGTGAATGTAAGATTATTTAACATATTAATGTATCATTATTACAATGACAAATAATAAAGTTTTAAAATAATAGTGGATGGAGTGGTACTAAATTCTAGGAAACTTTAAGGTATAACAAAGTACATTCTAAGCTTTCGAAAAAAATTGAATTATACATTACGTGAGACAAAAATCTCACTCTTAATTTCGACATGGTAGTGTTTTTCTAATCACCGAGTATTTTAACAACAATACAAACGTGCGCTCTGCGCGAACCAATCGTGTGGCATTCTAAAACCAATACCACTACATAAGTTGTGTAATACAGGGAGTATTATTCACACTATTGCAATATGACTCTTCTGGCTAAACGATCTACAATATATGTAAATCTAAATTTCGTATCAAGAGTTTCACGTAAATCGAAATTCGAATACATATTAAACGTGCATGACGTTTTCTTAAATAATTAATGCTCTAGAAATGCGTGCACTGAAAATAATACATGGAGTGACAATGTATGACATAATACGGAATAAAGTGATTAGTGATGAAATGAACTTAAGGCTGATGTAGTTGATTAAGACGAAGATCACTCTGATATGGTTTGAGCATATAGAACGAATGAATGAAGAATCTATCTCAAGAATGAACAAGATGGAAGCGTGAGTAATTTCATTTGTCGTTTGCAGACGGGTCACTATGTGGTGGCTAGCCACCTTTGCAGAATGGGTATTGTTGAGAATCTCGTCTGCGAGTGTGGTCTGTATGATAAAACTATAGATCATGTATATTTCGGTTGTCCTTTGCGAGACATATTTGACTTACTAAAAGTCACATCTTGACCGTGTTCAATGAATGTTGCGTTTCTTCTTTCTTAGAGGAACTTTTCCACTTACCATATAGATCAATCGTTAAATTTTTGAAACTTAATCAGTCGAAACGTGAAATTATCTAGAATTGTTATTTTTTTAAAATTAGTTTTATTATATTAACTCATATAACTGCATAGAGATTTGAATTTGGTGGCACATATCATTGTAGTTGTGGTGGATCGACTATTAAAAAAAAAAGCTTTCGGAAAAATATTCTGTTTTCAAATTTTTTCCCGCAAATCGAATTCCATGTTTTCGATTTCATTTAAATAGAGACCGTAAAGCGGGGTATGAGTGTATTGCCAATACGCATGTCATCACGTTATACTCCCATTAAAACTGAGAGAAATTATCGTCTTGGGAGGTAGCTCCAGAGAACTGGATATTTCATGACCGCTGCCACGATGGGGCATGCCAGCATGCAGAATTAATATTGTTTTATCCATTTTAGGGATATGGAACAAAGCCAATGGGGCACTAAAACATTTATACTCGAACCGGACAGCATTAAATTCTGTTAAGATGAGAATCCACAACAGTATTCTAGTATACGAATAGTTACACACGGTGAGAAATTCGACATCACCTAGAAATGTATAGTTTGAATGAATGATATGAGAATGAATGAATGAATGAAATTTTGAAATAAACGTAAAAACTCAGATAAATCATATGAGTTGTATGAGAAGGTGTATGGATGTAGAAGAGGCGAAATATGTGTTTATAAAATAAACATGAAATTCAAAATTCAAAACTATTTTTTTATATATTGTTTATAGTTAAGGCATTAACATTGTGGATATTTAAAGACATTGGAATTTGTTTTATCAAACACTGTTTATTCCACTTTTTATAACGGTAAAACCTTACCGGTTTCAAGGCTTTCACCTCATCATCAGGGGAGCATAAATATGACTTGTTTGATGATGAGGTGAAAGCCTTGAAACCGGTAGGGTTATACTGATTATTCCACAAAAAGTGGAATAAACAGTGTTTAATAAAACAAATAACGATTTAAAACTATACTTAATAGACAGAAAAACCGTAAATAAGCATTGAGAATTTTAATATTTCAAATGCAAGTCGCCAGTCTCGTTGGCAATGTAGGCATCTAAATAAATAAACTAGAGGATTGTAGAACCCCATAAAAACCCACTGTGACCGAGATCACGTAGTGGATACGAGGGTTGCTACTTAAGTTTTGAGACAGACAAGTAAAAACAAATATTTATCATTGCCCAAACATGCCTCAATCTCATGATAAGTCACATGACGATCTTGCAATATCAGTTCACGCACAGCAACGATGTTTTCCGGCACAACAACCGATTTTGGACGACCTTCACGAAATTCGTCCTGGAGCGAACTACGACCACGATTGAATTCGGAAAACGAGCGAAACAGTGGCCCGGGATGGGGCTTCATCACCAAAAGTCGAAGCAAGTTGATCGGCACACTGCTGTTGAGTTAGTCCACGTCGAAAATCATAAAAAAAATCATCGCACGAAAATGTTCACGATTTAATTCCATTTTTGGCCGAGATGAATTTTCAAGTCACTGTCTTCTGTTTCTCCCTGGCTCCATCCCAACTCACTGTCTGCGAAGACTGTCGGGGTCAGCTCTCCTCGTCGTCAGGTTGTATGCTCTTCTGTCCCGGACTACGTCCCCTAGGCCGTGCCTCTGCATCAGGTTATCTTTTTGCACCATCCATGAATTCTTTGGTCTTCCTCTGGTTGTTATTCGAGGAAGATCCATGGAGATTGCTTGGTTCACAATGTGATCGGGTGCTCTGCGTCCAACGTGTTCATACCATCTCAATCGCCTTTCCTCCATCTTACTGTTGATGTGTGTAACACCTAGGCTTCCACGAATGCGTGAGCTTTTTATTTTGTCTCTTAGGGAATGAATTTTCAAGTCACTGTAAACAACACAAATAGCACTCGTATGACAAAACTTTCTGAGCACGTATACCATTAAAAACGTCAGATTTGACGTATCTATACTGTTGTTGCCATATCTCAAAACTTAAGTAGCAACCTTCGTACAACAGTCGGATGGTCTGTGAGAGATCGTGTCTGCATAGTCGTGAGCCCCGCGAGACATAGTATCGGCCAGGACAGTAGTTTGCCGGAATTGCAGCTACGTGACGGCTGCGGGTCATCATCTATTCCACCCCAGGTGGTCCACACGGGGGTCTGTTAAGGTCAAAGGTAGCTAATAGTCGTATTGTACGCACCACGCCACGAAGAGCGTGATATCTTCTGAAAACGAAGACTTTTATGTGCTGGAGGACCACGTAACGAATTTAAAGAGCTTTTAGCCTAATAAAGCGATACGTCAGGACTCGGAACTGTTTAAGACAAAAATATACATACATCAGTAAGATACAGGCAAAAACCTAGTTAACTGGGGACACGACAAATGAAAGGCAACACACCCAGATCCATTAAAATTGTATGTCCACATTAAATTACCTGTTTTCATTTTTTCACAAATTATGTATGATTTTTATTAGATTTCTTGTTATACGAGTATATAAATAAATAAAATAAAACATACCATCACGCCATTTCCTTGTCGGGGTAAGCAGAAAGGATAGGGCGCCATGCTTTTTTTAACATGTTCCACATCTTACGCTCCTTCTACATCCATACACTTTCTCATACAGCTTCTACAATTTCTCTAACTTTTTACGTTTCCTTCTTTCATCATATAATTTATTTGATCAAACCATACTTTTCTTGCTCTTCCGCTATACACGCTTCACTTACATTTGCACTATATATTTGCGTTTTATGATAGTTTTTTTTTAAAGAATAGATATGACTGAAGTCATAGGTATCCTTAATACCCTCGAACACTAGGCGGAAAAAGTGCCTGTGTCGTTCGAGGGGAGTAGCACAGCGCGGGGTTCGAACCGACGACCTTCCGCACAGAAGTCCGGCGCGTTACCGCGCGGCCATGCATGCACGTCTTTTAATCATTCATTCGTTCTACATGCTCAAACCATCTCCGAGTTTCAGACAGAAAAATGCATCAATAAAAAGAAAGTGTAGTGTAATTTGAAACTGCAGCAAGATGATGGAGATATCGTTATTTAAGTACCCGATTTGAAGAGAAATGTGATGTGGACAGAGTTCAAGAGCGCCTACCGCACACTCCCGCAGATCACCGCCCGCGTCCTCTCTTCTGGAATCTTCCAGCCGCCCATCCCTGAATCGGTACGAGTATAGACTCGAATTAAAACACTGTTTACCGGATAATTAAAACGAATGGAGTACTTAACTGTTTAAGAAGTGATTTAATCAGAAAGTTCCAGTCGAAAACTGCCAATTTCCGCATGTCATTGAATATTAATAAGGAATCTTTAGGCTCGTTTATAAGTAATTTAACTTTAAGATTTCGACCTAATTAGGTTAGCTTTATTGACAGGTTTACCCTAGGGTAACTTTTGTACAAAAATATTTTTCAGTTTAATTTTATATAAAATTTAGTCACAGGCTAAACTAAAATAACAGTGCAGAAGCGTTAGCTATTATAAACACAGGCCAAACCAAAAGAATAGTGCAGAGCGTTAGCTATTATGAACACAGGCTAAACAAAAAGAACAGTGCAGCGCCTAAGCTATTATAAACAAGGCGGTTAATTCGTGCCGTACACGGTTTCATAGTTTTTTTTTCGTTCCTGAATTTTTACAATATAAAACTATTATGTATCCGAAAAATGTATGTACGTATTTTTAAGAACGATAAAAACGTTTGCAATATATCTTCTTCTTCTCAGTGTCATGTCAGGTCCCCCCAACGTTGAATATCACTTGAGAGTAGATATATTTGTCCCCGGCAGCCCGAAAAAGATCTCCAACGCACCTTATGCCAGTCCAATCACATATATTGCGGAGCCAGGAGATTTGCATCCTGCCAACACCTTTTCGGCCTTCTATTTTGACTTGGATGATCAGGTGATATATAATATATTATAAAATATTACAACAATTTTTCACAGGGCTAACTACTGACTGCTTCTATAAATACATTTTGTATTAATTTTCCAAATAAAAGACCGTATTTAACACAACAATACCCCCCCTGCCTGTCAACTGAGTGCTGAATGTCAAAACTACAAAATCTTCACTTGCGATTGTTATTTATTCAACACTACGTTTACATCTGCACATGGATAAAATAAATTATTTGAATTTTATAATTTCATTATTACACCACGCGCCTGCTTACAACACTAATTAATTTTCGAATATTCCGCGGCGCCACTGGAAATTGATTGTGGAACCCAAAGGCGCCGAGGGGCACACTTTGAAAATGTCTACCATAATAATAATTATTATTATAAAATGATAATTTCTGTAGTACCTTTTGGAGAAAAAAAACTCTCGTCAAGGGCTTCAAATTCATTATTATTGATAGATAAAAATGTTTAGAAAAACATGTTCGGAAACTTATCAACGAAAGGTGAACTGCAAAGAAACCTTTGTAGATCTTCAGATATATGATAGTAACATATTCGGCTTTAGGTGTAGTGTATGTGTGTAGTGTACATAATCATAAATTTTGATAAGACCTCCCAATAATGGTCGCCTATAAGTGCTACATAAGCTGCATGCGCTACTTAACATATCTCTCTAACACTTAGAGGCAGTCATTTCACGTCACAGGACCAGCAATGGAGAAAGCCCTGTCATAAAACCCTACCCTTTCGGATGGATTCGGAACAATCAATTTATTCGATGAAGACAAAATCGAACTTAAAGTTCCGCTTCTCTCCAAAAGAAAATATCTGAGACACTGATACGAAATATACAATGAATCTCATTAAGGGCCTAGAATATTAAGGCTAAGTTCAGATGGTTGCACAATTCACTGGAATACGCGCGTAAAAAGATTCATAATGCTCATAAACAATTGTTTATATGGTCGCGTGACCATATAAACAATTGTTTATATGGTCGCGTGACCATATAAACAATTGTATATGAGCATTATGAATATTTTTACGCGCGTATTCCAGCGATTTGTGCAACGCGCGTTCACGTGCGAACATCTGAACTTAGGGCCTGTCCATATAAGGCGTTTTACACGCGATTCAAGTAGCGCGTTAGGGTAAATTGATCTAGCTTCGCGGTATTTAGGAAATTTACGAACATGTATGTTTATGTAAAATCTCTTCTTCGTCCTAACTCAATCGCACGGACGAAGAAGAGATATTACAGAAACATACATGTTCGTAAATTTCATAAATACCGCGAAGTTAGATCAATTTATCTTAATTAATTCGAAACGCGCTACTTGAAACGCGCTACTTGAATCGCGCGTAAAACGCCTTATCTAGACAGGTCCTTAGGCCTCGGCCACACAGGTAGGAGCCTCGCTTGATGCTTAGAGCTATGCTGCGAGTTAGGAGACATATCCTAGCAAACCAACGTACCACATACTATCGCAGTGGCCACACTGCACGCTTCGCGCCACGCTACATGATGATTAGTCATCGAGTGAATCTCCTATCGAACAGACGTGTTGGTTAATTTACAAGATGGCGGAAGTTTTAATGACATCATCATCATCATCAATGGCACTACAGCCCATTGTGGGCCCCGGCCTCCTCCAGCAGTCGCTGCCATTCCCCCCTATCCTGGGATGCACTCCTCCAGCCCCTTATGCCAATCACGTTTGCATCATTCTGCACCCCATCCATCCACCTAAGCCTCGGTCTACCCACGCTACGTCTTCCTTGGGGCATGGAAAAGAGTACTTTGTTAGTCATTTCCTCTTCTCCCATTCTTGCTACATGCCCCGCCCAACGTAGCCTCCCAATTTTGATGTATTTTATGATGTTGGGCTCTTTGTATATGCTGTATAACTCCTCATTATATCTCACTCTCCAAGATCCATTTTCCTGTATGGGTCCGAATATTTTTCTGAGTATTTTTCTTTCAAATATTAGAAGGGAAGATTCGTTTTAATGACAGCTGTGTATAAAAGGGAGCCTTTGTGGAACCCATCGAGCAAATTATCCAAAAATGTACCTGTAATAAAATCACTTTGGAATGAAATTGCGCAGAAAGTAAATAAAGATGGTAAGTTGTAATGAAATTGGTTAGTTTTGAGAGTGACATCGTGTGTTGACTCAACCGCTAACGACTGTAAAATGAATTTGTGCGTAGCACTTTGGTGTGGCCAGGCATGAAGTCACCTAGTATATGAGTCACGTAAAACCTAATTTAGCACTTTGGTGTGGCCTCGGCCTTAGACTGAAGATACAGCATTTCAAATCAATCCATTCGCGACACTCGGGCCAATATAGATTTTCAAGGGGCTGACTAATATGACAATAACTACCATATATCATATACCAGCTGCATTGAAAATAGAGATAATAATAACCGCGAAAGCCTTACGAACCCTTAATATTTAATAAACATTTAAGTTTAATCAAAACAATTCAATTGCCTATGGAAGCGTTGACATAAATTGGCAATATCTAATAGTACGAGTATGCAGCAATACTGCGAGGGCACAACAAACACATTGAAGTATGCCGGTACATAATTAACCAATTAGCGTGGGTATTCATCACAAAAAGGTCAAATCGATGATCATAAGGTTCGTGTCACGTAAAACTGGTAGCAGATTATGAAACAGTGTCTTCAAGAGGCGCGTAATGAGGACATTACCAGCGCAATGCACCGGCTAGCGGCTGTGCTGTAACCGCGGAGTGTGGAGGCAGACGCCTCGGTGCATTCCTCGACACTGTCGTGCTGTCCAAAAGATCTTATCACAGAGACCGGTGCATGCAAAAACTTGCGAACTTGTTGAGCATTAACGATTGATGTCTTTCTAGATAGTAAGTTCTCCTTCGATAGATAAATAGGTTAAACGGCTTCTTCAGGCTTCTATAGTATAGTCATAGAGAGTTAAAAAATTTACATCGATGTCTTCAAACTTCGGGGGTACCCCTACCTGTCATACGGTACATGGTCTCACGGTAACGCACTCGATTTCCGTGCGGAAAGTCGCCGGTTCGAACCACGCGCTTTGCTACTCTATTCGAATGACACAGCCATTTTTGTCACATAATATTCGTGGGTATAAGGATACCTACGACGGTCCTATCTATTATTTAAAAGAAGTAGAAAAAACATGCCGGTGTGTTCTGATTGTCTCATTTCGGTTTGCCATCGGATACAGCACAGCGGTGTGGCACGTGAGTTTGTTGGTGTGTGGTGTGGCACACTCACTTAAAAAAAAAACTCCAAGGCACAGCTTTATTTTGCAACTAAATTGACGCAGTGGCGAGGGGATCCTTGTCTACGAGGTCCAGCAATGACGACGAAGTCTACCCCTAACTGGCTAACATACTAGTTAACATATTAGATCGATAGGGGTAAATTACAAAAATACATGCAAACTTATGGCACAAAATCGGTTACAGTTAATGAATTGAGATCAGAATGCGCTCAAATACCAAAACAAATTATTCGTAATGTTTGCGATTCCACATTATCAGCAGTGTATGCACCAGAACCGCCATCAATTTAAGCACTTGTCATAACTAAAAATTCTATATCTGTCTTCTTTAATTTAGATTTTTAATTATAGATATCTTCTCCCTGGCTCCATCCCAACTCACTGTCAGCGAAGACTGTTGGGGTCAGCTCTCCTCGTCCTCAGGTTGTATGCTCTTCTGTCCCGGACTACGTCCTCCAGGCCGTGCATCTGCATCAGGTTATCTTTTTGCACCACCCATGAATTCTTTGGTCTTCCTCTGGTTGTTATTCGAGGAAGATCCATGGAGATTGCCTGGTTCACAATGTGATCGGGTGCTCTGCGTCCAACGTGCCCATACCATCTCAATCGCCTCTCCTCCATCTTGCTGTTGATGTCTGTAACACCTAGACTTCCACGAATGCGTGAGCTTTTTATTTTGTCTCTTAGGGACACACCAGCTGACCATCTTAGCATGCGCATTTCAGGAGTTTCTAGTTGCCTAGAGTAAGAGTTATACGAGTACATCGTCCAGCATTCGGAGCCATAGAGGAGTGCGGGTCTGACAATTGTTTTTAATTCTAGATATATCTTAATAAATATCGAATTTTAAAATGTGTCATCCAAACTGTACATGCATTTTTAAAGACAATCTGTATTTTCCTGTCAAAACGATCATGTTGCCAATAATTAAAAGTCCGCTTAGCATTTTCTTTCAACAAATAAATACACGTGGGTGTCCAATGATCTAATCTACTGGATTTGTCTTCTGGCGCATGTTTTAAAAAAAAAGTGGGATCCTAAATTATTCCTTCTAATTTTGGATCTTTGATCTTTGAGAAGAGAAAATTAATCTGCGACAAATATTATTCCGATTCCATTTATCTTCATCATACATTCTCATAAGTCAGTCGAGAAAATTTAGAATTGAAATTTCAACAGTTTTCCACAAAGCACACGACCGGCAGAGATGAGAAATGTCCATTGTGATGCATCCAAATGCCAGGAGATATATTTGCGTAAGATTTTATTTATAAATATTATTAAGGAAATGTCCCCGATTCGACATTGTTGTTTGCAGCTAATTTAGACAGTCACAGGGTTATTCTTATTTCACCTTGATTATATAGGGCATAGGTGGCCAACCTTTTCAGCACCCGGGCCAGATTTTAGAAATGAGATTTCCTACCGGGCCATACAACAAAATTTATTTTATTATTCAAAGCAAACAAGAAATATATTGGTTTTTTAAGAAGATATAACAAAAATGAGAATCAAACATATTTATTAGATTCGAGTTAGGCAATACAAAAATAATAATAAATAATAAACAAAATATAATAAATTTTAGTGAGACGTCTGATTTTGTTTGTCAGAACTAAGTGCATCAATGTTGATAACGATTGATGTTGTTGCTACACGCAAACAGTTTTTCGAATGATCATCAGTGATTCGTGTTCTCATTTGAGATTTAATATGCTTCATTCGACTAAAAAGCTGTTCACACGTGTAAGTGTTTCCAAATAGCGAAACCATCGATAGAGCATGTGTGTAAAATGCAGGATATTTCTCCTTGTCCAAATATGTTTTGTAAAACTCTTCCAAACCAACTTGATTGAATTTCTCCTTTAACTGTGCATCACAACACATTTCACAATGTTCCATTTGTAAAATTCCTGGCAATAAATTCACGTCTACGGAGAATGGCGTTGAAAATGCAACAAAAAGCACGCTTGCCACAGACTGGCGGTCGCACGACGCATCCCGTCCTGCATTCACGCTCACGGCTATCCACGCAAGAACGGGGTGCGCGCTTTTTAAAATCAGCTTAACGTTGTGATTGTTTGTTAACACGAATATACCATAGAAGAAATTGTGACGATAGTTGAATCAATGTACTGAGATACTTCCATATATGGGATATGATACGAACTACGCACGATAGAATGTTCTTTTGGTGGTTTTATGTACACTAGAAGAAAAAATGTGTGCATATGCTCCGCGGGCCACAAGTAGACACCCAGTGGGCCGCACGCGGCCCGCGGGTTGGCCACCCTTGATATAGGGTCTTCCAAATTGAGCGTTTTGTTTTATTCAATTTTTTTAAATTCTTGAATAAAACACACAATTTGCTTTTTTATTTTTATTTATTTATTTATTATTACACATGACAAGAGATATACATAATTTGCGAAAAAACAACAGGAAATTTAATTTAGACATACATTATTTTAATGGATCTGGTTTCGTCGCCTTTCATTTGTCGTATCATCAGTAAACTAGGTTTTTGCCTGTATCTTACTGAGGATATTAAGCATGAAAAAATAAATCAATTTCCGATTTTTGATTACACAAAAAAAAACCCTGTTGCACGTTCTGATCAACCTGACAGTGACACTCAATTACAACTGGAAACATCATGCGGAATCAAACTCTTCACACATCATCACTCCAGAAAGACTAAACTTGTTCATCCCATAATATACCGCACACAATCATAAGAATAAAAACAAAAGTAAAACCAAAAATGAACGCAAAATGAAACAAAAATAAAAATGTTCATCCCATAATATACCGCGCACAATCATAAGAATAAAAATTAACACAAAAATATACAGAAACACAAATACAAAACAACAAAAATCAAAACAACAAGAAGAAACCTACACTCAAGAGCCCACACAAATATTTTCCACACGTCATTCATCCTGAAAGCCCAAGTACTCAAAATCCTGTCGCAATAACAACCACGCTCCGATCGACTGTCTAAATGGTTCTCCCTCCTTTATCTTTATTGAATTCGGCACGCCATTGTACGTCATGTTAGCCAAATAAGGATATTGCCTTTGGGCAAAAGAGGTTTTAACTCTAGGGATGGTGAACATTTCATTAGTTGCCATGCGTGTTATGTGTCTCTGCTGAGTCTGCTTTGATTTCAAAACATTTTTTATTGGTCATTGTAGTATAATGTATGATATTTAAACACAAAAAAACAATGTCCACCTCTTGCAGCTTAACAGATGTCCGCTCTTTTGTGCAAAAATTCGATGACATTTTGGCATAATTGCGGTTCTAACTCACCAATAACGCGAATAATTTCGTCCTTCAGCTCAGGAATTGATCGGGGGTCATTCTTATAGACCTGATTTTTAACGCAACCCCCGAGAAAAAAGTCCAACGGTGTCAGATCACATGATCTTGGTGGCCAAATAACATCACATATTCATTTTCCAAATAACTTTGTGGTACATTTCAGTTTTCTGATAACTAATGAAGTGTAGGATACTGTATTATCGATTTTGAACGTTTTGGACGCCATCTATGTAAACTAATACGACATAATATAATATTTAGTGTAAATAATTCACTCACAAGAAAGAATATTTTTTTTAAACCTTAGTTTTAATTCAGGCCTGAAGAGGTTATAACACGATGACTAGGACCGTGGATAATTGAACAAATCCGGCAGGGATGAGTAATTGACTATGCGATAAAGAGAACCGGAAATATCGAAGCGTTGAGGAAAATTATAAAAATAATTTGCTGTCATCAATATCTATGGTATACGCCGGGATATTCTGAGAAGAAGACGCTGGTCGCATGGAGATACCAGGGGCTTATTTCGATTCCTAAAACTAAACGTTTTTCTTTGATATTGGCTGATCAAATAATTGATTTTATTAATTCAGTTTTATGGGTTGTTCCAACACTACCAAATGTGAGAATACTTATTTATTTATTATTTTTATTGATTTAGCACTTCATTGTAAAAACAATGGAGAAACATTACCAAATTGTGTGACTCCTTTAAGTATCTTGGGTCACTCATCCATAGCGACGGAGGATGTGCAGCAGATGTAACACATAGAATTAGTGTGGGATGGATCATATGTGATCCAAAAATGCCAGTAAAGTTAATAGGAAAAGTACGAGTATACCAAACGATTGTCAGACCCGCACTCCTCTATGCCTCCGAATGCTGGACGATGTATAACTCTTACTATAGGCAACTAGAAACTGCTGAAATGCGCATGCTAAGATGGTCGAATTCGTGGAAGCCTAGGTGTTACAGACATCAATAGCAAGATGGAGGAAAGGCGATTGAGATGGTATGGGCACATTGGACGCAGAGCACCCGATCACATTGTGAACCAGGCAATCTTCCTCGAATAACAACCAGAGGAAGACCAAAGAATTCATGGGTGGTGGTGCAAAAAGATAACCTGATGCAGAGGCACGGCCTGGGGGACGTGGTCCGGGACAGAAGAGCATACAACCTGAGGACGAGGAGAGCTGACCCCAACAGTCTTCGCAGACAGTGAGTTGGGATGGAGCCAGGGAGAAGAAGTCCAAATTAAATTACCTGTTGTTTTTTTTCGCAAATTATATTTTATTCTTGTCATGTGTAAAATAAATAAATAAACAAATAATAAATTGTGTAATTCTTTTAGAGGTGCCGTCTTCACCATGACAACCAAGGTTACCCCTAATTTTTCCATTGTGTATGCAGCCCATCAACTTATATGTGCAAGAAAAAAAGAGGAAAGTGCGCAAATATGCAAATATTCATGCATAGATAAAACTAAGAAGTCAACATAATGTACACGAAATCATAAATTACATTTTTCAAATATGTAGGTTATATGTAAAAAAATATATTTTCTTATCCGATAATGTTCCTTCCTGTTGGAGTCCAGGATATTCTTTCCTTACGCCGCGTGGACTATACATGGTGTTTCCATGTTCCGCACACATCTCAAAGAACGGAACCTGAGAACCCATCATAAAATATATTTACGCAAAAAAAATATGGTTACAAGTCCCTTTCTTTGAGATGTGTGCGGAAGATGGAAACATATGTGCGGAGGACAATTTTTAACAGATGTGCTGCCGCCCATGCGCACACCTTAGAGGGAACGTTGATGACAACCCTTATTATATTAATTGCAGCTCGCAACAACTTAGTAGAATTGCATCCAACTACTTCTGCAAGTCTCAAGCCACGTGATGCGGCAATGTCCTCTGATTCATTTGACATTTATTTTTCCTCGGAATGGTCAGTTATGTTACAAGGAATCTTAAGCCTTTCATCATGTTGTGACCAAGATAATGCATCTCGCGAATCTTCTTTAGTTTTAAGCAGTCTTTGTTCTTACACCACAAAGGTCCAAAATATTCCGGTCTTAACAAGCTAGAACGTGTATGGATAGCTACAACATCATGTAATCCCACTGCATCAGGGGATGCTACAGTTTAAAATTGAATTATTCTATCCTCAGTAGTGTATCAACTGGAGCCGATAGAAAACGTGTCGTTTCGTTATATTCTGAAATGTTTAAAATTGAATATCGCGCCCGAAATTAAACGACGTTTAGATACAGCCGAGGTTTAAGTTTAATACTGAAAGGTATCAAATTTTAAACGTATGAGATGAGCGTGAACGACGTGGTATAATCGTATTTTAAACGTATGAGATGAGCGTGAACGACGTGGTGTAATCGTATTTTAAACGTATGAGATGAGCGTGAATGACGTGGTATAATCGTATTTTGAACGTATGAGATGAGCGTGAACGACGTGGTATAATCGTATTTTAAACGTATGAGATGAGCGTGAACGACGTGGTATAATCGTATTTTAAACGTATGAGATGAGCGTGAACGGCGTGGTATAATCGTATTTTAAACGTATGAGATGAGCGTGAACGACGTGGTATAATCGTATGTCCATACGTGCTCCAACTTGCTTAGGCAGAACACTTTTACAACTTAGGCCTCGGCCACACAGGTAGGAGTCTCGCTTGATGCATAGAGCTACGCTGCGAGCTAGGTGAAAAATCCTAGCGATCCAACGCACCCCATACTATCGCAATGCCCACACTGCACTCTTCGCGCCACGCTACGTGACTATTAGTCACCTAGTGAGTCTCCTAGTGAACATACGTGTTGGTTAATTTTATTGTGTCACCAAGTGATTTTACAAGATGGAGGAAGCTTTATTCCGCAATTCTTTGTAGAGAAGTTGAAACTCTCCACTCCATACTTCTAGATAACATTAACATTATGTTATGCACCCAACAAGTTCCAATTTGAGATGTTCGAAATTTTAAACTTAAATTCTCCGAGAGAAGTAGCTCTCTGGTCAGTTTTGAGAGTGGCATCGTTTGTTGACTCCACCGCTCCCAAATGTCAAATGAATTTGTGCGAAGCACTTTGGTGTGGCCACGCCTGAAGTCTCCTAGTCTATTATAGTTCGGAAATTCTAGGATGAGTCCTGTGACAGCTCACAAATTTGCCCCAATACAACCTTATGTAATGTATTTACCTAAATAACTTGCTATTTATTAGAATTGAGGCTTATATTAAAGTTTATAAAATAATTAAAGTTACTGAACATCGTTACAAGGTTGTATTGGGGCAAATTTGTGAGCTGTCACAGGACAAATCCTAGAATTTCCGAACTATAGTCGCGTAGCACCTAGCTTAGCACTAAGCGAATCACTTTGGTGTGGCCTTAGACTTAGTGGTACATACCAGAAAGCACTTTGTAATGTTCTTAATTTTAATTACCTATTTTTTTAAATTTTGTAGTACTTAGAGTGAGATTAGACTATAAAAAATAAGTAGTTTCAAAACTGTCAAATATAAACGCTACCGTGGTTTAAAAAAAAGTAAAAAAAAAAAAGAAAAATAGCACAGCGCCAGGCGCCTCTAGGAGACGCCCACGGCCCACGCGCACGTCTCAACCATTGTCAGCGTCGGGAGCTCCGGCCTGTCCTTGCACTGATCAGTGGGAATGTTGACTCACAGGCTCGGACATGCAGCGCGCATCCTTGCCTTGGTCGTGAATCAACAGCGCAGAATCTGGATATATCTCAGATAAAGACACTATCATTTCCACAGCATGGTGAAGATTCATTTGGTCTGACACGGAAATTGATTTCGATATGACCTCTTTTAAATTATAATAATTTTGTGTATCAATACTAAGTAGTGATAGGAAATAAAGTCTATCGGGCACTTAAACATGTATATACTTGTATCGGACATATGCGTCACCATAAAACATGGACATTTGTTTTCTGGTTTACATATATAGATTACCATTAAGATTTGTAAAATATTTGTTTGATATTTTTATGTGTATTTTTTTATGTAAGTAATAATTTAGTTTGTTGGAGTCCGTGCGGTGTCGCGACCGTAACGGAAATGTACCTTATGCGCGGCCATAGCGAGACTATATCGAAAGCCGGCCGGCTTCTGCATGCGCAAAACTGTGGAAAATTGTGATATTTCGCGAGTTGTGACTCTGCCTCCTGCGTTTTACTTGCGACCATCTACTACCTGCCTAAGATGAATCTCTTCACCATGCTACCTTTCACCGATCTACGTCTTTGCGACGTGAGCTGAATTCTCCGAGCATCGAGCATCAGCCATCCACCTATTGTTACAGTACTTTGTACCGGTGACGTACAATACTCGAATCGGACAGTAGCAAAATCTGTCAAGATTATCGTCCACAACAGAATTTTAGTACCGACTTTGATATATGGTAGTGAAATGTGGACGTAGAACAAGAACCGATACTGTATAAATGCGTGCACTTAGAAGAATATGAAGTAACAATGTATGACAGAATTTGTATGTCAATAATCTTTATCTGTCAATAAAAGTGGGTTCAAGTCCCGCGTTGGTGCGCCGTCGAATAAAATGTGTTTTCTAAACGACGCTAAATAAAATGTCCATTTATTATTAATAAGGAATGAAGTGATCAGAGATGAATGTAAATTTAAAGCTGATGTGTTGATTAAGATGAAGAAGAGCACTTTAAGATGGTTTGGGCACGTGGAACGAATGAATGAAGAAATACTAACAAAACAAAAAGGTATGAAATACAAATTAAAGTGGAAGGCACGGTAAAGGAATACCAAGGAAAGTATGATTGGATCAAGTGTGTAAAGGACAATACTTTGCCTCTGGAGTTGAGTAACCCTGCATCCACATGTGGAAGATTTCGATTCTGCAAAGCAACTTGCATCTCGTTCTACAAGTGAGCCCATGTGTTTTCTATATCTCAAGATCTATCCATAAAATTCTCAAAAAAGCTAATTTGTGTTCTATGTAAGCGTTATTCCATTAAAAACAAATCTGAGTTATTTACCTCTATAAAATAAGTCTTCGACAATTACGTAAGTCTGCTTGGTGAAGTTTGGTAATATTTTGTGGTATACATACATACCATATATTGAACTTAAATATACTCGTACATATAATTATTAAATAAATTCAAAACAATGACTGTTATTTATTATTACTACTGCTTTTTGAATCTTCATGTTGGTTTAAGATAAAGTTTTGTATTTTTTGTCAATACTTTTAAGTAATAACCTGTCACATGTTCATTTGTATATAAATACACTGTTGTGTCGTTAATTAAATAAAATAAAAATTTTGAAAGAAGGAAATGTAAAAAGTCAACGAAATCGTAGGGACTGTATGATAAGGTGAAATGATTTAGAAGAGGCGAAAGATATATGTGTCACGATAGGTAAGTCTGGCACTCTCTCCCTACACTGACAGAGACACGGCGTGATGGTATGTATGTATTGAATATGTACTTTTGTTGATCAATCTTATAAGGTATTGGTAATAGGAAATGGCTTACGACGGTGAAAGTGGACATAAAATAAAATTATAAGTAATAATTCTGATTTACAACACAAACTTGAAATATTTGAATTCTTGTTTAATTAAAAATTATTGGTTGAAACGGTCGTTTCGTTAACTTTCGGATATTGGGGACGTTTATACGTGGATTTACGAGCAATAAAGTGAAAAGTAATTCTTTTTAATTCGTCATAAACAGACGATATCATTTGACTGACCAGTTAGACGAGAACGCGAGTGAGATTACGGGCCATTAAGTATGTAGATATCTAGAGCGTTAGTTTTATTTTAGACAATTGTTTATTTACCAACCTGTATTTAAAGAATTGTTCAAATGGTTTTTGTAGGCTGAATATTATTTAAATGCAAGATGTGTCCATCATAAATAGAAGAATTAACACTCGTATGTTGGGATTTGTCTTGAGTATTAGAAAAACTGTTAGACCATTTACATTGCTATTTATTTATTTAACACTTTTATTGCAAACACAATCTGGCGGGCTTATTGCCAGGCGGTAATCTCTTCCAACCAACCAGACAAACGTAAATGAAGCAAGTTACATATGGTCGCAAAAAAACTCCAGCGCTTTCACAGCATCTATAAACGCAACGCCACTGACCAGAAAGGACTCCGAGCAAAAAGAAAGATTATTACTTAAATTGCAAACAAAAACCAATAAACTTTCAAACAATGGCAAACGAAACGATCTGTTCAATTAAGAGTACAGCTTTCATGGTTTTAATATATCCAACAAACTATGGAATTAATGTTCTGAGTAAAACCCGGAAAATCTTATTTCCATGCTAATAATAAAATAATTGTACTCAAAACGCGTTGAGTCCTCGTATGTAGTCAAGTCTCCTAGAAACTATTATAGAATGGGGAACAATAGTCCATAAGACTCCAACATTTGGGGCACAGTGCCGAGTATAGGCGCCTCGTTGCGACTGACCCAGTTGCCGGTACGAATACGTTACACTAGTTCAAGGTCCGTTTCGTGCGATGCCCAAATAGCTCCTTACTTCCTGGACTGAGGACCACTTGGCTGGACAACAATTATAGATGTAAGCGGCTAAAAATATACTGGTAAGTGCCTTTCATTAGCTATTCATTCATCGTCATTCGAGGTACTCCTTTGATGGGGAGTATAGTCAATTATCAAAATAATGGAAGTTGATGTTTTGGGTACATGTTGTATTTTTTATAAAACAACCGGCCCTTACTCTTTTAAATATCATAGATACCATAATGCTATTTGAGAAAAAAGTATTTTATAGTAATATAACGATGTTTTTATTTAATCCGCTTTGCACTAATTTCTCCTGTTACACAAATATCATAGGGTAGGGTCTGCTTCTAGAGTTAGCTTATTCGTTAGGAAGAATATCAGCCAGGATTCTTTTCATACTGCTAGGCGGTATTGAGAATATATCAACAGTGTCATTCAGTTGGTTCAATATCTCTATACCACGCGTGACTGAGTGTTTAACCATGATATTCGTCCTGTAAGTTGGTATGTAGAACAGAGGGTGATTCCTTGCACGGCTATATTTATTAGGTACATATAAACTTAATCCTTCTAGAATCGCGGGACAGTTAAAGGAACCTTGAAAAACCTTAAGTAGGAATATCGTAATGGATTCTTGCCTTCTTGTTTCGAAGCTTCTATGGTAACACACCGTGAGAAGTTCGACATGGTGAGCATATTTTGGGTAATCGCCCTTTGTTCTGTACCATAGATATCTGAGGATTTTTTTTTGTATTTGTTCTATTGTATATTTTTTTTATATTTGAGCTGATGAAGAACCCAAACTGTAGATGCATGTAATTAAGTTAACGTTGACAATAAGTAAGGAATATTAAAATCAATTTTTTTTTGGAAGATTATCGTTAGCATATAATATACTCGTTGTAATTAATTTTATCAAACATATTCCACTCTTTTTTTTTGTAACGGTATAACCCTACCGGTTTGAAGGCTTTCACCTCATCTTTAGAGGAGCACAAATAAGACTAAATTCTATTCAAACTGGCACCGATATACATGCTTCAACGGTTGGGGACATTCGGGTTGGGGACTGAGGGGTAATGGAGGCATGGGACGATTTCGGCCAGGAACGGAGAAATTTTTGGAATATATGTATTTACCAGATGTTCGGATCGATGTACTGGCTTAGAAATTTCTAGAGCCTCTAATCTAATATAAAATATCATATACTTGTATTAGGGATGACTGTGAACTTAAGGCTGATGTGTTGATCCTTCCATGATGTCGGTGTTTAAGTCCGTCGTTATTACTATTATTTTCTCACTCACCACCGGAGGAGTCCCTTTGGGCAGTTCCTTCTTCGTCACTATGTGACGTCACACTCATAAAAAAGAAGATTTCGATCTTCTAGTGTAGATCGGGCTGGATGGGAACTTATTTTGTCTCCGATAATCCCGTGGTTGGTATCGAACTGACTTTATAAATTCTGCTATCAGCCTTATTTTCTAACTCAACAGACTGTTGTAAAATACAAGTATATAGGCAATCTCAGCAAATTGATTCCCCAAAAGATGCATTCTATGACATATATAGGGGAATTTTGCTAATAATAAGACATCGGCATAAATCTAAAACTTCAGCAAGTTTCAGCCAAGCACGCGGCTTGCCCATTAAGCAGACTGGTATCACCTGCATTTTTGCCGGCAAGGCGCGCCAATTAGTGGCCATTTGCCAAGTCCAAGATGCGTGGACATCGATCATTGCGTGCATTACACGCTATTACGGGCCTCGTGCTCGCTAAGCGCTGACACTAAAGATACTCGCTTCGTCATGGCTCGCAAAGCTCGCGAAATATTAAAAACGCTAATAGCGATGCCAATTGTTGCTCTTTCACCGGCTTCTAAGGATCGGATTCTTGTCGGGATAGCTTTCCATTTCGTTAAAAATGAATGCGTTATTTATGACCATTCTTTTTGTTCCCTATTTCCCTAGAATTTTAAATGAATGTCTTGGAAAACATTATAATGGGACATGTATGCATACCCTCACACCATCTCCTTGACGGGGTAGGTACAAATAACAGAGCGTCAGACTTTCCTATCTCTATACACATTCTTCGCCTCTTTTACATTCACGCATCTTCTCATACGGTTTATATTTCTATATTTATTTACTAGTAAATCAAATTATCCTTTACAAAGAAGATATATACTCGTATGTTGTAAATTCATATTTTAACTATATATTGGCTGAACATTTTTAGGATGCCGTTTGAAAGTTTGTCAAGAGCCCGCAAGCGACTTGAGAAATCAAACACCCTTCTTACGCAATATACTAGTGTGACGTTAGGGAGAATGGAGTGCCGGGCTGTATACCGACCAAAATTGTGGGGCCTTATGGAATATCTATGTCTCAGATGGAGCGCATAGGGCGATATGATGATATTTTAACGGGACATGTTAATCATAATAAAAGGAGAGAGCTAACTCTCCTCTAGGGCGCTCTTATTCGGAATCCGAACCCAATATTATTGATAAATAAAAAATATAAAAAAATAAATGTAAGGATAGGAAGGAAGGTGGCGGCTGTGGTCCTTAGATTAGGAACTTCCCCGTATCTGCATATTTTTAGAAAAAACATATTTAGTAATAAAACCGCAGAAAACTTGCCGAGGTAAGAAGATCTACAAAGAAACTTTTGTAGATCTTCCAGTATGTGATAGTAACACATTATCTTTGTAGATCTTCCAGTATGTGATAGTAACACATTATCTTCCGAAATGTAAATTTCAATAAGGAATTTCTATAAAAGTATAAATTAAAATTGAACCACGTTAAATTTCTTGTAATATGAATCAATTCAGTAGTATTCAAACGGGGGGGCATTAATCGAGACTTCGTGTTTAAGAACCACTGAAATAGGCATGGAACTCGCGGTTTTTTTCGCAAATATTTTAACTCTGTAATGAATTAGCTTTATTTTAAGAGTTTTCAGGATTGTAACCACATAAACAGATGTAATAAAGTCTGTATCGATGTTCCTCAGAAACGCTGAGACGCTACACGGAAGCGTCCTGCCGTAACGGCAGTACAGTTCCCAACTGCCGTTTCCACTGTGTGCCGATCAATATGGAGGGAGAGCTGGGAGACTAAACGTCACGAGTACACATCCGTGAGGATCACTCCAACAACTGGACTTTTATATGAATAAAAACCACTCAAATAAAACATTCTTCTGTTCAATATCTCAGAATAAGCTTGTTCAATATCTCAGAATAAGCTTGTTCAATATCTCAGAATAAGTTTGTTCAATATCTCAGAATAAGCTTGTTCAATATCTCAAAATAAGCTTGTTAGAAAGCTTAAGTATTTTTAATCAAAATCTGAATAAAATTACTACATAACACTTAGATTTCTACATAAATTTCAATGATGAATACCTGCAAATAACTTAAAAATCATAAATTAAATACATAGATGGGGTTTCTCGAACGGAATCGGGTTTCAACTCAAAACGCATGAATGGCAGAGACGACGTTCTACAAAGCCGAAGTTAGCCGATTATGGCCCTGTCTCTTTCATTCGTATGTTTTAAGTTTAAGCCCGATGTGTATTATTTACCTCCGGGTATTGTACATGACTTGCAACACATGCTGGTTTGCTTGCTACATGCTTTGGGTAAAACCTCATTGATGCAAATGACAGGGTGATCTCTGTCGCCTCTTACTAGAAACACGTAGCATTACTGATTGTTCGGACACGGAAACGAATTAATGACTTTTTGAATTATCAATATATTTATTTTCAAAGAGTTTTTTTAACACATTTAATTCTGAAAACTCTTGTTGCTACTCATATAAACTTATCCTTGTTGGTCAAAATGTCCATCGTCATTTAATTCCGAATTTTTTTTAGAGGGATTTAAAATCAAGTGAGCCAAGAAAGCCTTACGACACTGATAGAATTTGTATGGATATACGAGTATTATGTATGGATATACGAGTATTATGTATGGATATACGAGTATTATGTATGGATATACGAGTATTATGTATGGATATACGAGTATTATGTATGGATATACGAGTATTATGTATGGATATACGAGTATTATGACAATAAATTATACATGCAGTGAGAATAAGAATAATGAATTGTTTACTGTTTTTTTAAGAATTTTAAATATGGGCAAACGTTTTAGTACCGCCGTGATACATACATATAATCACGCAGTTTCCCTATCGAGTTAGGCAGAGAGAACAGAGCGCCAGACTTTCCTATCTCAATACAACTTATCCTTAGCTTCTTCCACATCCATACAACTTCTACGTTTCCTTCATTTAATATATCATTCACTCGACCCAACCATACTTTCCTTGATCTTCCTCGATCATGCCTTCCACTTATATTTGCACTATACATTCGTTTTCGTTATCTTTCTTTATTCATTCGTTCCACATGCCCAAACCATCTAAATTTACTTTTCTTCATCTTACTCAACACACCAGCTTTAAGTTCAAATTCATCCCTTCATTCTGTATTCTGTCATACATTATCACCCCGTGTATTCTTAACAATGCACGCATTTCCACAGCATTTATTTGGCTCCTCCCAGTATTTTTCCACGTCCACGTTTTACTATCATACATCAAAGTTGGTACCAGCATACTATTGTGAATCTTAGCAGAATTTGATTATTTCAGGTTCGAGTATATATATATATATATATATATATATATATATATATATATATATATATATATATATATATATATATATATATATATATATATATATATATATATATATATATATATATATATATATATATATATATATATATATATATATATATATATATGTTTTAGTGCTTCATTGACTTTGTTTCTTATCACTACACGCTGTGATTTACAAAAAATATGATTAAGCAGTCTCATGTATATAAAGTTGTTCTCCCCTTTTAGGAACGATAACTATTCGAGTAGCCATTCGTGGTCCAACCATGAGGCATGATGTGATAGAAGGTCGTCGAATTGAATGGACAGTGAAGTGTGTGGTTAGCTGAAAGCGGACAGCGGACAGGAGGGCGTGATGCTGCGTTACTATATATCAGTACACAAATCAATTGGCCCGAGAGAGGACACAAAGGCAACACACTGCTGTGTGTGCACGCAGCCAATTGGGGCAATCAGATAGGACTTCACTAACGTAATTGGGAGCGCATTACAGAGGATGAATAACAAAACATGCCATTACGCCATTTCCCTGTCGGAGTAGGCAGAGAGGACAGAGCACTAACTTATCCTATCTCAATACACATTAATCGCACCTTCAATATCCACACATCTTCTACTGTTTGTCTGACCTTCTACGTTTTCTTCTTACAAAATATTATACACTTGATCCAACCATACTTACCTTGGTTTTCATATACCACGCATTTATTCTTATTTTTCTTCTCCCTGGCTCCATCCCAACTCACTGTTTGCAAAGACTGTTAGGATCAGCTCTCCCCGTCCTCAGGTTGCATGCTCTTCTGTCCCGGACTACGTCCCCTAGGCCGTGCCTCTGAATCAGCTTATCTTTTTGCACCACCCATGAATTCTTTGGTCTTACTCTGGTTGTTATTCGAGGAAGATCAATGGAGATTGCCTGGTTCACAATGTGATCGGGTGCTCTGCGTGCAACGTGCCCATACCATCTCAATCGCCTTTCCTCCATCTTACTGTTGATGTCTGTAACACCTAGGCTTCCACGAATGCGTGAGCTTTTTATTTTGTCTCTTAGGAACACACCAGCTGACCATCTTAGCATGCGCATTTCAGCAGTTTCTAGTTGCCTGGAGTAAGAGTTATACATCGTCCAGCATTCGGAACCATACCACGTATTTATTAAGGATTAAAAAAAGACATAAACTCGAGTGAGATTTAACCCTACAGTGCATTGGGATGCAAATTTGCATCATGATAATTAAAAAGTATGATAAATGAAATACCATCTATTGGGAATAAAATACACTAAAACCATATGGTACAACTATCTTTCTTGTTGACTATTTACAAAAATTAAAAAAAAAAAAAGCGTTTCTATATCAAAAAATGATTTTTAATTCTGACAGTTGGAGGAATGGTGGATTAAACTTTTCACTGCATTTTAAGAATTAATTAAATGATAATAAAAGTGTTTCAGAAGTTGAAAAAGGGAAAAATAACAACAATTCAGGTATGTTTTATGTATTTATACAATAATTTCCATGTAAAAAACTTATGTGCATGGTAAAAATCAACAAAATATGTGTGAATCAAATTTGCATCATCATGCATTTTTTTCAATAAAAGAAACACTAAAAATTGTTTTTGATTTTTTTCATTATTTTTCCCGTTGTAAACATCACTTTTCCTATGCTGCATATAAATTTTATCAACATCCATGATGTCATGCATTGTAGGGTTAAATCAAATTATGAAATCTCTCTCAAATTCACTTCACTTTCAATTCTTAAAAAAGGCGTGATAGAGGAATACCAAGGTAAGTATGGTTGGATCCAATGTATAATATTTTGTAAGAAAAAAATGCAGAAAGTCAGACAAACCGTAGGAGTTCTATGAGACAATGATGGCTATTGAAGAGGAGTTTGATATGTATTGAGATAAGATAAATTGGTGCTCTATCTTCTCTACCTACCCTTTTCTAACGATTTATGAAATCACGCATGTACGAATATTTCTGAAAAACTAATAAGACTTTAATATGCAAACTGTTTTCGATGCGATGCTGGCGCCGAATGTTTCGCATCTTATGACCTGCAAGACACTCCAATACGAACCGGACCGTCAACAAAACGTAAGAAGATCATACTTTGGCCATGTCGTAAGAAGAGATTAAGACAGTTTGGAGAATTTTTCGCTGACTGGAAGTGTTGATGCACCGGAGAATGCTTCGGATACCTTGGACGGATATGGTCAGCAACACGAGAGTTCTTCAAAGATCCAAAGTTGATAGAGAGTTGCTGACTAATATTAAAATCCAAAAGGTGGTCCTACTTGGGTCATGTACTTGGAGAAGCAAAGTACAAATTACTGCACCTGATCATACAAAGCAAACTAGAAGGCTGAAGAGGTGTTCGCAGGAGGCTAATCTCTTGGCTCCGTAATATACGTGATTGGATTGGCATAACGGGCGTTGGAGATCTTTTTCGGGCTGCCGGGGACAAAGATATCTACTCTCAAGTGATATTCAACGTTGGGGGGACCTGACATGACACTAAGAAGAAGAAAGTCTTGAAGACGGTATTTAAGAAGATTGAAATATAACATTAAATACACGACTGTCTTCTCAACGAGTGCCGCATTTGACGTGGCTCAGGCCTGACGAATGAAATGGAAGCAGATAATCCACTTAGCTCCAGGCCATCAGGGAACAGCGACGCTTAGCCATGAACGACATGACTAAGAAAAAGAGGAATGACAGCAAATAAAAAAACAATTTTTGCATGCTTATTTATTTGGCTCTCAGATGCCAGGATGATGCTGATTGGCGGTCAACGATGGGTGATGTTGGCTATCGCCAAGGCTTAAAGGTTTTGCTCGGCGGAACCACTCTCAGTTTTAACGGAGCTCGCTCCGTTGGATTTGGATTTATTGGGGTGATTTTGTCCCCCATAATGCGTGGATGGTGGTGGGATCGAACTGAACTGATATATGTATTTTCTTCTCCATTATCTTGAAATACATATGCAATTTTCTGCATATACGAGCATGTATAATATATTTGCATATGTACATACTAAATTTGCTACCAATAACCTTTATTTATTTAAAAAGGGTGGTTAATTGCCTTAAGTAAATTATAAGTGTACGGCACCGGTACAAAGAACTGTCACAATAGGTGGATGACTGCTGCACAATGCTCGGAAAATTCAGCTCACGGTGAAAAGGTTGGTGAAAAGTAGCAGGATGAAGATATTCCTCTTAGGCAGGTAATAGATGGTCGAAAGTAAAAGGCAGTAGACAGACTGAATTGAGAATGTATTTTTTACGTTTGGCGCTCTTTATGTGCAGCCAAACGCTCATCGCAAGCGCCTGTTTCCACCCGTGCATGCCGTCATAACTTGCGAAATATCACAATTCTCGCATGCATGGGCCGGCCGACTTTTGATACTGTCTCGCGATGGCCGCGCATAAGGAACATTTCATTTACGGTCGCGACACAGCACGGACCCCAACAAATATAAAATTATTACATAAAAAAACACCAAACAACATTAAACTGCTTAAGATCTCGAAAAAAATTAACAATTAAATGCGGTGAAACGCTCTATCAGAACATTAAGTATTCATTTTGATCATTTTAATTTACTTTTAAGGTAGGTGAAAATGCCCTACGCGTTTCTCTTCGCTTGAGCACATTCAAAGTTGTATGAATGGAGAAGTAACGTTAACACGGGGCTATTACTTTGATTTATGTTTAGGTGTGCAAATGGAACTAAAACTTAATGGGAAATGTGTACTCCGATCGCCAGAGTTCCCTGCGAAAGTCGATTCTCCATAGTTACACGGTACGATATATTGTACTTGGACACGCAACGCATCGTAAAACTAATGGTCCGTGGTGGATACTGATCAAACTAACAAACACCGCGGACTATACCATAAGTGAATGACATAGGTATTGGGCACAGAAACTTAATAAATATCCTCGGACCTGTAGTACTCGTATATTATAAAATACTAGCTGAAAAGCCCATCCGAATATGTACGAAAACAATGACTTGTTAATTGTTACACCTACTTACGTTCTATCTATTATGGGGCAGGCAAAGAGGATCGAGCGCCAAGTATTTCGGTTCTTACAGACATCCATCGCCTGTGTCACATGCATTTTCATGATTTTCAGACATATGCTCCAAGTATTCAGGTTCACCGCACAAAGCGACTCTCGCAGGCTGTTCTTATAGATCTTCCATTGTCCACCAACCTTTCGCGTGCCTACTTCGTCCCCCTTTAAGACGCGTTTTGGAAGCCTATGATCGCCTTTGCGTATCTCATGTCCGGTATACCTCAATTTCGCTTCTATAACCATAGTTCACGGCTATTATTCAAGAAAACAGATAAATTTATATTTTTATTATAAATTGCTAATATCAGGTATCGCAGTGACTGAACAATAAACATATATATATATATATATATATATATATATAGCCTGGCCCCATAAACATATGCGGGAAAGTTCACAATCTAATAATCACAGCCACCACCCTCCTCTCTTTATATGCAACAATTTTTTTTTGTAATATCTTTAATCTATCAATACGAGTGGGTTCGATTTCCGAGCTAGAGCGCCCTTAAGGAGAGCCTGGTCTCTAAACAAGACTATATAAATTGTTGTAATTTGTTTTATCAAACACTGATTATTCCACTTTTTGTAACGGTATGACCCTATTTCAAGGCTTTCACCTCATCTTCAGGGGAGCGCAAACCAGCTGAAAATTAGATGAAAACCTTGAAACCGGTAGGGTTATACCATTACAAAAAGTGGAATAAATAGTGTTTGATAAAATAATTACAATGTCTTTAAACCTCCACAGCGTTAATGCCTTAACTATAAATAATATATATAAATTGTTAATTTATTAGTGGTCAATGTGTAAGTGTGTCATTCTTAATTGTAATTTTTCGCATATAAATATGAGAATCAATTATGTACTATACAAAGTAATAAACCAAAAATGATTTCACAGTGGGAGGAACAACAGCTATATATTCTACCCTTTACAAAATAAGTTAACCACGGGTTGAGGTCATGCGATCTAATCCATTATGAATCCCAGAGAAGTACACTGGTGGAGAGTACACTGCACACCTGTTGTTGAACGAACGGACTACTTTCGATTTCGTTTGTAGAGGAATAGCAAAAAGCTCGATCGTTGACTTTGTGTTGAGAACTAAAAGGCAAACTATTCACACACTTTTTTTAATGGATGATCATTAAACGGAATGAATTACAGTCTTTTTTGTCGAAGAAGGCGTATTAAGCGTTTTTTTTATTTCTTATTTAATGAAGCTTGAATTAAATACGTAATACAAACGACTACTTTAATGCGTAAACACACAATGGAAAATTGCAATAAATCAACATATAAATTGACTTGTCTTCAATAAAAAACGATACAAAGCAATAAAATACAATGGCACAAACAATGAATCATTTATGTTCTCAATATAAAGCGAAACGTTTTTAAATGAAATTTTTTTATTTAACAAAGAAGAATCGTACATTAAAACTTGGTGGAGTTTTTTTCTGAGGCTTTATCTTCGAATATCGATCGTGACGGCCTCCTTGGCCCAGTTGTTAAGGCGCTTGTCTCCCAATCTGGGGGTTTGATTTCCGTTGCTTGAAACTGAAACTTAACTAAATTAAATATGAACCTTATTTACCATTTTTAATATACGAGGCATATCCAGAAAGTAAGTGTACTGAATTTTTGTAGGTTACAATTTTTTTTATTTAAACAAAAAAATTACGTGGTTACCGTAGTACATATGTAAGCTATTTTTCGACATAGTCGCCATTCCTCTCAATGCAGGTGGTGAAGCGGGGTATCAACTTTTTGATGCCTTCCTCGAAGTAGTTTCCCGCCAACCCCTCCGTCCACTTCTCCACCTCCTCGTCGGCTGAAAACCTTTTTCCACCCATGTGCAGCTTCAGGGAGGTAAAGAGATAGTAATCTGTCAGGGGAATGCGCGGGATGATTCAGGACATCCCATTTAAACGAGGCGAGCAGTTCCTTCGTGGCGTTGGCCGTGTGTGGTCTGGCATTGTCGTGCAGCAGGCAGACTCCCTTTGTCAGCATGCCTCTCCTCTTGTTCTGAATCGCCCTCCGCAATTTTTTTAGGATCTCACAGTATCTTGCAGAGTTGATGGTCTCCCCTTGAGGCATATATTCAATTAAAATTATGCCTTGACAGTCCCAAAACACGGATGCCATGATTTTCTTGGCTGAAATTGTGGTTTTGAACTTTTTGGCGGAGGGTGAAGAGGTGTGACGTGACCGTTTTTAAACTCGCGACACCACTTGTACACACTCGTACGATTCATAGCTTTATCACCATATGCAGTTTTCACCTCATTATAAACCTCAACCGGAGGTTTTCCCTTCCAAACGAGATAACGGATGACGCCGCGTATTTCGCCCTTGGCGGGAGATTGGATTGACATTTTTCACGAAAAGTGTTGTCGCGTCGACACTTCTCAACGTACTGACTTCAAACCGGTCTCGTTGCGGAGGGGAAGGGTCAGGCTACACGGAAGTGTAGCCAACATGTCGTAAATAAAATCCATCCGGTCGTGAGAGCCTCAGTACACTTACTTTCTGGATACGCATAGTAGTAACCTTTTTTTCGCTTGCAAGGCACACTATCCATGACAATATTTTTTTTTACAGGATTGTTGACTAAAGTCTAGAAATGTGCCAGCAGAAGCTGCGGCGGAAGCATACTGAGATCAGCCCTTCCTCCGCATTTAACTCATAGAGTATGGAAACTAACACTTCCAGTGTATTTTTTTATTCGTATAACACGACCGCGACTCACCTGCTCTCCAGGGATATAAAAAGTCAACGTTATAAGTCACTGCTAAGACCAGTGCTTACTTACAAATTGAAAACCTGGACACTTACAAAGAAGGACGAAAGAGTTCTGGATATTTTCGAGAGAAAGATTCTCCGCAGAATATATGATTCAATTGACGATAATAGCGCGTGGAGACAGAGGTATAAAGAAGAGCTCCATATTCTGTATGGAGAAGCTAGCGTAGTAAAAGTTATACAAATTACTAGACTGTGCTAGCTTGGGCACTTATACCGCATGTAGGATACTGAACCTGCAAGGAAGGCTTTGGATTCAGCGATCTGATGGTACGAAGGTAAGTGGGAAGACCAAAGCTGAGATGGCAGGATAATATAACAGAAAACTGTAGCACTCTTGGTATATAAAATGAACTCCTCTATAATTCGTATGCAAAGACTTGGAAACGAATTTTGCAACAATTTAGATATTTTTAATATAAGTATATATAGTATTCGCCAGAATATCACAATATTTAGAAATAGCTACTAACTTTGTGCTCTCCTTTATTAATATAAATAACGTAATATAAACAAAAACATTAAGGGCAATACTTTGCCTCTGGAGTTGACTAACCCTGCACCAACATGTATGAAGGTTTTAATTCTGCAAAGCAACTTGCATCTCGTTCTACTAATGAGGCCATGTGTTTTCTATATCTCAATATCTATCCATAAAATTCCCACAAAATTCTCAAAGATTATTAAATAATTTTAAAACGATGACTGTAATTTATTATTACTACTGCTTTTTGTATATTCATGTTAGTTTAAGGTAAAGTTGTATTATTTGTCAATAATTTTAAGTACTTGTATAACCTGTCACATGTTCATTTGTATATAAAGACACTGTTGTGTCGTTAATTAAATAAATAAATAACTAATTGGAGAACGAATGCTACTGAGAGAGATAGGTGGTAGAAAATCCTGCAGAGAGTCGAGACTCATCCTGGGTTGTAGAGCTGATGATTCGTATAATAACTATGTACTTTTTAGTTTCTGCAGTAAAACACTGTATGCCTTCAACGCCTTGCTATGATATATTTCATCAGCTGTATTTTTTCAGTAAATAAATATTCAAACCATTCTGAAATTAAATACATTTCTTGTCTCTCGAGATTCGGATTGTTCTCATATCAATATCCTCAATGGATGGATGCTCGTGACTGACCAAAAAACCCCTCTGTATTTAATTTCGTAACTAAGACTATATTTCAAATTAATAATTCATATTATGCTATAAAAACGTGACTGGTTTATTGAATGAACGTGAATATAATATTATTAAAATATCGAAATTCCTTGACAGTAAATATGTTATATATGTTCTACGAGTAGCTTATACTTGATAAAAATACATCGTAAGCAATGTTTGTCAGACATGTGGGGCGCAGAACCCGGCGGAGCCCGGTGGGGGCGCACAACTCACTCATGGTGGAGAAAGTACAAAAAAAATATCTACGATATCTCGATATGAGAGAGTTCGGTGTCTATCCATGGCTTTATCCTACCCAGTTTCTGCTGGGCATGCTCGGGTATAACTCCTTGAGCGTAAGAAGAGATCTGCGTCTCCTGATATACGTTGTCAAACTCGTTCGAGGAATTGTGAGCTGTCCAGCATTACTACAAAGATTAGCGTTAAATGTTCCTAACAATTACACTAGACTGCGCCGGCAAGAACTGTTCTCAATAACATACGCAAAAACGGATCTTCCAGCCGCTATGCCTGTGGGGTGAGTAGGGATGAACGCGAGCTTAAGGCTGATGTATTAAGTAAGATGAAAAAAGTACACTGAGATGTTTGGGCATGTAGAACGAATGAACGAAGAAAGACTTAAAAAAAACAAATATAAAGTTTAAATGTGAGTGAAAGACTGAGGAAACAATGATACGATCGAGTACATGCTATTTTGAAAGAAGGAATCGTTAAAAGTAACAGAAATCGTAGGAGTAATGTGAGAAGGTGTATGGATGTAGAAGATGCTAAGGATATGTGTCAAGATAAGAAAGTCTGGCGCTCTCAGGGAACGGCATGATGGTATGTATATATTACATATTCTCGCAAATACTTTTCAATTTACGAATAGTGCAAATGTGCAGGGTAACGATAATACGGTCTTCGTTTTCAGGTTCCCGTTGCCTGTAAGAGGCAAACATTAACAAATAATAAGCCGTCCTTAGGTTTCCCTCAGGCTTTGGGTAAATCCCTCAACGCCCATAAATTAAACTGTATCAACAGCCACAAATCAACTTGGGGCTTGTTCAGCCACGACTTAAAAGGAAGTGGAGTGCCAAGTTGAAAACCGACCTAGATTAACGCGTTTTATGGTATCCATAGTGGAAGATGTAAAGCAATAATAATAAAAAAGTGAAAAAAAAACAAACAAAATGTAGCCCACGTCAGATTAATGGTAAGCCAACGAACTAAGCAATTTTACCAATCGAGTTCAAATTACGATAATCTTTATTTAATGAACATTTCAACAGATTAATGGTAAGCCAGCGAACTAAGCAATTTGACCAATCGAGTTCAAATTCCGATTATCTTTATTTAATGAACATTTAAACAGATTAATGGTAAGCCAGCGAACTAAGCAATTTGACCAATCGAGTTCAAATTCCGATAATCTTTATTTAATGAAAATTTAAACATATTAATGGTAAGCCAGCGAACTAAGCAATTTGACCAATCGAGTTCGAATTCCGATAATTTTTATTTAATGAACATTTAAACAGATTAATGGTCAAGCCAGCGAACTAAGCAATTTGACCAATCGAGTTCAAATTCCGATAATCTTTATTTAATGAACATTTCAACAGATTAATGGTAAGCCAGCGAACTAAGCAATTTGACCAATCGAGTTCAAATTCCGATTATCTTTATTTAATGAACATTTAAACAGATTAATGGTAAGCCAGCGAACTAAGCAATTTGACCAATCGAGTTCAAATTCCGATAATCTTTATTTAATGAACATTTAAACAGATTAATGGTAAGCCAGCGAACTAAGCAATTTGACCAATCGAGTTCAAATTCCGATAATCTTTATTTAATGAACATTTAAACAGATTAATGGTAAGCCAGCGAACTAAGCAATTTGACCAATCGAGTTCAAATTCCGATAATCTTTATTTAATGAACATTTAAACAGATTAATGGTAAGCCAGCGAACTAAGCAATTTGACCAATCGAGTTCAAATTCCGATAATCTTTATTTAATGAACATTTAAACAGATTAATGGTAAGCCAGCGAACTAAGCAATTTGACCAATCGAGTTCAAATTCCGATAATCTTTATTTAATGAACATTTAAACAGATTAATGGTAAGCCAGCGAACTAAGCAATTTGACCAATCGAGTTCAAATTCCGATAATCTTTATTCAATGAACATTTAAACATTCCTTAAATTTAGTTTCTTTGAAGTAATTTACAGCGCATTTCTCTCTCAATCCAAAGCAGAGTCTAGCTAGCCCAAATTATCATAATCTTGCAATCAACTGATTTTGGAGATTGTTGGCTAGACAAGAGAGACTCCAACATATTTGTTTTCGATGTATCTTAAACCAAAAAAAAAATATGTTTCGAATATCGAGCCAGACCCCAACGGTTTGAAATAAGACAGCGAAGAAATCTCTGTTCATCATCTTTCGAATGTTCACGCTACCCTCAGTACCTGCATGGACTGTCCCTTCGATCTGATGACAGCAGAATCCTTCGTATACCCCCACCTTACTCATTATTCTAGACATCATATTTTGTGGTTCATTCGGCTCGACCATGGAACGAAATTCCTGGATCAACAATCCTGATCAATCAAAATTGGCAACTGATCAAATGTTCACCATCCCTAGAGTTAAAACATCTTTTGCCCAAAGGCAATATGCCTATTTAGCTCCCATGGCACACAATGGGGTGCCGAATTCAATAAAGGTAAAGGGAGGAAAACAATTCAGGCAGTCGATCGGAGCGTGGTTGTTATTGCGACAGGATTTTGAGTGGTTGGGCTTGTAAGATGAATGACTTGTGGAAAAGGTTTGTGTGACCTCTTGAGTGTAGTATTTTTTGTTATTTGTTTATGATTATGTGCGGTATCAATATACCCACAATGGGATGAACGTTTTGGTCTGTCTGGAGTGATGAAGTGTGAGGAGTTTGATTTCGCGTGATGTATACATATGTAATTGAGTGTCACTGTTTGTCAGGTTGATGAGAATGTGCAACGGGGTTTTATATAATCAAAAATCGGAAAGAAGTATCGATTTATTTTTGCAAGCTATATGTCCTCAGTGAGATACAGGCAAAAGGCTAGTTTACTGGGGACACGACAAATGAAAGGCAACCAACCCAGATCCATTAAAATTGTGTATCCAAATTAAATTACTTGTTGTTTTTTCGCTAATTATGTATTGGGTGTTAACATAAGTTGTGTCCGTTTTTTTTCAATTTAAAAATGAGCACCAAAAGTAAAACAAAATGGTAAAGGTGCAGATATATTGAGATTATATAATTTCATTGTGTGACATTTTGATGATAGGTTGGGACAATATAATACAGTTTTGTGATATTATGCAGATATATTGAGATGATATAATGTCATTGTGTGATACATGCAGATAGATTTGGACGATATAATGTCAATGTATGATATTTTGCAGATATATTAGGATGAAAATGTTCTGCTCTACAAGATATTGTGTTTGCTTTTACGTTACATATATTATTTTATTTGATTACAAGCCTTCAAAATGGAATGCCAAGTAGACGAAAGTGAGCATTTTCGACACCTTATTCTAGACATCAACTTATGTTAACACCTAATACATTTGTTGTCGTGTGTAAAATAAATTTAAAAAAAAAATCATGTGTTACATCCTTATTGATATTAAAAAATAAAGAAAATAAGCATTATTAATCTCAAGATATTTCTCTTTCTTCCCTCCTACATAATTCCACCCTGTTCCATATTTTCCTTGAAATTTATATTTTATTTTAATTTTTGTTAGTTTTTTTTTAAATATTTTTTTCTTATACTATGTTAGAGACAGTTGCATAGATACCAATAATGATTATGAAAAAAAAACCTCTCGTTTATTGGAATAATTTGCTTTAAAGCAATAATAAGCCCGCCAGATGTATTTGCATGAAAGTGACATAAATTAATTGATATCACTTAGCGGCTTCTTTTTCATATAGAGTCAGCCTCTTAATTTAATCAGTCGACAGATTCCTGAATTGTTAAATTAACAAGTTCACCGTAGGTCACCGATTTTTTTTAAAATACCTGTTACTGCCCTTGAATTAAGAGTTGAAATATGCCTGGCTGATAACTCACCTGGAACAAAAGAAAAAATACATTAATAAGATGTAAAATAATAAAAAAATGCATATCTTACAGAAAAACATACATACTTTAACATCATACTAGTAGTAGGTAGAGAGAACAGATCTCCACACATTTCTATCCATGCACACAGCTCTCGCCATGTCCACAACCATACATGGTCTTCTACTTCTCATATCATCGCTAAAAGTTCTCCATCTAACTTCTTCCACCCTTCTTCGGTCTCCACTTATTTCAGACAAATATATACTCGTAGGTATGTCTCCTAAGACTTTTTCTACTTATTCTCTCAATGGGGACAAACCATCTTAATAGCCCTTTCTTAACCCTTCCTTCTCTGTGATGTGACTTATACACATTGCTTCTAAAAACTTTAATATCTCTATAAATATTGTATAAAAAATACTCGGTTCAGATTTTAGGTATTCCTCCGTAATACATTTACGCATTGAATGAAAAAAATAATATTACTAATAATTAGCACTTATCTGCCACATCAGAGATATTTTATGAAAATCGGGAATAAATTCACCAATAGAATCAAACGTGTGCCAATGTGTGACGTAGGTATATTAATTCTAAAAAAACCGCTATGGGTGAGGAAGCGACGCTATTCACGTCTCACTCTCACTTTACTTCGGTATATGGGAACGCAAGAAATAGAATCTCAGTTCGCTCGCGGGCTTTCGTTTGAGGTGGTCGCTTCGCCCGTTTTGTAAACGTCGGCCGATGCGTTTTTTCATGTTTTCAGCAATTAAATTTCAATTATTATCACTTTTGATTTCAAATTTAATTAATTTAAGCGATTGGCTACGAATATTCTTATTTTTCCGATTTTAAATCGCTCATTTTGTACATGTGTATTGAATACACAGCACCGTAACGGACGGATTTTATTAGCACAGGAAGGGAAAGGTTAAGTCTACATTTAACATCCATCTCTAAAAAAAACGTTTATTTTTATCCAATCATCTCTTGCTAGATCAAACATTGTATTATCAGATATTCTAAGAAAAGTACGCATTTATTCTGTTCTTACCACTCCCTTTCAATGCCGAGAATTCTGTTCTTACCACTCCCTTTCAATGCCCAGAATTCTGTTCTTACCACTCCCTTTCAATACCCAGAATTCTGTTCGTACCACTCCCTTTCAATGCCCAAAATTCTGTTCTTGCCACTCCCTTTCAATGGCCAGAATTCTGTTCTTACCACTCCCTTTCAATGGCCAGAATTCTGTTCTTACCAATCCCTTTCAATGCCCAGAATTCTGTTCTTACCACTCCCTTTCAATGCCCAGAATTCGCTTTCATATATCCAAGTTGGCACCACCAATGTATATAGCTTTTTGTTGGTTAATATTAAAACGCCCTCATAAGTTGTATAAAATAATATATATAATAGTATAATAATAAACAACTGCTAAAACACCTGGGTATATATTGCATATATAGAGTTGAGACAATTATTTATTTAATATCGAACGCGAACAAAATCGCAAGTGGTCGTATTGCAATTTATTTTATACGAGTATGTACTGTAAATATATCAATTATGTTTGAAATCGGACATACTATATAGGCAGCATCGCCTCAACCGAGGTGTGAGACATTTTTGGTTTACATTCCCAGCGAAACCCAAAAGTGTGCCATTTTAATTTTCGTGTACAAGCTTTTTAATATCAGTCTAGTTCAGGCATGAACAACCCGCGGCCCGAAAAGGATTAAAGAAATAACATTAAACATAATTGTTTAATAATAACACACTTGATATAAATATTAGGAAGAATTTAGTGAGAACTCTTGTCTGGAGTGTGCTGCTGTATGGCTGCGAAACGTGGACCATCAGCCAGAGCGAGTCCGGGCGTCTGGCTATCTTTGAGATGTGGTGCTACAGGTACATGGCCAGGGTCCATTGGTCAGATCACATCATCCGAAACGACGAGGTATTGAGCGGTGTTGGAGAAACAAGGCAACTCCTAAATAGAGTTGCCCAACAACGATCCAGTTGGATAGGCCATAACATCAGGCACCCAGGCCTGCTCCTTACCATCGTCGGGGGAATGATTGAGGCCAATAACCATAGAGGCCGCCCTAGATATAGCTACATGGACCGGGTGATCCGGGATGTGCGCTGTGGCAGCCACCAGGAGATGAAGAGACTGACGGATGACAGATATGAGTTGAGGGATGGAGTGCTTGGTGCAGACCAATCCTAGGATTGTAACCCAGAAAAAAAAAAAAAAAATAATAACACACTCTAGAATACTGACATGAAGAAGAATATTTATATCAAAATATAAAAATCCTATTTAAAGTAACCCAATATGTAATTTCTATATAGGAAAGACAGGAAGATCTTTTGAAAAGAGATTTCGTGAACACAAATCCGCCTTAACAAATCCTCTAATTTATTTTGAAATGGCTAATCATTGTCACCGTGAAAACCATACTTTTTCTATCGATGATGCCAAATTCTTACATATCAGTAGTAACGGAAATAAATTGGACAGATAAGAACCCCTAGAAATTTCTAAGTCAGTACATCGATCCGAACATCTGGTGAACAGTTATATCCCAAAAATCTCTCCGCTCTTGGCCGAAATCTTCTCATGCCTCCCTCACCCCTCAGCCCCCAACCGTTGAAGCGTGTATATCGGTACCAGTTCGAACATAATTTAGTCTTGTTTGTGCTCCCCTGAAGATGAGGTAAAAGCCTTGAAATCGGTAGGGTTATACCGTTACAAAAAAGTGGAATGACAAGTGTTTGATAAAAATAAATTACAATGTCTTTAAACCTCCACAACGTTAATGCCTACTATAAACAACATATGTAGACAAACATTAAAAATAAGGGCATATGTTATTTATTTAGGTGTTTATGTAACATGGCACTCACATAATGTGAATTGTATTTAAATTGAATAAAAAAACCATAACTCTGGCGATCGTTTTATGGATAAAAATCAAGCTGTGTGCTCATCATAGAACAGTTATCTACAGTAAAAAGTATCATATGTTGTATTAATTAAGATTCAACAACTTTTTATTAATTAATGTGATGCCACATCATCAAAACTTAATGACGTGTTTAAAAATCGATCATCATCACCGTTAGCATTGGGTTTTTGCATAATTTTACGCGAGACAAATTAAAAAACGTCAAGAGATCGAACATGACGATTGAGCGCACCAAAACGTGGGCGATTCTCATCATGTCGGCAGTGGGAACCTAAACAGTGACGGAATTATTTTATTACCCAGCTAAAAATATCAGTGAGCCTCATATACAATGAGTTGTGTACAAACACCTCAATTAAATGGCCTCCAGTCGAAAATAAACAACGGGACAGAAATGTTAAACGCGTCCAAAGTTGTGGGGGCCAGGACATGTCGAGCCGGAGATCGGGAGATGTGGCATGTACGGGTATACACGCTGATCAAGATTGGAAAGTGGTCCGAGGTTGAGAAAGGGAGATCAGGTGGGTGGAAGGTTTACATGCAAACGAGCAAATGCTAAGTGGTTCTTATAAGAGATTTATCAAGGATCGTAATGACGGTGAAGGTCATTACAAGCACCTGTTGTTAGGCTTATGTGGCAAATGGAGATTAATTTGAATACTGATGTTCTGTATGCCTTACTTACAAATTATTTGTGGTGGATAGATTCTATTGCAATACACTTTCATTTTATACAGTACAACCTGGCGGGCTTATTGCCATGTAGGAAATGTCTTCCAACCAACAAGAAATTTGTTAAAGAGGTTTACCAACTAGGCCACGGAGGTTGTCAAAAATACAAGAATAGATTTAAAATAATACAATAATCAATAGACAGCTAATTGACAATAACTGTCAAAAATTTTAAAATAAGATTTTAAAATGGTTGTTTGATTGTGATAATTTTTTTAAACTTATTTTCATTAGCTCTGAATTCATGATCCAGCAACCTTTTTTTGGGCCAAGTAATTGTAAAATTTCGATCAAGATGATAGTACACATATGGTCATGTAATTGTATGTTTTTCAGATTGGGATGATATAATGTCATTGTGTGACATTTGGCAGATAGATTGGGATGATATAATGTCATTGTGTGACATTTGGCAGATAGATTGGGATTATATAATGTCATTGTGTGACATTTGGCAGATAGATTAGGATGATATGTCATTTTATGACAGTTTCCAGATAAATTGGAATGATACGAGTATAATGCCATTGGGTAACATTTTGCAGATATATTGAGATTATATAATTTCATTGTGTGACATTTTGATGATAGGTTGGGACAATATAATACCGTTTTGTGATATTATGCAGATATATTGAGATGATATAATGTCATTGTGTAATACATGCAGATAGATTTGGACGATATAATGTCAATGTATGATATTTTGCCGATATATTGGGATAATATAATTTTATTGTGACATTTTGAAGATAGGTTGGGACAACGTAATGCTGTTTTGTGATATTTTACAGCTATGTTGATATGATGTAATGTCATTGTGTAATATTTTGTAGATATATTGGGATTATATACTAAAATTGTGTGATATTTTGGGGATATATTGGGAGAATACGATCGTCATTTTATTAAGATAGTGGCACTACAATTGTCAGTGTATGAAGATTGGCACGATGTAATGACATCGTGTGATTTGTCAGATCGACTACTCGTATGTTATAATGTTGACAGTGCAAAGATTGGCACGAAGTAATTACATCGTGTGATTTGTCAGATCGACTATGATATAATGTTGACAGTGCAAAGATTGGCACGATGTAATGACATCGTGTGATTTGTCAGATCGACTATGTTATAATGTTGAGAGTGCAAAGATTGGCACGATGTAATGACATCGTGTGATTTGTCAGATCGACTATATTATAATGTTGACAGTGCAAAGATTGGCACGACGTAATGACATCGTGTGATTTGTCAGATCGACTATGTTGTAATGTTGACAGTGCAAAGAATGGTACTATGTAATGACATTGTGTAATTTGTCAGATCGACTATGTTATAATGTTGACAGTGCAAAGATTGGCACGACGTAATGACATCGTGTGATTTGTCAGATCGACTATGTTATAATGTTGACAGTGCAAAAATTGGTATGATAAAACAACGTCGTTGATATTTTAAAGTATGTCATTGTGCGGAGACGGGATGTTATGATAGTTATTGTATTACACTATTGTAAAGCACTGGACTGCCGTGCGGAAGGTCATCAGTTCGAACTCAGCGTTGTGCTACTCCCCTCGAATGAAACGGGTATTTTTTCCTCCTAGTTTTGAAGGGTATACGGATACCTATGACTTCGCTCATATCTGTTATTGCAAAAAAAAGCGGAAAAAACATGCCGGTGTTCTCCGATCGTCTCTTTTCGGTGTGCCATCACATCAAGTGCAGCGGTGTAGCCAGTGTATTTACTGGTGTGCAACACCTCACTCATTTAAAAAAACTCCACGGTGAAACTTCGCTTTCTAACTAAATCAACGTTGGAATGCTGAGGGGATCTTTGACTACGAGGCCCAGCAACGACGATTATACTTTCGCTGTATACAGAACAATCGGGCAAGATTTTGCCAGGTGACAATGCTTTACGACTAACATAAAAGGTCTTTAACAAACCTGAAGTGAAAATTAGACTATTTTGTATTTCTTTTTAATCTTGGTATCGACGAACATTAAACCCGCAACTCCCGTGTTAGAATACATGCGTCTTATCAACAAGGCCACGAATTTCGGTAATCTATTATTCACTATGACATATCCTACCGTCTTCGTAACAGAAGTAAAGGAAACAAAACGGAGCAAGGACAATGTCCTCCCGCCCACTGCACGTGGAACAAGCGGTAGGAATATGTGTACACGTATGTTAGGAGATTGTTTGAGTTATGGTCTGCTTGTCAAAGGTAAGGGGCAGTGGCGTTTACACATTGCGAGTTAGATTATTATAACGTTCCTTAAAATATACAATCAGAATTCAATAAAATTATTTATATTAAAACCGAAAATTATCAAAATTAGCTAAGATGATGGATCATCAGTCTCTTCATAGTATATTTCCGTATGATAATATGGTCGAAATATGAGTGGTTCAGAAGCCAAGTGAACCAAGTCCAAAAATTATCAAAATTAGCTAATACGATGGATCATCAGTCTCTTCATAGTATATTTCCGTATGATAATATGGTCGAAATATGAGTGGTTCAGTAGCCATGTGAACCAAGTCCAAAAATTATCAAAATTAGCTAAGATGATGGATCATCAGTCTTTCCATAGTATATTTCCGTATGATAATATGGTTGAAATATGAGTGGTTCAGAAGCCAAGTGAACCGAGTCCAAAAAAATTGAATTTAAGATCACTGGATGAAAGGTGTAAAAAGCTTTAGCTTTTAGCAAAAAATGCTTTTGTACAAAGGAAGTATAATAAATGTACTCAATATAACACTTTTCAGAATTGCGATCATACCTTACAGAATTAGAGACACTAAAATATGTTTGAACCCAGTTTACTCAAAACTAACCAGAATGGAATTGGTTCACTTGGCTTGTGAAAGACTCATATCTCAAGATTCTCTGTTGTTGTATAATTGATGATAAACGCTGTTTGATTTGAACAAAGGTCTTCTTCCTGGCACTGTCCCAACTCATTGCCTAGGTAGGCTGTTGGGGTCGGCTCTTCTCGTTCTCAGGCTGTATGTTCTTCGGTTCCGGGTGACGCTTTCATCTAGGCCGTTTCTCTGCAGGATTTTGGAGCATTGAATTATCCAGGAGTTCTTTGGTCTTACTCTGGACGGCTGTCGAGGAAGATCCACAGACATTGCCTGATTTACAGTATGGTCTGGTGGTCTCCGTCTTATGCGCTACCATTTCAGCTGTTGCTCTTCCAGCTTACTGTTTATGTCAGTGACCCCCAGGCTACCACGAATGTGTGAGCTCTTAATTTTATCTTTCAGTGACACTCCTGCCGACCACCTAAGCATTCGCATTTCTGCTGTTTCAAGTTGCCTAGAGTAGGAGCTGTACATAGTCCAGCATTCTGAGCCATACATAATCGCGGGTCTAACGATAGTCTGGTATACCTTTCATTTTAGTTTTATAGGCATTTTTGGCTCACACAAGACTTGATTTGAACAAAAGTAAAAAGTAATATTCTGTTATTGGGATATTTTCTCAGATAGTAAAAGAGTTAAGAGGGATATCAAACGGCGGAGTAAAGAGAGTTCAGAAAAACATATTTAATAAGAAAACCGTATATAACTTAAAAGTACCAAGGGGCGACAAACTACAAAGAAACCTTTATAGATCTTCCGATATGTGATAGTGACACATTCGACCTTAGGTGTAGTATTCATATAATAACATATGTTTTAATAAGACCTCTCAAAAAGGGGTGTCTTCAAGTGATTACTAAAGCAGCACACACCACGCATGACATGGACAGTAAAGGATAACGTGAAGGAGGAGCGATGAATCTTTCTTCACTCATCAGCATCACATCATGATACTGGAGAACGCCTCTGATACGTAGCGGTCGCTTTCCTCGGTGAAAGACAAGCACACGGATGGCTGAGTCAGTCCGCCCCCGCTACAGCATAGACCTTTGCTTCGTAAAAGGACACCCGCAGGATGGCGTCACCGAGCGCCGCGCCGGTGGGCGCTCCGCCCCGCCCCTGCCCCTCTAACCACCACGGCCCGAGGATCCACCACCACAGACGCCCATGCGCCGGTGTTGAGCTGTCTCGAGACAAGGAACAGTTTCAATGCGATACTATGGGACAATATCTTGATAGATTAATGTTAACCTTTCCCTTACTGTGCTAAAAGAATCCTTGCGTTCCGGTGCTGTGTATTCAATACACATGTAAAAATGAGCGATTTTAAATCGAAAAAATAACAATATTCATAGCCAATCGCTTGAATTAATAAAATTTGAAGTCAAAAGTGATAATAATTGAAATTTAATTGCTGAAAACATGAAAAAAAACATCGGCCGACGTTCACGAAACAGGCGAGACAACCACCTCGAACGAAAGCCGCCTGGCTACTAAACGAGATAAGCGAGCTTACTGAGATTTTATTTTTTGCGTTCCCATATACCGAAGTAGAGTGACAGTGAGACGTGAATAGTTTCGCTTCCTCACCTATACGGATTTTTATAATGAATACACCTACATCACACACTGGCACACGTTTGATTGTATTAGTGAATTTATTCCCGATTTTCACAAAATATCTGTGATGTGGCCGATAAGTGCTAATTATTATTAATATTATTTTTTTTCATTCAATGCGTAAATGTATTACGGAGGAATACCTTAAATCTGAACCAAGTATTTATTAACATATATTTAAAGATATATTAAAGTTTTAAGAAGCAATGTGTACTAGTTACACATCACAGGACAGGAAGGGATAAAGTCACAAAGTTAAATCAGAAACCTTCGAGACTTTTTGCTCCTTTATAGGTTTAGCTCAATAAACATTCTGAAATGGTATTCTGAGGACGGGACTAGTTAAGAAAATCAACAAGATAATGTGATTCTGGTAAGCGATCTAGAAAACACTTTGTACTGATTTTTTTAAAGAATAAATATGACCGAAATCATAGGTATCCTTATACCTCCGAATACTAGGCGGAAAAAATAAACTTACGTCCTGACCACGGGATATACACTAAAAAAAAAGAAAATATGGAAAATAGTAGGAATATCTTATCAGATATAACATACTAGTATTGCAGTTGTGTTTCAAGTGCAAATTAAAAACAGTCGAGGAATGCACTGAGATAATATCAGAAATGGGTAAACCAGATGTTAATGTAAAACAAATTATTGCATAAATAAGATTTTTTAAAAACATATACGCGATTAACGTGAGCGTGGAAAACGTAAAAACTAGCGATAAATATTTTACATAGAACTGGCGAACTACACCTTGAAAATTAATAGTTCGATGTTTCTGCTGATAGTATAATTGTTTGTTCTTATTACACATTTTTGGCTTATTATTGCGCACCACAATGTCTCAAAAATTAATAGCCCATAATAGTCTACAGATAAATATGTTTTATTTTTATATATGATCAGATGTTTATTAAATATCTAATTATAATGTGAAAACCTATCCATAATTATGGATAGTTTTTCACAAAACACTTGGGATTTGACAAATACTCGTACAAATAACAATACTGCGAATATATCAATGAATAAGTAAATATTAGTGTTTAAAAATATTGTTTTTTTTTTAAGTGCCGTTATTCGAAATATATTCTTCTTCTTCCTCTTTTTTTAAGCCTGTTGGCCTGTTATGGTCCTGCATCATCGTTTCCCTCTTGTGGCGTCGACTGCCAACTGTCTTTCCATCTTTTTGGAGGTCGTCCTGGAGGTCTGCTTGCTTGGAGGATACTGTCCCTGGCCATTCTCACGGCTCTTGGTTCCGCCATTCTGGATACATGTTCGTTCCAGAACCTTCTTCTCTGTCGTCCCCAACTGACAATATCTTCAACTTCGCACATCCTTCGGATTTCTGTGTTTCGTACTCTATCACGAAGGATTTTGCCAGCGATACTCCTGAGTACCTTCATTTCGCTGGTTCGAAGGAGATTTTTGGTTCTGACAGTGTCGGCTCTGGACTCTATGCTATACTATATGTCATTATGGGGCGGACACAAGTCTTGTATATCCTCACCTTGCTTTGGATGTTCATATACTTGCTTTTCCAGATAGTGTTCTTTAAATATTCGGAAATAGCTGCGGCCTTTTGTGCTTGTTCAAGCACTTCGCCATAGAGGTCAATATTGCACATTATGCTAGCACCCAAGTATTTAATTTTTGTAACTTAAATACTTGGGTGCTAGCATAATGTGTAAGTTGTAAGTCCTGCTCGGAGACTGGTCATTTATTACATTTTGAAAGTCTTGCAGGGAGACTGGTCAATTATTACATTTTGAAAGTCCTGCTGGGAGGAGATCGGTCATTTATTACATTTCCATTTTGACTAAATTGTTTTTTTTTTTTGTAATTTAAATAATTCTGTATTTTCGTTGGTTGTATTGTATTTCGAGTATTTTTCATCATTTCCGTGTTGTTACACTATTCATCGATGTTTTTATGCGCCGTACGTGTCCTGAATTGTGTTGATATTTTTAAGATGTCGATATTTACGACCACCGTGGCTTACTTGGTAAGACGCCTGTCTCCCAACCCGGGGGTTGCGGGTCCGATTCCCGTTGGATAAAAGGATTCCAGTCTAGCTTTGACTTAAGGCCTCTTTAGCATCTTTCCGGTCGGTCAGAAGAGATTGTCACAAGGCAATAATTTTACCAGGTATATACCGTAAGTGTAATACAATAATTAATATTTTGTTTAATAAATGTCGCTATGTTTTGTAAAGGAGACTTAAGTACCGTATATCTTTTTAATAAATAAATCTTATAATGTCGAGTAGGAGAAAGATGTTCAATAAAATCGGACACACGTTCTAATTATAAATGATAAATAAATAAATCTTATAATGTCAAGTAGGAGAAAGATGTTCAATAAAATCAGACACGCGTTCTAATTATAAATGATAACTTAATAAATCTTAAAATGTCGAGTAGGAGAAAGATGTTCAATAAAATCAGACACACGTTCTAATTATAAATGATAAATAAATAAATCTTATAATGTCGAGTACGAGAAAGATGTTCAATACAATCGGACACACGTTCTAATTATAAATGATAAATAAATAAATCTTATAATGTCGAGTACGAGAAAGATGTTCAATAAAATCGGACACACGTTCTAATAAATGATAAATAAATAAATCTTATAATGTCGAGTACGAGAAAGATGTTCAATAAAATCGGACACACGTTCTAATTATAAATGATAAATAAATAAATCTTATAATGTCGAGTACGAGAAAGATGTTCAATAAAATCGGACACACGTTCTAATAAATGATAAATAAATAAATCTTATAATGTCGAGTACGAGAAAGATGTTCAATAAAATCGGACACACGTTCTAATTATAAATGATAAATAAATAAATCTTATAATGTCGAGTACGAGAAAGATGTTCAACAAAATCGGACACACGTTCTAATTATAAATGATAAATAAATAAATCTTATAATGTCGAGTACGAGAAAGATGTTCAATAAAATCGGACACACGTTCTAATTATAAATGATAAATAAATAAATCTTATAATGTCGAGTACGAGAAAGATGTTCAATAAAATCGGACACACGTTCTAATTATAAATGATAAATAAATAAATCTTATAATGTCGAGTACGAGAAAGATGTTCAATAAAATCGGACACACGTTCTAATTATAAATGATAAATAAATAAATCTTATAATGTCGAGTACGACAAAGATGTTCAATAAAATCGGACACACGTTCTAATTATAAATGATAAATAAATAAATCTTATAATGTCGAGTACGAGAAAGATGTTCAATAAAATCGGACACACGTTCTAATTATAAATGATAAATGAATAAATCTTATAATGTCAAGTACGAGAAAGATGTTCAATAAAATCGGACACACGTTGTAATTATAAATGATTAATAAATAAATCTTATAATGTCGAGTACGAGAAAGATGTTCAATAAAATCGGACACACGTTCTAATTATAAATGATAAATAAATAAATCTTATAATGTCGAGTACGAGAAAGATGTTCAATAAAATCGGACACACGTTCTAATTATAAATGATAAATAAATAAATCTTAAAATGTCGAGAACGAGAAAGATGTTCAATAAAATCGGACACACGTTCTAATTATTAATGATAAATGAACACTGCACACATAAAATACACTACACCTAAAGTCGAATGTGTAACTATCACATATCGAAAGATCTACAATGATTTCTTAGTAATTCTTCTTCTCTTAGTAAGTTTTCTGCGGTTTTATTATCGAATATGTTTTTCTGAACATATATAGATACAGGGAAATGTACTAACGGCCGCAACCAGTACTTTCCTATCTTTACACTCAAAATTTTTTTTTGTCATATTTTTATTCTATCAATAATAGTGGGTTCGAATCCCGAATTAGAGCGATTTTAACCCTGAGAGCGCTACGAGAAAAAAATATAATTGTCTATCTAGTGCTGAGATATATTTACGATTCGGACGTTCGTGATAAATATTTATTTTAAACAACAAAAAAACAAAAAAAATATATTTTTACAACATAAATATATTTTAGAATATGTACCCTTGTATTCTAAATGAATGATATTCATTTAGAATACAAGGGTAGAACCAATTTCTTCCACTGCTATAGCAGTGCGCCGATCTCTCAGGGTTAAGGAGGGTTCTATAAACGGCGCTTTTTAAATCACCTTTTTATTATTATTATAAACAGTATAGAAAAAAATCATTATACAAACGAAAATGTAGCATGGTCCCTGTGACGTTTCACAAATTTGCCCCAATACAACCTTGTAACGACGTTCAGTAATTTTAATTATTTTATCAACTTTAATATAAGCCTCGATTCTAATAAATAGCAAGTTATTTAGGTAAATACATTACATAAAACTAACAATAATGACAAATTAATACATCTTGTTACAAATTAGCAAAAATATGTCGTTTTGTTAAAATCAAATAATATTTGGCGACGTTCGTCAAAAGTCTCTACCTTAGTCCGCATTGGCTAGGGAAGGGGTATACGATAATTGGATTTTCGATTTTTTTATACATAAAATTAAATGTTCGTAATTAGTATTAATTCATAGTGGATCTTGACCTATTTAAAGATAGATACAAATCATACAATACATTAGAAAGTCAGTATAATTAAAATAAGGAATTAAAACGTCAGTTTAGAGAAAAACAATTTTTGGATTTATAAAAAAACGATTCAATTTGTAAAAAAAAACGATTTTATCCCATCTCTTTGAGACATGACATTTCAAATGTCACAGGGACCATGCTACATTTTCTTGAGTATAATTGGTTACAAGATATGGGAACATTGGTGAAATCAAAGTAGGCTAATTATTTGATATGTAAAGAATGCGGAAAATAAAACACAAATATATTATACATTCCATTAAATTGATTACTTGACAAAATACCCCTTGAAATGCAACACTGAAAGCAAAAAATATGCAGTCACAAAAAGTACAATGGCAAATATAATATATTATTCAGACATTGAAAAAAAAAACATGGCAACAGAAAATGACAGCAAAAAAAATGGTTATTTTTACATGGCCTGAGATACAATCGAAAAGTTAACAAAAATTCGAGATGTCAAATTGTTTCGCGGCACATGATTTCATGTGCCGCGAAATCATTGATCGCGAAATCGCGAAAATCGCGAAATCAACCCATCAGGCATTTGCCTGGTGACACTCTCAGTTGATACAATCAATTCTGATTATTCTAGAAAGAAACGAATGAGGCAAACAGCGGAAGACTGATTCGGTGTAAATAACTTGGCAGCGGCCAATTGTCGTGATAGTCGATGGTTTTAGATCAGTCTTTGACGGCTATGAACAGACAACTTGACACCGTGATTGGCACACGTACTTGATCTATCATTAAACATGAAGTAGTTTTGAAAAGTTTTAGTTCTTAAATAAACAGGTCATTAAAGTTTATATACATAGCATCAAACAACGACACGAAAAAAAGTATATTTCAAAAAATTTAATAAAATAAATGACACTTATTTTTATTTTGTATTCCCCACTGTTTTATTAGAATTCACTACCGGTTTCAAAGTCCTCCGTCTTCCTCAACAAGTTCAACTTCACCTGATGTGGAAGACGAAAGTCTTCGATACCGGTAGTGAATTCAAATGAAATATTGGTGAATACAAAACAAAATGTGTTTTATTTATTTTATTCAAATTTACTATAATAAAAGTAAAGGTAGGAAAACCATTTAGACAGTCGATCGGAGCGTGGTTGTTATTGAGACAGGATTTTGAGTACTTGGGCTTTCAGGATGAATGACGAGTAGAAAGGATTTATGTGAGCTCGTGAGTGTGGGTCTCTTCTTGTTGTTTTAATTTTGGATGTTTTTGTATTTGTGTTTTTCTTCTTTTTTTTGGTTTTGAATTTGTTTTGATTTTTATTCTTATGATTGTGTGCGGTATAATATTGTGGGATGAATATTTTTGGTATTTCTGGAGTGATAATGTGTGAGGAGTTGAGTTTCGCAAGATGTTTCCAGTTGTAGTTGAGTGTCACTGTTTGTCAGGTTGATGAGAGCGTGCAACGGGGTTTTTTTGTGTTATCAAAAATCGGAAAGTAGTATCGATTTATTTTTTCATGCTAAATATCCTCAGTGAGATACAGGCAAAAGCCTAGTTTACTGGGGATACGACAAATGAAAGGCAACAAACCCAGATCCATTAAAATTATATGTCCAAATCAAATTACCTGTTGTTTTTCCTCAAATTGTGTATATTTCTTGTCATGTGTAATAATAAATAAATAAATAAACTATCATGACACCACAAAGTGAAGCAGGTATTTTCTAAGATTCATTATATTTCCCCTAGTTCCCTCATTATCCTCCTTTCCAATATTCCCTCCTCTCTCTTAACCGTAGCTAAAATTGTTCAATTTTTTATAATGATTATTACGATACAAATCTTAATTTTATCATTTTATTGTCTATGTATAAAACCCAAACGTAAGTGTTTCACTGTAGAATTGTTTTTAAATGCTCGTCTAAAAAAATATTGTCTTTAAGTGTTTACCAAAGCTGCATACGCCATCCATATTTCTAACACTAAGAGGCTGACAATTCCACACCACATACAGAACTAACAATTCCAAAAGCTCCGTCATAATTTTGAATCGATTCCGAATAATCAATCTATTTGAAGACTTAATCGATCACAAGGTTCTACTCATCTCGGGAAGAACATAATTTGAAAGATGCAACGGATACATCTCATTAACCTTTCCTTCCCTGTGTTGGGTATCTTCTACACGTTGCTTCTAATAACCATCAATATCTCTATAAATATAATAAATACAAGGTTAAGATTTTAGGTATTCTTCCATAATATATTAACGCATTGATTTAAAAAATAATATTAATAATAATCAGAATTTATCGACTACATCGAGGTGTTTTGTAAAGATCGAAAACAAATTCGCATTTAAACGCGGCGAGTGCTTCGTCTTGACGATAGGTGAATAGTATGCGGGAAGCGCGACACTATATTCGCATCTCACTCTTGCATACTAGACTGAATTGCGAGGAGCTGAATTGTCTCAACGTCGCAAGCATAAGCGTAAGCGCCGGGGTATGCGACTGACGTTCCGCGCCACTAGTAGCTTCTAGGCTTGCACATAGGTTAGACGTACGCCCGTTCCGTGAGCGTTGCCAGATGGTTTTTTAATGTTTTCAGAAAATAAATTTCAATTATTATAATTTTTAACTTCAATTATAATTAATTAAGGGGATTATCGATGAATGTTCTTATTTTTTCGATTTAAAATCGCTAATTTTTTATTGCGTACTCACTACCCAACACCGGAGCACGCGTATTAATTTTATCACCGTAAGGGAAGGGATAAAGAAGTTGAATACAAATAGACAAAATTTGAAATCAATCCGTTCGCCACACTAACGAATGCGGACTTTTTCTAAGTGAGCTAATACATGATAATATGTATGACTACCAATCAACTTAGCAGCTGCATTGAAAACACACCAGAGTCTAGAAAATTGCGAATCAAGTAGACCAGAGTAAATAAAATTAGAATAATCCAGACGAGACATCTTTCAATGAACTTTTAAAAGATGTTATCTCTTTTGTTTGATGATATCGATATACAAATGTTAACTCACTAAGATTATGATAGCCTTAAAAAACCGTATAACCCGTTTGTCTATCGATGAAGAACCTTCAATCGATCTCGGAGTGGACTGGGGAGCATGGCTTACTCATAAATCCTAAGAAGTCTCAAGCGATCCTCATTGGCAGCCCTCAGCTTCTCTGTAAATTCAACACTGGCTTACTTCCTCCAATATTACTTGATGGCTCTATCATACCATTACATAAAACTGTTAAAAACCTAGGAGTGCTAATACTCGTAGATAAAACTCTCTCATGGTGAGATCAAATAAATGAGGTAAGCCGAAGGATCTTCTTCAGCCTTCATTCCCTTAAAGTGTTGCAAAGATTCCTACCTACTAAAACCAAAATTTTACTCGTACAATCTCTGCTCTTTTCTTTCCAATTCTGGATTATGCGGACGTATGTTACTTGGATGTTACAGAGAAACAGCTGGACAAATTACAGCTTCTTCAAAATGTGTGTCTAAGATTTATTTTCAACCTACGAAAGTACGATTATATAACTTCATACCAGAAGACATTGAACTGGTTGAATGTTAGAAATAGACGCCAAATTCACACACGGTCTCTATTGAATAATATCCTTAACTGTCCCGCCACCCCCTATTATCACGCCGAAAATTTTCAGCGTCTTTCCAATCATGGATTAGCGCTACGCTCAAACAGAGATTGTCTATTGGACTTTCTAGTTCACCGCTCCTCTTTTTCTTACGTCGTCCTTTACTGTCCATGCAATGAGACTCTAGAATCAGTTACAAACCAATATAAGACTCACTCCGTCCTTCGCGTGCTTAAAGAAGCGACTGAAAAAACTTTTAATTTCTAGTCAGTAAAATAACGAGTTTCATTCCTGATTTTTTTTCCTTTCCTCTCCACCATCCTTTCCTTTTCTTTTGATTGATGATATCTCACTCTATATGTAAAATAATGTTCGAGTGATTGTCCGTCTTTGTGGGGTTCGTGGGCATATATGTTATACTCACGTATGTGTTTATGGATTTCGTGGGGATGGATAGTCATTTGAATGATTTATGCGACCACGTAACTTGTTTCATTTACTTTCGTCTGGTTGGTTGGAAGAGATTGCTGCCTGGCAATAACCCCGCCAAATTGTATTTGCAATAAAAGTGTTAATAAATAATAAATTAATAAGAGTTTATTATCAGGATAAACACAACGGAATTTTATGCTATCATATGACATACGTACGTTTCATATAAAATGCATTCATATTGACCAGTATTGCACTACGGTCTGAATTGTTGCAGCGTTCAATAAATGATTTTCAATAAGTTAATGGTACAAGATTGATACATTAACGGCACTTCAATAAAGATCAATAAAGGCCACTTAGACGATTTAAACTACGTACCATGCTGACTTTTATGCGATAAGTGACACAATATATATTTGTGTCTGGGAGCGATGTTACAGCTATACTAGAGATGCGGACTTGGTGTCAAGGAGCAATGTTACAACTATACTATACTTGAGAAAATGTAGCATGGTCCCTGTGACATTTCACAAATTTGCCCCAATACAACCTTGTAAAGACGTTCAGTAATTTTAATTATTTTATCAACTTTAATATAAGCCTCGATTCTAATAAATACCAAGTTATTTAGGTAAACACATTACATAAAACTAACAATAATGACAAATTAATACATCTTGTTATAAATTAGCAAAAATGTGGCAGTTTGTTAAAATCAAAGAATATTTGGTGACGTTTGTCAAAAGTCACTACGTTAGTCTGCATTGGCTAGGGATGGGGTATACGATAATTGGATTTTCGATTTTTTTACACCTAAAATTAAATGTTCGTAATTAGTATTAATTCATAGTGGATCTTGGTCTATTTAAAGATATATACAAATCATACAATACATTAGAATGTCAGTATAGTGAAAATAAGGAATTAAAACGTCAGTTTAGAGAAAAACAATTTTTCTATTTATAAAAAACGATTCGATTTGTAAACAAAAAAAAAACGATTTTACCCCATCCTTTTGAGACATGACATTTAAAATGTCACAGGGACCATCCTACATTTTTACACCAGCTTATATAATTATTTTGTTTTTTTTTTAATATGGCATTAAAAGTGGGTTTGCATGCGGAGTAAGAGCGGTCTTGAGGGGTGTGTTCTCTAAACGCGATTATTCCTCGTACGTAAGGCTAGTTCGAAATGCTACCGTTCCTAAAAGGAAGAGCATATCGTTATGGGTTGCAAATTTTCGAATCAGAGGTCAGGTTTTAAGAAATAAACCGTCTAGTAGATCTCGCATCGTTCGAACACTAGAAAACATCCAAGCAGTAAGACATGTTCCCCAATCTCCACGGAGTTCAGCCCGTAAGCATACTGCCACTATTGGAATGCCTTTCAGTTCTGTCCATACAAAATGATGGCTGTAAAGGAACATGATGAACGCGACTGGGTCAACCGTAGTGCATCTTGTCAGGTTGAAAGCTGATATTCGGCACGAAATCGGGGCAATACCACCAGAAATTATCACAAGACTAATTCAAAACATCAGGGTGTGGATTTAGAGATGTACAAAATAATAAAGTTAAACAAAGATAAAAAAAATTAAAACTTTATTCTTTCAGATTGTAACGTAAAAATTTCCAAAATATCTATGATAACTATTTTATTGACTTTTCAAAACAGGTAGTTATATCTGTCGCAGCCAGTATAGACCTACCGTAGGCTGCAAATGCCCTATTTATAAGGGCATTTAAAAAAACCGGCCGTCTATAATTTTTATTATCCACGGCAGAATGATCGACCTTTCGGAGAGACATTATTATTAGTAGCCAATGTTTCCAGAAAAGACCGGAAGAAAGGTCAAAGTTCGATCGAAATGTCAACAGTAATCGGCCGATTGAAAGGAAATCTTTTCTTTCGAGTTGCGTCACATCGGACACAAAAGGAATATTACTGACATTAAATATTATTTATGTCAGACGATTGTGAAACAATAAGATTAATAAGATAAACGACTTGAAGTTTTTTAAACGATTTTTTTTAAAATAAAACATAATGGAAATGGCACCAAATGATGTAAGGTTAAAATTAAAATAAAGCTTATAAACTCGTTTTTTTTTTCGTTGAGACATTGTCATTTGTTGGATTACAATTTCGTTTTATACAGTAAAAATTGACGAGCTTACTGTAATGCGACTATCTATCTAACCAGAAATATGTTAAAGAGGTCTTGAGTAAAAAAAAAAACGAAACCTTTTAAAACAAATTACTTCCAAGCAGACCCTTGCAAAAGCGCTTGCAACTCTAAGACCCTGCCCAGGTGAGGCGTTTAAAGGGCGATTCAAGTAGCGCGTTTCGAATTTTATTTATTATTTATTTATTTATTTATTATTACACATGACAAGAAATATACACAATTTGCGAAAAAACGACAGGTAATTTGATTTGGACATGCAATTTTAATGTATCTGGGTTGGTCGCCTTTCATTTGTCGTATCCCCAGTAAACTAGGCTTTTGCCTGTATCTCACTGAGGATATTAAGCATGAAAAAAAAATCGATACTTCTTTCCGATTTTTGATTACATAAAAACAAAACCCCGTTGCACGCTCTCATCAACCTGACAAACAGTGACACTCAACTACAACAGGAAACATCTTGCGAAATTCAACTCCTCACACATCATCACTCGAGAAAGACCAAAAATATTCATCTTACAATATACCGCACGCAATCATAAGAATAAAAATTAAAATTAAAACAAAAAATACACAGAAACACAAATACAAAAACAACCAAAATCAAAACAAGAAGAAACCCACACTCACGAGCTCACACAAATCTTTCCCACTCGTCATTCATCCTGAAAGCCCAAGTACTCAAAATCCTGTCGCAATAACAACCACGCTCCGATCGACTGTCTGAATGGTTTTCCTACCTTTACCTTTATTGAAGTCGGCACGCCATTGTATGTAATAGGAGCCAAATAAGCATATTGCCTTTGGGCAAAAGAGGTTTTAACTCTAGGTATGGTGAACATTTCATTAGTTGCCATGCGTGTCATATGTGTCTGCTGGGTCTGCATCTTCCCTTCCTCTCGATGGTAGTGCCAGAGAATTGATTTGAGATGTAAATTGGCTAATTAATCAAGATAAATTGATCTAGCTTCGCGGTATTTATTAAATTTACGAACATGTATGTTTCTGTAAAATTTCTTCTTCCTCGTAACGCAATCGCACGTATACTCTTTCATGTATAAGAGTTCACGGTCATTATTTGAGAAGAGAAGAGAGAGTTTAAGAGAGGCGGGTGTAATTCAATAAGAAATTGTAGTCAAGCATGTTAAGTGGGATTTCATTCAGAAATTATTTAATACGAAATCTCGCAACAAATTTAAAATTAAAGCTGCGTTTATAAATGAAAAAGATACATTTCGAGAAGGAGCCAAATTCGTATTCTTAATTAAGCGTACAAAACATCATGAAAACGTGATAAATACCCGCAACAGAGAATCCAGAACGCGAATAAGAAAACATGAAAGCAGAAACATTAACGTAGCAACCAAAAATGAATAAAACATCTCGACAGTCTCGAGAATTTCAAAGACGAGAATAAATTCTCGCACGATTCGGACGCTATTTCGGTCGGAAGTCCTGTCACGTCACAGCCAATGCGAGTTGTTCCAAGTTCGGGCAGCCTGTTGACACTAAAGAAAAATAATGACCTCTTCAAATTCATCCGCACGATGGGACCAGAGCTGGCTCGGTGCCTTGCGAGATCCATGGATGGTCATCTGTGGGATGGACACATCGGTCGATGTCAGTTGGGCTATCTCGCAAAATTGTCATCTTAACTTAAATAATCGTGTGTTTCATTTTAAAAATAAATCGTTTCATTTATAAAAAAACATATTATTGAAATAGCTCCGAGTTCGTGTTTTTTTCATTTACTGTCAAAAGCGTGGATTCTTAAATTATATAATGAATTATGTTCATCTGGTCTATTCACGAAACTTTATGATGACATAAACTGTTCGTATAATTGACTTCTTTCGTGTAGCTTCTCTCTTCTGCCGGTGTGTTCGGGCTGCTGTCCATAATGCAGCCTCAGGAGAAGTCCGAATGATTTGCTTTAGTATATTTGTTGTTTTGATCCGTTAGTTATAGTTCGGAAATTCTAGGATGAGTCTTGTGACAGCTCACAAATTTGCCCCAATACCACCTAATGTAATGTACTCGTATTTACCTAAATAACTTGCTATTTATTAGAATTGAGGCTTATATTAAAGTTGATAAAATAATTCAAATTACTGAACATCGTTACAAGGTTGTATTGGGGCAAATTTGTGAGCTGTCACAGGACTCATCCTAGAATTTCCAAACTATAGTTACAATTGTTGTTGTTTGCCCCTGTCCGTCTTGAAAGACAAACGATATGCTGAGATTAATAAAAAATACACATATAATTGTATTATTATCGAAGGGTTCCTTGGGGTTGACGGCATCATTAGATTGTATTATTATCGAAGGCTTCCTTGGGGTTGGCGGCACCATAAGATTGTATTTTTATCGAAGGGTTTCTTGGGGTTGGCGGCACCATTATATTGTATTATTACCGAAGGGTTTCTTGGGGTTGGGGGCACCATTAGATTTTATTATTATCACAGGGTTCCTTGGGGTTGGCGGCACCATTAGATTGTATTATTATCGAAGGCTTCCTTAGGGTTGGCGGCACCATTAGATTTTATTATTATCGAAGGGTTCCTTGGGGTTGGCGGCCCCATTAGATTATATTATTATCGAAGGCTTCCTTGGGGTTGGCGGCACCATTAGATTGTATTTTTATCAAAGGGTTCCTTGAGGTTGGCGGCACCATTATATTGTATTATTATCGAAGGGTTCCTTGGGGTTGGCGGCACCATTAGATTGTATTATTATCGAAGGGTTCTTTGGGGTTGGCGGCACCATTAAATTGTATTATTATCGAAGGGTTCTTTGGGCTTGGCGGCACTATTAGATTGGCACAATTAGATAAAGAAGAAATAAACTTCAAAGTTCTACTAATCTCCAAAACAGCATCTTTCAGATAGAGATTCGAAAGACACATTAAGAGACTTGAAAACAAAGTTTGACAGAATGAAAAAAAAATCAACCCGTTCGCGACACTTAAACCAGAGTAGACTTTATACCATAAAAGCGGATTTATATGACAATATTTATGATTGCCAAATCAGCCCGGCAGCTGCATTAAGAGCAGACTGTAGTCGAATAATTTGAGAAGAAATGATCTTAGTAAAGTGATACTTTTATTTATTTAAACTTGAGATTAATTTAACATACGATACGATAAAATTGCACTCGCAAAAGAAGCACAGTTAATTGTTGTTAATTAAGAGATATCTTGTTCTCTATGGACTCAGACTCTAGCCTGGCAACACAGCCTTCGACAGATTGATAAGCGTCATTTCCAAAACAAACCGCACTATTCTCAACCTTGACATTTGAGATCCCAGCATTAAGTGCACGAGACGAATTATTAATTGACATAAGAAGTGGATGTGTTAAGTTATTGTATGAATGTTATTGAGTAGGGCTCACTAGACACGATGGGAAAATCGCATGAAATTTGGGATGTTATCTTGCAACATTTATGGACACGCCCTAAACTCAATTCAATATTGCATACAATGAACCAATGAGATTAAATTGTTGCGTCTATATATACAATTATTTATTTGTAAAGTTTACTCAACGGTTTAATGAACTGTGCGAACCTTTTAGCAACGACAACGCTATAAAATGTAATACAATTATTGAAAAACTTACTTTGGACGTACGTTCGTACAATGAACATGGTACAGTAAGGTTGTTTAATTGTATCTACGAGGGTCATCCGGAAAGTAAGGTTACAACATTTATGTAGAATCGAAAAATGCTTGTATTTAATTGAATTTCACAGGATACTTCACAAATATATTAAACTATTTTTCAACGTAATCGCCGTCAAGAACGAGACATTTCTGTAGTCAGGGCGGCACCAGCTTTTGTATGCCAGTGTCATATACCTCCGCCGCCAGCTCTTTCAGCCACTTATTCACAGCTTCCTCGGCTTCCTGATCGTTGGAAAATTGTTGACGTGTAGTGACACACCCACGTCTCATCCCCCGTCACGATATAGTCCAGAAAAGCTTCTACCTTCTGTGCAAAACGATCCAAAAATTCACGCGCGGCGGTCACGCGATTTTGACGGTGCTCCGGTGCGAGCATTCTGGGCACCCATATCGCACACAACTTCTTGTAACCAAGTTTTTCCGACACAATATTACCAAGGAGACTTCGAGAAATGTCAGGAAATTCTTCGTCAAGGTCGTCAAGCGTCACACGGTGGTCATTTCGCACTTGTTCTTCAATTTTTTGCACAAATTCGTCAGAAATCACTGCCTTGCCTCGTCGTTAATATCAGTACGGCCTTTTCTGAATAACCTAACCCACTTCGTGACATGTTGTCGACTCATCACATCACTACCATAAACTTCCACGAGCTTCCGATGGATATTCGCGGCGGTATTGTTCTGCAAAGTAAAAAAACTGATGACCGCGCGGGTCTCGCACGGACGAGAGTTGGCGGGAGCGCACGACGACTTCTCCATCGGAAGAATTTACTGTGACTGAACAAAATGGCCGACAAACACGCGGGACCAAACAAACTGACCGTTAGGATTCCCCCTACAGGCCAAGTGCACTAACTTTGAAACAAAAAATTTCCCCCGGCCTCAGGAGCCCTTGTAACCTTAGTCTCTAGATAACCCTCGTATTTTAGCTGCCAATGTCAAAAACACCATCAGGTAACACAATATTCTCATGAGCCAAGTACGTGTGCGACTGTCGTTAGTTCTCTACAGTTCTTCATTGCACGTATTGTCAACACGTACAAAAATCTCGTTCTTAACTCGATGACACGATTACTGAGGCCGAAGACAATATTGTCTCCCACTTACGCTCTTTAATAATGATAAAAGGACAATTAATATAGCACCTTTTAAGGGCGCAAACTCTCCTTATGGACGATCTAGCTCGGGACTCGAACTTCGCAATTATTGACAGATTAAAAATATTACAAAATGACAGGGGGGAATGGAGGAGAAGAGTTCAAATTGCTGCAAACCAGTCTTAGGACTGCAACCACGGAAGGGAATATATAAGTGGAGTATACATATAGGAAAGTAGCGGCTGTAGCCATTAGATTAGGCATTTCTCCGGATCTGCATATATTCATAAAAATAAATTTGGTAAGAAAACCGCAGAAAACATACCATGGGCAGACGAACTTCAAAAAAAAACCGTTGCAGATCTCCCGATATGTGATAGTTATACATTCGACTTTAGGTGTTTATATAATAACATTCAATATTTTTTTACAAAACTTCCAAAAAAGTCCTTCCTAAAGCTAGTTAGTTGCACATGCCATCCATATATCCAACGGCGGCGTGTGCCAAGGTGCGCTGAGCACCAACGCACCTCGAGACGCTGAGCGAATATGAAATATCGCTGTCTCACGGTATACTGTACATCTCTGTCTGTCCTATATGAATTAGCGTTTCCATCCGGTGCGTATTGGAGATCGCTCCGGTAGTATTGGCAAACTTGGCCGGTCAATTTGAAAGGAATATTTTTTTAAATTCTATTGTACTTTAATTTTTTTTGAATTTTCACTTAAATAAAAATCCTCGTACTATTTGTCAGTATTCTTATATATATTTAATCTATACAAATATTTAACATTTTTGGAAGTCATGTTTGCGAATATATAATTTAATTATTACGAATTATGTCTTCGGTTCAGCGCACCTCTAGACCGGCCGCCGCTGCATATATCTAACGCTAAGAGGTAGACTATTCCACACCACAGGACCAGGCGCGGATATGTTTAAGGGAATCACTAATTTGGATATATTAAAGTGTACCACACCAATGGAAAAAGTACTACAATTTGTAAAATATTGAAACATTGCATCGTGTTAAGGGCACTTAAGTCTCGGTGAGTAAGCAAGGTAAGGCCAAATCGTGATTAAAAAAATCTAAAACTTAGTTAAATAAAAATAATCCACATGTTAATTTTAAGTGTTACTACGGTTGTGGATTAAATCATTATTTATTTTATTGATAAGTGATTAATATGTCTTAAATAGTAATTGGAATACAGGAATTGTTTCAATACCTGATAATCACAAAGAAAAAACAATGCATTGATTAATTGTTTCTTTATCTTGAAATTTTTATCTTATATCTGAGAATAATTATCAACTTTTGTGATTCAATTGGTAATGTTGGTACTTAGGTACTTGGAATGACGCCTTGAGTAACAAGACAAATAAATACAGTTCAAACATGAGTTGAAGGCGTGAAGAAGGTGGTAGCATTCATCAAAATTGGCACTTAACTACTGTTGTGAACTAAGCAGATTTTGATACTGTCCGGTTCGAGTATATATGTTTTAGTGCCTCGTTGACTTTTTCCTATCGCTTAACGACGTTCGAAATCTCTCGTAACTCTTCTATCATCTGAGTAAATACTATCCAAATAGCGGAATTCCTCAACTTGCTGCAACTTTTCATTGCTCGTCCATATAAGGCATTTTCTATCACCGCCACTTAGGTTTCGCAACATATAGTACATTCTCAGATCATTCTCTTCGCATCTTTCGTACAACTTACTTATCAAACTCGGTTATTATTCAACCAAATTCTCCGCTAGCACTACACGTCATCAGTATACAGCAAACCGCATATATTTCAATTGGATATACATCTACATACACATATACCATCAAGCCATCTCCCTATCGGGGTAGGCAGAAAGGAGAGAGCGTTAGACTTTCCTATCTCGATACACATCTTTCGCCTCTTTTACATCTATACAACTTCTACGATTTCTCTAGCTTTCTAGAGTTCCTTCTTTAACGCATGGCAACTAATGAAATGTTCACCATCCCTAGAGTTAAAACCTCTTTTGCCCAAAGACAATATGCTTATTTGGCTCCCATTACATACAATAGCGTGCCGACTTCAATAAAGGTAAAGGTAGGAAAACCATTTAGACAATCGATAGGAGCGTGGTTGTTATTGCGACAGGATTTTGAGTACTTGGGCTTTCAGGATGAATGACGAGTGGAAGGGATTTATGTAAGCTCGTGAGTGTGGGTTTCTTCTTGTTGTTTTAATTTTGGTTGTTTTTGTATTTGTGTTTCTGTGTATTTTTTTTTGTTTTAATTTTGTTTTGATTTTGATTTTTATTCTCACGATTGTGTGCGGTATAGTGTGAGATGAATATTTTTGGTATTTCTGGAGTGATGATGTGTGAGCAGTTGAATTTCGCAAGATGTTTCCAGTTGTAGTTGAGTGTCACTGTTTGTCAGGTTGATGAGAGCGTGCAACGGGGTTTTGTTTTTGTGTAATCAAAAATCGGAAAGAAGTATCGATTTATTTTTCTCATGCTAAATATCCTCGGTGAGATATACAGGCAAAAACCTAGTTTACTGGGGATACGACAAATGAAAGGCAACAAACCCAGATCCATTAAAATTGTATGTCCAAATCAAATTATCTGTTGTTTTTCTCAAATTGTGTATATTTCTTGTCATGTGTAATAATAAATAAAATAAAATAAATATCATTAACTTGATCCAACCATACTCTCTCTCTCTCTCACACCTTCTACATCAGCACTATATAATTGTTTTGTTAGTTCTTTCTCATTCATATGTTCCACATGCCCAAACCATCTCAGAGTGCTCTTCTTCATCTTACTAAATAAACCAACCTTAAGTTTACATACTTAAACCAACCTTAAGTTTACATAAATAAACCAACCTTAAGTAAAATAAATAAACCAACCTTAAGTTTACATACTCTTCTTCATCTTACTAAATAAACCAACCTTAAGTTTACATACTCTTCTTCATCTTACTAAATAAACCAACCTTAAGCTTACATACTCTTCTTCATCTTACTAAATAAATCAACCTTAAGTTTACATACTCTTCTTCATCTTACTAAATAAACCAACCTTAAGTTTACATACTCTTCTTCATCTTACTAAATAAACCAACCTTAAGTTTACATACTCTTCTTCATCTTACTAAATAAACCAACCTTAAGTTTACATACTCTTCTTCATCTTACTAAATAAACCAACCTTAAGTTTACATACATAATCACTTTTATCGGTATTATATCATACATCAACACTCCATGTATTATTCTAAGCCACACATTTCTACTGTATTAATTCGGTTCCACGTCCACGTTTCATTCCTATATATCAACGTTGATACTAAAATACTATTGTGTACAATCATCTTACTAGATTTTGATACTGTTCGGTTCAAGTATAAATGTGTTAATGCCGCATTGACTTTGTTTCATATCGCTACACGCCGTTTATTATCCCTCATAACTATTCCATTACGCCGCACATGCACAAACATTAGAACGTGTACAAAACAAATTTCTAAGATTCATAAATTTGAAACTTGGAATACCGCATGAACAAAGAAATTATCCCAACTTATTAAATGCAATGAAACTCTTGAAGCTGTGTGACAGAAGAAAAACAGCCGATATACTCGTAGTACTGCTATACAAAGTCATTCACTCAGTGATTGATGCACCTCACTTACTCGCAAGCATTTCATTTCGTATTCCCACTAGATCCACAAGACAGTTCAATCCCTTTTATACCGAAAATTGCTATACTAATTATAAAATCAACTCCTCTATAATTCGTATGCAAAGCTTGGGAACGAGTTTTGCAACAATTTAGATATTTTTAATCTAAGTATATATAGTATTCGCTAGAATATCACAACAATATTTAGAAATAGCTACTAACTTTGTGCTCTCCTTTATTAATATAAATAACATAATATAAACAAAACAGTAATTACAATACTTTGCCTCTGGAGTTGAGTAACCCTGCATCAACATGTATGAAGGTTTTAATTCTGCAAAGTAACTTGCATCTCGTTCTACTAATGAGGCCATGTGTTTTCTATATCTCAATATCTATCCATAAAATTCCCACAAAATTCTCAAAAAATCCAATTTTTGTTCTATGTACCGATGCGTTATTCCACTAAAAACAAATCTGAGTTCTTTACCTCTATAAAATAAGTCTTCGACAATTACGTAAGTCTGCTTGGTGAAGTTTGGTAATATTTTGTGGTATACATACATAACATATATTGAACTTAAATATACATATAATTATTAAATAATTTTAAAACAATGACTGTAATTTATTATTACTACTGCTTTTTGTATCTTCATGTTAGTTTAAGATAAAGTATTGTATTGTATTATTTGTCAATAATTTTATCTACTTGTATAACCTGTCACATGTTCATTTGTATATAAAGACACTGTTGTGTCGTTAATTAAATAAATAAATTTATTAGAATCGAGGCTTATATTAAAGTTGATAAAATTATTAAATTTACTGAACGTCGTTACAAGGTTGTATTGGGGCAAATTTGTGAAACGTCACAGGGACCATGCTACATTTTCTTTAGTATAGTTAAAAAATAAATCATGATAGTTATAAAATTATTATTAACTAAAATTATTATAAAATCATAATTAATGCGAGCCTTACGATATAGAACCAAAATAAGGACAGCTTTTTTCTCGTAACTAAAAAGCAACGAAATCGACGAAAACACACAATGCCATAGATGTGTTGTAATTATTACAGAATGAAGTTTTAGCGGATGTATTTAAATAAAATACGTCGATTAGCAATGCGGAAAGTGAGAGTGAATAATCAATGAATAGTAAACAGTGACGAATGGTCAAATGATTAATGATCTTTATTTATCGGTAAGTAGGTATTTATTCATATTCAGAACGGGGCGCGTGAGTGCGCCCGCAATATATTTTTATCTCCCTCTGTGCGTGCCGAGGAGGTCGATCAAAATATTGCAGACGTCGCGAATAATATTGTGGGTAGATAATTTGTTGGCGAAAACGGCGAGACAGCGCGATGCGTTCTCTTTCTACTGTGGAATGTATTGTAAATAGTATTTGCGGGTAAACAATATCAATGTTCTGGTATGCGACCTTTGGACATATCCGAAGGTCGTTTCGTCGGTCGTTGACCGTGCGTGTTGACAATATTCAGGGACGACCGTAGTTCCTACAAAGTCACATGTTCATTTGTTTATAAAGACACTGTTGTGTCATTAATTAAATAAATAAATCTGAGAAAATACTACCTGAAGAGCAGAATTCTTCAACTCGTTCTAATTTTCCAAGTTGAAGAATTCTGTAAATGATATAAATATATCAAAGAATAAATCGGATAACAGCAAATACACCTATAAAAAAAGGCAACTAAGAACAACTAAAATAGCTTATACAAAACCCATTTACATGGAATAAAAAACGGGCATACAGATCCCAAGGCAATGGCATCTCGGCAAATGATGTTAAGAAACACATGTCAATAATACATAATAACCGAGTTGCCGAGATGGAAGCGATGGTCACGACAGGCCAAACTGGTTTGTAGCTTATCATTACATTACATTACATTACATGACGAGAGAGGGCCAAGACTTGATCACTTGATACATAACCGATTCCAACAGACATAACTACTCGCCTTTAATCAGATTCGCAGAAGAATATTTTATTCGCATCACCGTGACTTGGTGTTAAAAGTCCTCCGCTTTCTGTTTGAATGTGCCGCATTGAGGATTTAATAGATGTTAATGAATAATTCATATCCGCAGAGCAGTGGGATAGGCAGAGAGGACATAGCGCCAAACTTTCGTATCGCGATGTATATCGTCCTCAAAAAGCACCTGTTTGCAAAATTAAGAAGTCTTCGATCTTGGATCTTGGTAACATGCCAAAATTCAGAACCGCTAAATTTAATAACACAACATAATCTCATCCTCATCTATACATATTCTCATACAGCTATTTCTTTTTTTGCCTACTCTTTAGCAATATTTCTTTAAAAACTCCTTTCAGTAGATCCAACCGCACTTTTGTCGGTAGTCATATACCACGACTCCCACTTATGCTTGTATTGTATTTTTTTAGTATTTCGCCACTCATCCGTACAACATGTCCAAACAACATCAACGTGCTGTTTTTCATATTTCTTAAAAAAACAGTGTTTATTTCATTCTTTATATAATAATTATAATCATATTATTAAAAGTTAGGGCATTAACACTGAAGACGTTTAAAGACATTGTAATTTGTTTAGCCAAACAAAATTGTTCCACTTTATGTAACGGTATAACCAATCCTACCGGTTTCAAGGTTTTTACCTCATCATCAGGGGATCACAATTAAGATTACCCAAAATATGCTCACCATGCCGAACTTCTCACGGTGTGTAACTATAGAAGCCTCGAAACAAGAAGGCAAGAATCCATTGCGATATTCCTAATAAAGGTTTTCCAAAGTTCCTTTAACTGTCCCGCGATTTTAGAAGCACTAAGTTTATATGTACCCAATAAATATAGCCGTGCAAGGAATCACCCTCTGTTCTACATACCAACTTACGGGACGAATATCATGGCTAAACACTCAGTCACGCGTGGTATAGAGATATTGAACCAACTGAATGACACTGTTGATATATTCTCGGTACCGTCTAGCAGTATGAGAAGAATCCTGGCTGATATTATTCCTAACGAATAAGCTAACGCTAGAAGCAGACCCTCTTTGTGTAACAGGAGAAATCCGTGCAAAGTGGATAAAACAAAAAAAGACTGTCTTGTTTGTGCTCCGGTTGAAACCGGCAGAGTTATACAGTTATATAAATTGAATAAATAATGTTTGACAAAACAAATCACAATATTTATGTTTCTTATTTTTTTCATACATCAAGACACCAAATATTTTTCTCATAGCACATTTTTTCACTGTATCAATACAAATAATTTAAATGCCATTTATTAATCTCTATTTCTTTTAAGTTTGTATCATTTATGTTTTCCTGTTAAGATAATGTTCATAAAAAAAAACATACAAAACGGTTGATGATAAGAATTGAATATGTTTATAAATTGCAACGACCTTTGTTGTTTAGTTGATAAGACGCCTGTATCCCAACCCGCGGGTTGCGGGCTCGATTCCCATTGAAACCCAGATTTAAAAAAATGATATTTCGCTTAAATGGTATTTAACATCTTTCTGGTTGGTTGGAAGACCACATATCAATAAGCCCGTCAATTTGTGCTTACGCGGAATAATAAATAACGAAAGTATAATACAATAAAATAGTTCTTAAAACACTTGAGGAGTTCGTTTTACTATATTCAGCAGAGATGTTCTCCTCTGCGCTTACTACATTTATTATAATTGCACTAGACTACAACACAAATGTAATATAATGTAAAATTAGGTAGATAGACATGGACATTTAAACAAGGATCCAAAGTACGAGCAGAGCTGCCGCGGCACTTCGCATACTGCTAAGCTGTAAGGCCGAGGCCACACCAAAATGCTTCGTTAGGTGTTAAGCTAGGTTTTACGTGAATCATATACTATATGACTTCATGCCTGGCCACACCAAAGTGCTACGCACAAATTCATTTGACAGTTGGGAGCGGCTGAGTCGACACAAGATGTCACTCTCAAAACGAACCAATTTCATTACAACTTACCATCTATATTTACTTTCTGTGCAACTTCATTTCAAAGTGATTTTATTACAGGTACATTTTTGTATAATTTACTCGATGTGTTCCACAACGGCTCCCTTTTATACCCAGCTGTTATTAAAACTTCCGCCATCTTGTCAATTAACCAACACGTATGTTCGCTAGGAGATTCACTCGATGACTAATCGACATGCAACGTGGCGCGAAGTGTGCAGTGTGTCTACTGCGATAGTGTGCGGTGCGTTGGTTCGCTAGGATGTCGCCTAATTCGCAAAATAGCTCTAAGCATCAAGCGAGGCTCCTACCTGTGTGGCCGAGGCCTAAGGCCCTGTACTGGAATGCCAAACTAAGAACATACAACTCGATTATATTACCCGTAGTAACTAATAGATTCGAAGCATGGGTCATGAAACTTAAAGACCAACAAAAGTTACTGAGCATTATGAAATAATTAATACTTGGCCCAAAACAGGTTGGAGCAGAGTGGAAACTTTGGAACAAGACCAAACGGCACGTCTTGACTCTCAGAGAGCGTACCTCGCTGCCAGGAGCACAGAAGCGGCGTCCGCTTGACCGCGGTACCAGTGTGAAAGGTCACGACTGTGTGTTGGCCTTGGTGCCGTGTGAGTGACCGCGGGCGCCGGCTTTGGTGGGTGCCGAATACTGTCCGACGATGACCGTCGCCGTCCCGGCAGAAGCAGACGGTCCACGGCTATTAATAAGGAACAAAATGATGAACTTGCTCCAATTCGCCTTGAGTTACCCACGCAAATATTAAGTCAAAAGCGATGATGTATTGTTTCAAACGTTGGTCTCGCGTATTAATCGGTAGACAAAATGAATACCAGAAAAAAATAGATTAAATAATACAATATTCGTTAAACGTAACTATTATCTCATTATATTTTGTTTATAACATACTTAAGGCATTAACGTTGTGGACGTTTAAAGACATTGTAATTCGTTTTATCAAACACCGTTTATTCCACTTTTTGTAACGGAATAACCCTACCGGTTTCAATGCTTTCACCTCATCTTCAGGGGAGCACAAACAAGACTGAATTATTTTCGAACTGGTACGATATATACGCTTCTAACGATTGGGGACTGAGGGAGGCATGGGATGAACTCGGCGAGCAGCGGAGAGATTTTTTGGTATATATGTGTTTTCCAGATGTTCGCCTCGATGCACTGACTTAGAAATTTCTAGGGCCTCTAATCTGTTCTATTTATTTCCGTTACTACTGATATGTAATAATTTGGCATCATCGATAGAAAAAGTATAGTTTTCACGGTGACAATGAAACCGGTAGGGTTATACCGTTACAAAAAGTGGAATAAACAGTGTTTGATAAAACCAATCACTAATGCTCTTTTTATTTTGAGATTGACGCTTTATTGTGTTGCTTGATGACATCAGAAGATATACGATATTTAATAATAATAATAATAATAAAAGGACACTTCATACATCGTTTAGAGAGCAGACTCTCCTCAAGGGCGCTCTAACCATAGACTCGAACCCACTATTATTGACAGATTAAAAATATTACAAAATAAACATGTACAATACCCGGCGGTAAGTAATGCACATCGTTTGTAGAGCAAAAACACAATTTATAAAAACACAAAACGAATTAAGATAAAATAAAAATCTAATAACCAGTCTCCCAGTCAAATATTGTAGAAAAAGATAGAGGAAATGCCGGAAAGAACCTACTGAACTAAAAATTTTAATTAAAAAAAATCAAGATTTATTTAAACCACAGGTTCCCAAACTTATTTGCCCCACTACCCCCTTTTCAGCAAAAACATTACACAAGGCGCCCCCCTGGAAATTTACCTTTTTTAAATTAAATAAAACAGAAAATGTAGAGAACATTTTTTATGTATTGGGTGTTAACATAAGTTGTGTCCGTTTTTTTCCAATTTAAAAATGAACACCAAAAGTAAATGTTATACGTCATTCGAAAGAAAATTTTCTGCTCTACAAGATGTTGTGTTTGCTTTTACGTTACATATATTATTTTATTTGATTACAAGCCTTGAAAATGGAATGTCAAGTAGACGAAAGCGAGCATTTTCGACACCTTCTGTTCGCGTTCATTCGAGGAAATAAAGCTGCTAAAGCTGCTCGCGATATTTGCGAATTGTACGGTGAAGATGCTATGGACGAAAGGACAGATGGTAGATGGCGGTATACAGTCATGTGACTATAATTCATCTGCTCAGCTAATTCTACGGTGGTTTGAAGGGGATCTTCATGAATAATACGGTTTAAGCGGTCCTCATCGAAGTCAACTGGTCGTCCGGAACACTACATGTATTTCAGGTCGAAATTACCGTCTTTGAAACGCATAAACCATCGACGAGCTGTCCTTTCATCCATAGCATCTTCATTGTACACTTCGCAAATATCGCGAGCAGCTTTGGCAGCTTTATTCCCTCGAATGAACGCGAAAAGAAGGTGTCGAAAATGCTCACTTTCGTCTACTTGACATTCCATTTTTAAGGCTTGTAATCAAATAAAATAATATATGTAACGTAAAAGCAAACACAATTTCTTGTAGAGCAGAAAATTTTCTTTCGAATGACGTATAACATTTACCATTTTGTTTTACTTTTGGTGCTCATTTTGAAATTTGAAAAAAAAAACGGACACAACTTATGTTAACACCTAATACATATCTAAAGTGCTATAAATAACATACGCTGATACTTAAATTGTTGAAGTATTTATTAAATAATCCTAATGAGAAGGATGAACCTGATGTACTGCCACCAATTGTTATTAATGTTTTGCAGTTTGTTTCAGCAATAAAATTATGCAACTAAGAGAGTATTTTTTTAATTTCAAAAAGGTGTTTTGGAAATAAAACAATTTGGAAAAGAAATTATAAAGGTATTTATTCAAATAAAACGTATTAATTATAATTATTAAAATAAATCAAATAAAATTAATTTTTAATGCGAAGGATGAACCTGGTATTTTGCCATTATTTTTTTCTATATTTAGTTCTATTTTTGTCAGGAGCATCCTCAAATCTCCGCGGTCAAGTATTTACAGTCGGTTCCTGGTTTTAGCTAAAACACTTGCGACTGGACTAAATCCACGTTCTACCAAATGTGATGACGGAAATACAATCAACAATTTTCTTTCCACTGCTCATATTCCAGGATAAAGTGTACGTATCTGCTTTTGTAACCAGAACTCTTGGTATTCGTGTTTGAATTTCAATTTTAACTCTTCGATGTTCGATATTTCAATCAATTTATCTTCTAGGTGCAATTCCGATACTTCAGTATTTGAGAATGGGTCTAATATCCAATCGGCCCCCCTACTTTCCCCAGGGCTAGCATGGCCCCCTCAGTTACCTCCAGTACCCCCAAAGAGACCGATGGGACCACTTTGGGAACCTATGATTTGATAAATTTGATAAACCTTTGCACGATTGCCATAGAGATAACGTATAAAGATAAAATAATAATATATTTTTTAAAACATGTGATGATATCATCGGCATTGTTATGGCAGGTTCACATCGTACAGTGTGGTTGTTACCAGCCAGGTAATATTGCATCGTGCTTGGACGGCTTTACAAAATACCAAACCGCACACTTACAATATATGTGTATAATAAATATTATATTTCTGCAAAGCAACATAGTTTGCCTTATCTATAATAGCAGTCGACACTTGCAAGGTCAAACACTATCGGTATGGGCTAAGATACCGCTGCAACTCTGCATAGAAAGCATGTTGGGATGGGTTTCCTCATTAGTAAGTGCATATTGTTGTACGAGTATTCAGAAAACTATTCAAAAATGGTAAAATTATAGACAAAATCCGACTATTGTTCATTTGCCACATTCCGAGCTGGTTCTCCACGTAGAAACGGCTAAGTCATCCTGAATTCATAGTCTGGCCTTAATACTTGTACATCACCGTAATGCAGCAAATCCGGCTCGAAGGACCACTTTGTACGGCACCGGTACAAAGATTGTAGAATAGGTGGATGGCTGTCGCTCGATACTCGGAGATTTCGGTTTACTTTATGCTTTTCCGGTGAAAAGTAGCAGGGTGAAGAGATTCATCTTTAGCAGGCAGAAGTTGGTCGTAAGTAAAAACACAGTAGACGTTCCATAAACTGAGAATATATTTTTTTACGTTTTGCGCTCCTTATGTGTACCCAATCGCTCATGGTAAGCACCTATTTTCGCCCGTATGTGCCGTCATGGCTTGCGAGATACTATGTATCTCGCGCGTTTTTCGCTTGCATGGGCCGACCGACTTTTGATAGTAGCTATTGCGAAGGTCACGCATAAGGAACCTTTCAGTCTTTTCAGTCTTAAGTCTTAGCGATTCTTGCCAGTCTCGTATCCTTCATGCGGTCCACATGATCCCTACAGAAGCGCCTTCTGTTTCTTCCCCATCTCACTATGTCTTCAACACCACAGACAGACCATATATTTTTTGACGCTTTCTTGAAATAATTTGAATTAGGTCGTTTGCGGAACCTGCTTGAAAATTTATTTTCAATCGTTTTACCCATCACTGAGACTCCTGTGTTAGCCTTTCAAGAATCCTGCTCATTCAACTGTCCAATATGTACGTTAAAAAGCTCGAATGAATGGCTTACTTGTTCATTTCAATGCGTCAGATATCTTCCTCTATTGTACTGACCTTCCAAGTCTACAGACACTTTCCAGACGTTCTTCTAGGAATAAATCTTTATGTATATGAAGTCACGCAAATATAATGTAGCAACAGTATCAAGTATGTTATATACATACTCGTACATACATATCGCCATGACATTTCCATGTTCGGGTAAGCAGAGAGGACAGAGCGTCAGACTTTCCTATCTCGACACACATAATTCGCCTCGTCTTACATCCAAGCCCCTTCTCTTATAATTCTCTACGATTTCTGATTTTTTTACGTTCCCTTCTTTCAAAATATTAACTTAAACCAAGAGTTCCCAAAGTGGTCGATATCGACACCCTGGGGTCAGTTTGATTTTTCTAGGGGTCGATAAAAATTTGGGGGTCGACGACAGCAAAAATAGACCCCCCTTACTACTGCTATTTGTATGTTACTTCAAAATATCTATGATTCCAATAGGTACCTAATTAAGAATATTTGTCAATATTTGTACTTATTTTGAATTTACATATTTATTTCATAAATGTCAAAAATTAAAAAAAAATTAATCTCGTATTTTTGTGCTTTAATTTTCGTCAGCGCAGATTTCAATATTAAATGTTGCACAAGATAATGCAATGCATAATCCGTAGTCCTTTTATATTTTTCAATCCTTAATTACAAGTGATTAAAATGGAAAGTTTGATATCTAGTGAAATATTTAATATCGAGTACTGTACAAACTTATTAATTTGAGTAAGTAAAGTAAATGACTAGGGGGTCGACGGTTTTAAAAGTTTTTGGTAAAGGGGTCTGCGGCCGAAAAAAGTTTAAGTCGAGATTTCCCTTTTTTTTTAAGTTTTTAAAAAAGGGAACTCTCGACTTAAACAAATAATCCTTTCTTTGGTCTTCGTCAACCCTGCCTTCTACTCACATAATGTTTGTTTTGTTAGTCTTTTTTCAATCATTCGTTCTGTAATACATGCCCGAACCATCTCAAAGTGCTCTTCTTTTTTTATTTCTCAACACATCAGCCTTAAATTAACACACATCTCTAATCACTTCATTCCGTATTCTGTCACACAATAGAATATAAAACGAGCCAGACAGTATATTAAGGAACATATAAAGTACAAGTGTTTTGATATTCACAAAACAATGGGGTATTTATCGACGCCCCATTAAATCCAATGTACCCGAGTGTCTGTGAGGTAAACCGCAGAAGATCAGCAGTAACTTACTGATGATCTTTAGCCGTATTAGTCTCCCATCGCTGCTGACTGGTTGTATCGGCTTGGCTGTCGTGGTTTCTTTCATCTTGTTGCATGTAAATCAACGTTGATTGCTGCAGTCAGTCGGTTTAATTCGGGAAGTGTTCGGATCTAGTGCATTCCACACGAGGAAAATTATTTTGGTTCTGAACGGATATTTATACAAAAGAGTATGACGATCTTATTGAAATTACGACAACGTTCTATTTACTTGTATTTACGCTAATTTCAGTTTATTTTATTGATTAAAAACGTGCGTCACATGTAGAGAAACGAATTTTGATATAGTTATAATAAGGTAATCATTGAAGATATAGATCGTTCAGCCAGAAGAGTCATTTCGCAATAGTATGAGTAACAGTGCGTTTACGAAAGCTTGTCACTTTATTTTTTTAATGAAGTGAAAAAGCAGAAAAATATAAAAATAATATTTTATATTCAAACATTGAAATGAACACACACGTTTTGTAAATTAAAAATGGTGTCAGCTTAAATTGTAATAATCATAAAAATAAAATGAAAGATGGAAGATTCTAGGAAACATTAAATAACAAGAATGAAAATTAAAAACAAAAGATTAAAAACAATATATTAGTACAAGTATTATAAAGTAAAAATGTTTGTCAGCTTTAATTAGATTATAGCACATAAAAATAAAATGAATATAAGATTATTTAATACAATGAATGTAAGATTGTAATTACAATGCTGAATAATAAAGTTTTAATTTAATAGTGGATGGAGTGATACTTAATTCTAGGAAACTTTAAGTTATAACATTGGCATTGTATATGTACAGAATGAAAAAGTAGAAATAAAATCTATGGATTCTGTAATAATTACAACACATCTATGGCATTGCGCGTTTTCGTCGATTTCGTTGCTTTTTATCATACGAGTAGTTACGAGAAAAACGCTATATATGTCCTTATTTTGGTTATATATCGTAAGGCTCGCCATTAATTATGATTTTATAATCGTTTGAGTTAATAATAGTTTTATAACTATCATTACTTTTTAAACTATACTAAAGAAAATGTAGCATGGTCCCTGTGACAGTTCCCAAATTTGCCCCAATACAACCTTGTAACGACGTTCAGTAATTTTAATTATTTCATCATTTTTAAGAAAAGCCTCGATTCTAATAAATAGCAAGTTATCTAGGTAAATACATTACATAAAACTAACAATCATGACAAATTAATACATCTTGTTACAAATTAGCAAAAATATGTCAGTTTGTTAAATTCAAATAATATTTGGCGACGTTTGTCAAAAGTCACTACGTTAGTCTGCATTGGCTAGGGATGTGGTATGAGATATTTGGATTTTCGATTTTTTTATACCTAAAAATGTTCGTAATTAGTATTAATTCATAGTGGATCTTGTCCTATTTAAATATAGATACAAATCATACAATACATTAGAAAGTCGGCATAATGAAAATTAGGAATTAAAACGTCAGTTTAGAGAAAAACAAATTTTCGATTTATAAAAAAACGATTCGATTTGTAAAAAAAAAAAACGATTTTACCCCATCCCTTTGAGACATGACATTTCAAACGTCACAGGAACCATGCCACATTTTCTTGAGTATAAACAAATTAATCATAATTATAGTATTAGTGAACGGGTGTCTTTTGACTTGAAGAAAAAAATAATATCCATGGAAAAACAAGAAGGGCTTTGACTTATTCTAAGACCCTAAAAGGGGGCGTTGGTCCAAAAAAGGTCAGGAGACCCTGATCTTACGTATTCTCATCACCCTTCTGCGTATCCACATTTCAAACGCCCCCAATTCATTCAATGTGAATAAAAGTTAAATATTGAATAAATTAAATATCTCCAAACTTTTCTATCCAAGCACACAACTTTCGCCTCATCCATATTCATACATCTCGTTATGCACAGTCTCCTATTATTCATACTTGCAATTCTGACTTGTTTATTCGCTTAGTATAAATTCAATATAAGTAAAATTATAAACGAAATATACACATCCACCTTGGTAAAGGTGACTCAGTTACAAGCGAAAATGAGGAAATGACACAAGGACGCCTTTAAAATAATTTGCACATTCCTCAGCACGTTTGCACATGATTAAGTCATAAAAACGAATCATGGAAACTGGCCTACTTGACAAAAAAAAACAACAAATTAAAATTGTATATGGCAGATAGTAAAAATAGATTTGATCAAAAATTATTATTTCTTTTTCCTCCCATTTCAGCTTGAATTAATTTAAGCTATCAAATTAAACATTTTATTTTATAGAAAATTTTAGCATCAAATTGAATATAATTTTATCATCAAATTGAATATTATATTTTATAGAAAATTTTAGCAACATATTAATATGATTATTAGAATTTATATATAATTTTATCATCAAATTGAACATTTTATTTTATAGAAAATTTTAGCAACAAATTAATATGATTATTATAATTTCCTCGTTATTTTAATAAAATAAAAATAAGAGGCTGGATTTTTTTCCATTGTCACATTTATCACAAGATATAATAAAAGTGTTAAATATACGATTAAAAATATATAAAATATAAATAATTTACACATAACACTAAAACTTAGATAGTTTTAATATAAGTATATATAGTATTCACCAGAATATCACAACAATATTTATAAATAGCTACTAACTTGTGCTGTCCTGTACTAATATAAATAACCTAATATAAACCAAACATTAAGGACAATACTTTGCCTCTGGAGTTGAGTAACCCTGCATCAACATGTGGAAGGTCTCGATTCTGCAAAGTAGCATGCATCTCGTTCTACAAGTGAGCCCATGTGTTTTCTATATCTCAAGATCTATCCATAAATTTCTCGAAAAATTAAATTCGTCTTGTTCTATGTAAGCGTCGTTCCGCTAAAAACCAATTAAGATTCTTTACCACTATAAAATAAGTCTTCCACAATTACGTAAGTCTACTTGGTAATATTTTGTTGTATACATACATATGTTGAATTCAAATACAGTGGTGCCTCGGGTTACGAACTTAATTCGTTCTTTGATTCCGTTCGCGAGCCGAAATGTTCGCAAACCAAAATTCATTTTCTTGGGAGCCATAATGAGGGTTAATTTAATGCAAAATATATTTTATATATACTGTATATTATATATATATATATATATATATATATATATATATATATATATATATATATATATATATATATTATATATATATATATATATATATATATATATATATATATATATATATATTATATATATATATATATATATAATATATATATATATATATATATATATATATATATATATATATATATATATATATATATATATATATATATATATATATATATATATATATATATATATATATATATATATATATATATATATATATATATATATATATATATATATATATTATATATATATATATATATATATATATATATATATATATATATATATATATATATATATATATATATATATATAAAAAGCAAAAAAAAATGTATCAAGAACAACGAACGCAACGACAAACAATGTTAACAACGCGCGGACCTGAGAACAACTAATGCGTAATTGCGTAATGTACCGTTACAACTAATTCGTGAGCCGAGGCATTGTACGCAGGTCGAGCCAAAATTCGTTCAGAAATTGTGTTCGTAAGCCGATTTGTTCGTGACTAGAGGCGTTCGTGACCCGAGGTTTGACTGTATACATATTAATAAATTTAAACAATGACATTGTAATTATTATTACTAATGCTTTTTTATCTCCACCTTAGTTTAAGATAAAGTTTTGTATTTTTATCAATGATTTTAAGTCCTTGTATAATTTGTCAAATGTTTACTTTTATAGTTTTTATATCAGCATCAATATTTGTATCAAAGAAATCAAAATTGGCTCAATACAAGTAACCCATAAATAGTTTTAGATAATGTAAGACAAACATTTGGTGCTGCTACACAGCGATGGCGCGAAATAAGAAAATGGGGACATTTTTCTCCTCATACGGGTACATGACCCAAATAGGACACCTGTCAGATTTTAATATTAATCAGCAACTCTCGATCAACTTTGGTTCTTTGAAGAACCCTTGTGTTGCTGACCATATCCGTCAAGGGTATCCGTAGCATTCTCCGGTGTATCCACATTTCGAATGCTTCCAGTCGGTTCATACTACCAACTTTGAGGGTGCATGATTCCACTCCATGTAGAAATACTGAACAAACGTAGCATTTGACAAACCATTGTCAAAGTTTCAAGTTTAGATTATCATCGCAGAATACGCTTCTCATTTTATTAAAAGCCGCACGAGATGATTCAATTCTGCACTTGACTTCGGTTTCTGGGTCGAGGTCTTCCACTAGGATACTTCCGAAGTATTTAAATGTTTTCACTCTCTCTATATCAGTACCGTTCAATGTAAGACGTGCTCCTGCGTGATCCTGGCGACCAAACACCATGAACTTAGTTTTACTCACGTTCATGTTCAGTCAAGCTATAGGACTACCCAATTTCTCTCTGGCCATGGGAGATTTAATGGCAAAAATGTTAGGTCCAATATTGTCTCCATCACCCTGTCGTAATTTTTGTGACCATCTTGATAAATCCACAGATCACACTTTGTGGTACTGCAAGTCAATATTTTATTAAGTGATCTACACTCAATCTTGAATCAGTTCATCTTCGTACTTACTGGCTTCTCGATCTAGTGACGTCAAAGTAAAAACCACAAAAAACAACGTATACTTAAAAACACATACGTGTATTAAAATTTAAGTCCGCGTAAATATAAAACACAAGACGTAACAAAGTATAAACATTAAACGTTAGCATGATCTAAACAAAATTGAAGCACACACATATCACCATACATACAAGTACACAGCAGGCCAAGACGCAGGGCTGTATCTTATGGAAGGATTCTTGTAAAATAACATATATGATAAAAAAAAACGTTTAGAAAAAAACAGAAACAAAAAATACACTCGCATACTTCATCTGCTTAATACATATAGACAAAATACTTAATATTAATTAAAAACCCAAGTCAAATATCAATTAATAAGTTGTAAAAAAATTAAAAGACAAAACTCAATACGTGCATAACAGTTATGCAAATAAAAAAAAAATCCCGTAATATAGAAACTAAAATAAGAAGAAAAAAAAACAAATGATGCAGCAATCTTCAATTATTTTTTGTTTTGATTTTATTATGCTCAAAGCATAATAAGAAAAAAAAAAAAAAAAAGAAAACAAATTACAGTAAATATAAATACAGAATATTCAAACATCGATGGCGCTTCAGTTTATCCAACACAGAAATATTTCAACAAAGATGTTGAACAAAGGATATTCGCCAAGACTGTACCGATCACTTCAGCAGTTACCGCATTCGGCGATGTGTCTTGGTCAGCTTTCAAGGCAGGACGAGTCCAATGAGTACTGGAATTCGAATAAAAAAATTCTATCGAAATATTGCAACTGGAAAATGACGACTTTCCAACATAAATAGCATTGGCGCACAGGAAAAAAATTAAATTAAAATAATTTCGGCACGTTTCCCGTTGATATCCCACACTGTGGCGATAAATCGGTTATCGGCTCTTGCGAAAGCGCCGGTGGCAGGTTCGCAGTTAACAGCGTGGCGGATGGCGGATGACGGTGAGGTGTAACGAGGATGGAACGTGTGGGGTTATTCCTGTCCGACTGTGTTTATCCTCACAGTGCTGAAGAACTGGCCGCAGCCGCGACACTCCGAGAATAGCCTCGCTTCCCTCGTATTCGGCAGACACCGAAATCGTTATTATTTGCCATGTGTGGCCAAGAGGGCATTCACATGATTTGTGCTATACAATTGTGTTAATATTAGTCATATTCGGGTATTATTCACCCGAAATAAAACCAAATAATAAAACACATAACAATAAGGTGAAAAAGTGAACTTAAGACTGCTGTGTTAAGTAAAATGAAAAAGTCCAGTGATTTCTTGAATCTCCGAAAAGACTTTAGTTTCACTTTGTGGTGCAATGTTTTATGTAAAAAGAAATAAATAAAACAATTATTTTATATGTTGTGTTCACCACTGGTTTATTTTGAGTTAACTACCGGTTTCGAAGACCTCCGTCTTCATCGTCAGGTGAAGATAAACTAAATTGATTACAATATAGTTCCTCTGCAAGTGTTAATAGTAAAAGAGGAAGGGGTAGAGAAGTGGGGAGAGTTGTGATTCAATGGTAAATGGGGCGGGGAAAAAATTTAAATGAATCTTACGGACAGACCAGGGTCTGGATATCCAAGGGGATGGATTTTAAATGGGAAACATATATAGCAGAGGGCTATTATTAAAATTGGTTTGATTGTTCTTCTTCTTCTTCTTCTAGATCTTGCGATCTGTTTAAACAGGATTTCAGTTTTGGTCCTGTGACGAAGATGTTCAACTTTCTCTCCATCTCTTTGGTGGGCGTCCCAGTGGTCGACAACCCTCTGGAATCTCGTGCATTACAATCTTAGGTATTCTCGCGGGGTTCATCCTCTCAACATGGTCCCTCCAGAATCGTCTTCTCTGCCTACTCCATCTCACGATGTACTCAATGTTACAACTTCTGCGGATTTCCTCATTAGGTATCTTATCTCTAAGGGTTCTACCTACGATAGGCCGCAGTGTTTTTATATATGTTGTTCTGAGGAGGTGTTTCGTTCTTACAGAGTCTGCTCTTGCTTCGATTCCGTAAGTCATAACAGGTCTTATGCATGTTTTGTATATTCTGACTGCTTTCCACCAACATGTGTTTATTGCCCCCAAACAGTCTTCCTCGCGCATCCGGAGATAACTGCAGCTTTATTGGTCTGTTCTTTGACTTCATTATACAGATCGTTGCAGCTAGATATCTCCACACCCAGGTATTTAAACTTCATGACCTGTTTTATGGGTTTATCGTCCACAGCAAATTTGTATCTAAGAGGCTGTCTGGATATTGTTAGACATTTTGTTTTGCCGACGGATGAAATGAAACACGTTCTATTTGTTTGATTGTTGATAATATTAATAAATAATATAAAATAAGTGCAGTGAGACTCTGGAACCAGTTACAAACTATTGTTAGACTAACTTCGTCATTGGCATGTTTTAAAAAGCGACTAAAATAACTGTCAGTAATAGAACGTGTTTCATTCCTGATTTTTTTTTAATATCCATCATCCATTTATTTTCTTATGATAGGTGATATACGAGTATTACTTTAACATAATTTTTACAATGCATACAGTTCATGAATTTTGGAAAGCTGAAAATAAAGTTGTGGCCATGTGATTTCCTTTATTTACCTTTGTCTGATTCATTGTATAAGATTGCCACCTGGCAATAATCCCGCTAGATTGTTTATACAACGAAGTGTTAAATAAATAAATAACAGCCCTCGGAGATGGTTTGGGCATATCGAACGATATAATGAAGAAAGACAAACAAACAAACATATAGTGCAAATATGAGTGGAAGGTGTGATAGAAGAAGACTAACGAAATTATCGTCGAATCAAGAGAATGATATTTTGAAAGAAGGAAACGTAGAAAGTCAGAGAAATTGTAGGAGTTGTACGACCAGGTGTATAACATAGATGTAGAAGAGGCAAAGGGTTTGCGTCAAGATAGAAAAGTCTCACGCTCTGTCCTCTTTACCAACCCCGATAGGGAGATGACGTAATGATATATATGTATATGTATATTAAGGAAGTTTATGGTAAAGATTCTACACAATATTTTTCAACTTGCTGACCGAACGCAAAAAACCATCGACGAGCTGTCCTTTTATTCATAGCATCTTCACCGCACACTTCGCAAGTATCGCGAGCACCTTGGGCAGCTTTATTCCCTCGATTGAACGCGAACGGAAGGAGGTGTCGAAAATGCTCACTTTCGTCTACTTGACATTCCATTTTGAAGGCTTGTAATCAAATAAAATAATATATGTAACGTTAAAGCAAACACAATATCTTGTAGAGCAGAACATTTTCTTTCGAATGACGTATAAGATTTACCATTTCGTTTTACTTTTGGTGCTCATTTTTAAATTGAAAAAAAGAAACGAACACAACTTATGTTAACACCTAATAATACATGCTATCACACTGTTTCCTTGTCACGGTAGGCAAAAATTATGCTAGATTATTCTGTCACAACACACATGTTTTGTCATATCTACATTACATAATTAATGACTTCCTGTAAGATGATCCGTGGTCATTTTAACTTTTAATTATTTTTACTATAAATAATCCTTAATAAAACAGTATAAAATAAATAACGAATCTAGTGAGAGCTGAGCAAAAAATCTTTAAAAAAAATTATAAATTTATAACTGTAGAACTATCCCTCTTGAAAAGAATTGTAAATTTATAACTGTAGAACTATCCCTCTTGAAAAGAATTGTAAATTTATAACCGTAGAACTATCCCTCTTGAAAATAATTATAAATTTATAACTGTATTAACTATCTATCCCTGTGCATAATAAATCTTGCCAGGCGTGCTATGTTCGGACACATATTGAAGAAACTTCAAACAAAATAAATCAACGATAATCACCTACCTCCAGCATTCTCGACGAAAGGCAATAAAATAAATTTATTATATTTCAGCTTGATTATGTAACAGGGATGGAAATAAAAAATACACTTGAAATAACTATAAGGTAAGTATTAAATGACGAACTATTGCAAGTTATACTCGTAAAGAACAGGAAATCGATGGTATGTATCAGGTCTGTAAATATGAAACGGGATTTTTTAAATAGAAAATACACATTTATTGTATGAAAATGGTAAAAAATATTTTATTTAAATTATTAACTTGCACATCGCTAGCTATACATTTTCCCCATCTCTCTGATAATTTGTGGAAGCCATGCCAAAAAAATTGTTGCTCTTTTGAGGCAAACCAATCGTCGAGCCATTTTCGTAAGAAGTGAAGCGTTGCTCAGCAAGTGCGTGTCCCGTGTATAAAGTGTTTGAATAATATGAAGTATGCTCCCAAACCCCGGGTAAAATATAAATTTGAAAGAGGAAAATATTTTCGCGAACACAAACTTACGCGATATTTTAGGCAAAAATAGATTATTTCATAAATGTGCTTAAAACGTGAGAAAAAAACCCACCAGCCATTGTTTGCGGTAGTCGAGGAAGTAAAATAATAATTACTGAGCAATTTGCATAAAATAATAAAGTGCTACGAACCCGCTGGCCCCGATGGCGGCAAACTTCCTTCAGCAGCGGAAAGCCCATGCCGAACGCATTAACATTAACACCATAAAGAGGTTAACGACAATTAAGGCATAATGGAATAATAACGGTGTTAAAACAGCCGACAGCTGACCGACACGCTTAGTGACTAAAGGTACGAAAAATACATGTTTTTTTATTAATTTTTAATTACAAAAGACGATGTCAGGGAGTTATAAAACGATGAACGAATTTTAATGCTTTTTGAAATATTGTATTTATTTCTTATAGTCTTGTATTGTTGATTCCACTTAATAAATTGTTATTGATTATATTTTTAACTCTCCGTATTGTGTTATGCATTGGTATTTTCAGGCATAATATTTTGAAAGATACGAGTATACAGGCGGCCCTCGACTTTCGCAAATAATTGGTTCCCGAAAATGTGTGCGAATATTCGAAAGTCGAGGGATGTAAAAAAAACATCAAAAATTGTATTTTCAAATATTTATTTATCAATAATATATTAAAAATATTTATTAATACATACTTAAGTTAACGAGGCGTGTTTAAGTGCTTTCAGGTGTTTTCTTTATAAACTTGTCAAGAGTTAGTTGAATACCACCTTTTTTTTCTTTTCTTGATAAAGAGTTCTATAACATTCTGTGTCTTTCTCAATCGCCCTACGTACTTGAGATATACGTTCTCCATTGGGATCACATTCTTCCATGATAGTCACAAATTTTTCAAGATGCTTGACGGCTTCATTCATCTTTTTGATTGTCAAAGTCTTGACGATTTTATCAGCTTCTTCTTCCTCACTTTCATTGTTTATTTTATTTAACTCTTGTTGCTCAATTAAGTATTCATTTGACAGAGGTACTGAGTGAGATTCAATCAACTCATTAACATCTTCGTTGTTGACGTCCAAGTTTAGTTCATTCATTAGGCTAACTATTTCATCTGTGATAGTTTCCGGAGTTTCTTCAGAATTTACAAAACCACTCATCATTAGTGGGCATAGTTGTTTCCAGGAACCTTTCATTGTTGACTCTTTTATTTCAGCTCACGAGTCTCCAATATTGTTTATAGCGTTCTATATATTATAGTTCTTCCAAAAAAGTAGCGACTGCATGGAAGCGAACAATTTTTGCATCATCGACAAAAAGCGAAATAGCGAATTGTGCGAAAGTAGAACGTGCGAAAGTCGAGGGCCGCCTGTATATGTATTTATTTTATATGACAAGGAAATATACAATAATATAGCAGAAGTTTAAAGATATACATTTAAATAATCATAAAAATAACATATTCCCCTTCCCCTATTATGCTTAGTTACTTCAAGTTGCAAACCGTGAAATATTCAAGGAAGTAAAACAAATTCTACATTTATGAAAATATATATTTTGTTTATATACATATCATTTATACATCGTCCCCTTTTACACCGGTTCAAAAATTGTTAGCTAGGTATTTAAAATTCGTTCAGTATCACGGACCCACCGAGATTCAAATTTCGAATAACTTTCGGAGATAATCCAAGTATTCCTCTCTCGCTCTCTTGTATTCAAAATTCAATTCTCGTATTCTTTCTTCGACGACAACCATCGTACGGGTTTTGGCCTATTTATACTATGATGCATAGATACCGCAGACCTGCTGACTCCGACTAACCAAGAATTTCGGTTTTGAGTCAACCAACGTTACACATATGTCAATTAAATGATCTCAACACTAAAAAGAACATAAAAAACGATCTCTAGATAAAGATGAGATTAGCACTTTTATAGTTCAAATAATAAAATTAAAAAAAAAAAACTATAGTAAGATACAACAAACAATAATTAAACTCAAATTTGTATATTGAAATTTGGCGGTTTTGAGTTATTTACATGAAAGGATTGCTTATCGAAGGGGCTTTCTAATGCTATAAATAAGTATCTTAAAATATTAGTCCTCAACTGAGTTATTTATTTAGCATTTTCATAATTAGGTAAGTGGTAAACGTGGAAACAGAAGAATGCTTAAAGTAGATATCTGAAATTCATCTAACTTACATCTTACGATCTATTGACACATCCTTTATAAGTTTCATAAAAACGTATTAGGGCGATACCTCATAATTAAAGAGGAGTTACCAGACAAAAGGACCTCGAAACTAAGAACGCCATTTTCTCAGAATAGAGGATTTTGAGTTGCCTAGTTATAGTATTGAGCCCACGATATGTTGTACAAATACTGAGAATTCTGCAATCAAACGTAACAACCTATGGGGGAAAATAAAACGATATCCCCGCCATTATTTATTTATCAATGTGCAACAACATTTTTGGCGATTCAACAACGTCCTGAGAAAGGAGCCATTCCTTCAGTGTGTATTTGAGCTTTAAAATAGTAAATGATTTGCCGTTCATCTGGCAATGTTATACATCCCAGGTACGTATCCTAAATGTTTTTTTTTAACATGTTGATAAATTTTCATTTGTTTTATAATTGTTTCAATTGTTTTATAATTGTTACTAAAGAAGTTTAGTTTATTTTGACAGAATACGGAAAGAAGTGATTGGGGAAGAATGTGAATTTAAGTGATGTGTTGAGTAAGATGACGAATAGTTCTCGGTTATAATTTAGGCACGTGGAAAGAATGCACAAAAAGATATATACAATGCTATACAAAATCATTCACTCAGTAATCGATGCACCTCACTTACTCGCAAGCATTTTATTTCGTATTCCCACTAGATCCACAAGACAGCTCAATCCCTTTTATACCGAAAATTGCGATACTAATTATAAAATTAACTCCTCTATAATTCGTATGTAAAGACTTGGAAATGAGTTTTGCAACAATTTAGATATTTTTAATATAAGTATATATATAGTAGTATTCGTCAAAGATACATTCGTCAAAGATGCAACAGCAAAGATACATCTCCACAAATCCTCAGAAACCTTCCGAATCGATAAGGGAGTTCGTCAAGGAGACACTATTTCCCCAAAATTATTCACAGCTACACTGGAATACATATTTAAAAAACTAGAATGGGAAAATAAAGGGCTGGCGATTGATGGAAAATACCTGAGCCATTTGAGATTTGCAGACGATATCGTTATATTCTCACAAAACCCGAATGATCTTCAGCACCAACTGCAAGAATTGGCAGAGGTCAGCAGGGGAGTTGGTTTAAAAATGAATATTTCAAAAACCAAATATATGATGAACGGCTTTGCTACCCCAAAACCAATAAACGTAGATGGAAAGCCGCTAGAACTTGTCCAGGAATATGTGTATCTGGGCCAACTTATTTCCTTTGTAGGTGGCATATCGGAGGAAATAGCACGAAGGACAAAACTGGCGTGGAGCTCATTTGGACGTTTGAACAACATCTTCAAAAGTAATCTCCCAATATCCTTAAAGCGAAGTGTCTACAACCAGTGCATTCTTCCAGTACTTACATATGGCTGCGAGACATGGACGCTCACAGTAAAAAACACGCAAAAACTCCAGACCGCACAAAGGGGCATGGAGAGATGCATGTTAGGATATACTAAAAGAGACCGTAAACGAAACACCTGGATTCGCAATATAACAAAGGTAGAAGACGTTATAAAGGTGTGCAAAAGAATGAAGTGGCAATGGGCCGGACACATAGCCAGAATGTCAGACTCCCGATGGACATCCGAAATAATCCAGTGGTATCCAAGAGGCATAAAGAGGCCTAGAAGAAGACCGAAGGTACGCTGGATGGACGAAATCAGGAAGCATGGCAGCATCACGTGGCATCGGCGAGCAAAGGACCGAACTGTTTGGAGTCAACTTGGGGAGACCTTCATCCAGCAGTGGATCGACCCTGGTTGACATGATGATGATGATTCGTCAAAATATCACAACAATATTTAGAAATAGCTACTAACTTTGTGCTCTCCTTTATTAATATAAATAACCTAGTATAAACGAAACATTAAGGACAAAACTTTGCCTCTGGAGTTGAGTAACCCTGCATCAACATGTGAAAGGTTTCGATTCTACAAAGCAACTTGCATCACGTTCTACAAGTGAGCCCATGTGTTTTATATATCTCAAGATCTATCCATAAAATTCCCAAAAAATCCAATTCTTGTTCTATGTAAGCGTTGTTCCACTAAAAACAAATCTAAGTTCTTTACCACTATAAAATAAGTTTTCGACAATTAAGTAACTCTGCTTGGTGAAGTTTGGTAATATTTTGTGGTATACATACACATATACTAAACTTAAATATAGATGTTAATATTAAATGATTTAAAACAGTCACTGTAATTAATTATTACTACTGCTTTTGTATCTCCTGTATATGTTAGTTTAAGACAAAGTTTTGTATTTTTTGTCAATAATTTTAGATACTTGTATAACTTATATATTCATTTGAATATAAAAGCTACTGTTGCGTCATTAATTAAATAAAAATGCAAATTTGAGTGGAAGGCGTGGTAGAGGAAGATTAACGAAAATATTGTTGAATTAAGTGAATAATATTTCGAAAGGAAGTTCTAAGAGTAAGAAAAATCGTAGAGTCTGTATGGATATGGAAGAAGCGAAATATGTCCATCGAGATAGGAATATCTGGTTCTCTGTAGCAGGAAAACAGTTTGAAGGCATGTGTGTATGAAACAGAAAAAAGCATTTTTGTCACATGGAAGACGCATAATGAGTTGACAGAAATTTGTTATCATTCCGAATTCGCACTAAGTCCTCGGAATACTAATTGCTAACACTTTAAGCAGGAAGGTCCAAAAAAGTATATTAATGACGAACAAACACGGGTCCCTCCTTTATTTGTCGCACGCCCTCCTACCACTGAATAAAATGACAGCGTACCTGCGCCGTATATCATATACTCGTATAATATATTTGGAGCCTGCCCGGCGCCGTCCGTGACCGCGTTTCGGGAAAGCGGAAAAGGAAAACAGGACAATCATTTTATTTTGACTCGAATTAATTTGAAATTTCCGAGAAAATTCCAAAAACACGTGGAGCTTTGCTTCCACATAGCCGCTAAGCGTGACAGTTAATATTTCCTCCGAAATAAAACACTGACATGGTTTGTGTACGTAGAACGAATTAATTAAGAAAGACAAACAATACAAATATGAGTGGAAGACCGTGAAAAGTATGTTATGTTTGGAACAAGTGAATAATATTCTGAAACAAGAAAACGTAGATGTACCGGACAGGTACAAAGACTGTAGATAGGTGGTTGGTTGCTGCGTAGCGCTCAGAGAATCGAGCTAGCAAATTCCGTAGCGAAGATCCAGCAGAAGAAGAAGAAGAAGAGCAGGGAGAGATTCCTCTCAGGCAGTCGATGTAGGGTAGCGGGTCTCGAGTAAAAACACGGTAAAATCGGTATTACTGAGAATATATTTTTCCGAACAAGTGACTAGCACAGCATGATTTCCAAATTGGGAGCCCCTCTATATTAATGGTCAATCGGTCATAGCAAGCGCCCGTTACCCGCAAAATACAACCATTTTCATGGCGCGGGGCGCCGCTTAGCCCGACTGACCCTGGCCTTAGTCTCGATGCCTCGGCCGCCAGCACATTTTCCCTGTGCGGTCGCGAGCGCAATCGGACTCCAACAAACATACATTTTACATATAAAACATATACAATGATTATTCAAATACAGGAACATAACAGATATTATAACATACCAATATAAGTTTGATTATACAGATCTACACACAGTGTCCTTTTCATCATATCACATACACACACACACACGGGTGACGGCACACGTCCGATACAGTAGAAATTCTGAGAAATCTTAGTTATATGAGAAGAAGTATGGATGTGGAAGAGGCGAAGGAGGTGTGCCGAGATAGTGAAATCTGGTGATCTGACCTCTCTGCCTACCTCGACAAAGAAATTGAGTGATGGTATGTAAATAAATACATATATAATGCAAATGTGACTAGAAGACGTGCGAAAGCAAGTACATATAAAAGGAAAAATAAGTAAAATAAAAACTTATTTTTGTATACACCACAGGTTTATTTTTGGGTTTACTACCGGTTTCGAAGACCACCGTCTTCATCGTCAGGTGAAGATGAACTAAATTGCTAAAAATATATTTCCTGTACAAGTGTAAATAATATAAGGGGAATGAGGTAGGGAGAGATAAGTGGGGAGAGATGTGATTCGGGCGGGGAAAAATGAAAATGAATTTTTCGGGCAGGTCAGGGTCTGGATATCCAAGGGGGTGGATTTTAAACAGGAAACATATTAAGCAGAGGGATATTATTAAAATTGGTTTGGTTATTGATGTTATATTTTTCCTTTTACATAAAACATGGCACCACAAAGTGAAACTATAGTCTTTTCGAAGATTCAAGAAAGTATGGTAATGTTTTGAATGAAAACAAATTTAAAAATTCAGAAAAATTGTAGAAGTTGTAAGTCTGACCTCTGTCTACTCAAATAGGGAAATAGCATACTGATGCATGTACACGTACATGTGTATTGAAAAGTTACTAACGCGTAAAATAATCATTTGTGTGGTTGTTTCAGTTTTAGAGTCCAGATATTGTTTCTGGTTTCAGCAGTGCGCGGTTTGAGTCGATCGATACAAGGGAGAGATGTAAACTTGTGAAGTTGGTAGTGTTTGCTCTGGCTGACCGCACATACTCGTACAATACTGTAATTAGAAACAGGCCATAAAACCGTCGTAAAACTCGCGAGAACACTCTGATCAAAAGCAATTTTGAAAGCGCACCTTGATATGTTTACAAACCACGTCTGTAAAACAAAAATTATTAAATCCACTGAATTCCAGAATTACTCGTATTTTCAACAAAAACAAATTTCACTGAATTGTTATATGAACACTACACATTTACAAGTAAAGCACAATACACCTAAATAAAGTATTTTTCTATCACGTATTGCACGATCTACACAGGTTTCTCTGTATTACAAGTACTACAAAGATTAGCGTTAAATGTTCCTAACAATTACACTAGACTACGCCGGCAAGAACTGTTCTCAATAACATACGCAAGAACGGGTCCTCCAGCCGCTATGCCTGTTGGAAGGGCCTTAATTATTTTGAACGGGACTGCTTCGGATATTGACATATTTCATATCACATTACCAAAAGCTAAAGTAAATTTTCTTCTTAGATTGAGCGCGTTAGAAAGCACTCATCAACGTACTTAAGTGACTTTGAATACATGTGTATGTTTGTGTGTATATATGCATGCATATACAGTATTTTTTATTTTATTTATTCTATATAATTTTAAATTTTTTTTAATGTTAATATTTCTTGTATTTTTCAAAGTAATTGTTTTGAGAAAATAAATAAAGATGTATAGAAAAAATGGTTTGATAAATATGACCTGATAATGTCGTAGAATAAGCTTTAGAGCTCTAGTTTAGAGAACACAGAACCTATACATGTAAAAAATATATATTATTTTGCACACATATTGCACGATCTACACAGGTTTCTCTGTATTACGAATACTACAAAGATTAGCGTTAAATGTTCCTAACAATTAGACTAGACTGCGTCGGCAAGAACTGTTCTCAATAACATACGCAAGAACGAGTCTTCCTGCCGCTATGCCTGTTAGAAGGGCCTTAACTCTTTTGAACGGGACTGCTTCGGATATTGACATATTTCATATTACATTACCAAAAGCAAAAAAACATAATTTAAGATTGAGTGCGTTAGAAAGCACTTCTTCTCATTGGCTCCATCCCAACTCACTGTCTGCGAAGACTGTTGGGGTCAGCTTTCCTCGTCCTTAGGTTGTATGCTCTTCTGTCCCGGACTACGTCCCCCAGGACGTTAGAAAGCACTCATCAACGTATTTAAGCGATTTTGAATACATGTGTATGTTTGTGTGTGTATATAGTAAGCATATACATATTTTTTTTAATGTTAACATTTTTTTTATTTTTCCTAGTAATTGGGCTACGCCTGTATTGAGAAAATAAATACATTGCGTTTTCCCTTACTTAGTTTTCTACATTTTTCATACCAAATATAGTTTCTAAAAATATGACAACGCGGGGAAGTACCTAATCTAATGGCCGCAACAACCACCTTTCAATCACTACACAAAAATAACATTAATTTAAAAAATAACAAACCATTATACTTCAAACAGAATAAACCACGTAAAAATGAAATCACGTAAGCGGAGATCGTGCAAATGGAGGGATAGATGCACTAGAAAATCTGTTTTATGATAAAATATGAATTTTTTTCAATGTGAAAAAGATCGTATTGTTTTATTACAATTTCAAGACATACAGTGAGTTTGTTTCTGTTATATTTGTTGGCCCGCGGCGTAGGGACAATCATTGCTGAAAGTTATCAAATGTCGTCAGCGGCAGCAGCTCGAATTCGTGTATTTATTTATACACGTATGTCAATTTTCTTGGGTGTGAGTCAACTATATCAGAACAGGCATTGAACCTAGTGAAACGGCCGATATGGATCTGGGAATAAAAAGTTTTTATCAAGAATAAAGAGAAAGTAAAGCGATTTAATACATAATTATTTATTTATAAAATACTAATGTCGATCTCAATGGCAAAGTTGGGAAAATGCGTCTTCTATACCAAGCGTTACAGATTGTATTACACTTTCGTTGTATACAGTGCAATCTGGCGGGCTTTTTGCTATGTGGCAATATCTTCCAATCAACCAGAAAGATATTGAAGAGGCCTTGAGTGAAAACCTGACTGTAATTCTTTTTTTTTAATTAGGATTCTAGCGGGAATCGATCCTGCAGCCTTCGGATTGGAAGACAAGCGTCTTACCAACTACGAAAAACCACGGTGGTAATCGTATACTTTCAGCTAATAATTTATTTGCAGCTGATGTGCTAATGCTAATCTTCCGTTAACACACAAATAGACACACCAAGTATTCTTCTCAGCGCACGCACTTCTAATCGACATAACGTAATTAAGTGTCGACCCACGATTGGGCTCGATACGGTGTGACTTCATCGCAATTGACGAGGATCGACGCAGATATAATTGACCCATCAAGTAATGCCAAATGAAATTAATTAAAGAGAACAAAGGGTTCGACAACCTGACTTAACCTATCCCAAATAGGTGCCGGGAAGACCTTCAATATACCGTGATACGATAAACTAACAAAGCAATGCCGATTAGTAATATTACTTGATGAAAGGGTTAGGCGATTACTATGGTTGATTATCAAACGAGCAAAGAGACACACCTATCTTGGGTTAAGATACATTCCGATCTCGACCACGACAAAATATCCAATCAAGGAAATCAATCGAACTCAATATGAAATATTTAATAAGGGAAGAGTAAAAAGCCTTTATAATAGGAGAGTATGCATGTGTGTCAGGATAGAATTAAGTCAAAATATATTCTGTTCGTCTACCCCAATAGGGATATGGAGTGATGGCGATGATAATGACCAGCATTAGAAAATAATTCATAATAATTTTGTTTGCTATTTAATTTCAAAGCAAGAATTTTGTAACAAAAAAAAACTTACTAAAAATATTTTCAAACATAATACAAAAATATTATCGATTATTATGGTGTAAATTAATAACAAATTTACATATGCATTTCCGATCTAGTCAAGCTATTTAACAATTATTAAATTTATTTTTTATTGTTCAAACAAACAAAAAACCTTCAACTTTTGAGGTCATCTTGAATTATTTCGGCCACTGAACCGCAAATAAGAGTCTCGAGCACCAATCAAGAGTACTTCTTAGACTTCCAAGAGTCTAAGCATCTGATCATGAGTCATATTTGATCACCGTCAGTTACCGTTGTATCAACACTTTAGTTCTGCGGAACCCATACTTTGCCAAGGCACAGGTAAAGTGGGTTTCACGAGAGTTTGCACTACTGGTCTAGGATGACCATATTTTGATTTATTTTGTAATATATTAGTATATATTTTTAAATATTGTCTATCTAATATTTTATATTCCAATAAAATACTTACCACAATAATAATATTATATCAGATTATGGTATGTACCTAATTAAAATTATGAAATCAATGGTCAATATAAAATCTAATTATTTATTCAATAGGCAAAGAAAACACAATTAACACTAATACATTCTAAGACCAATTAAAAATTACTTATAACTAGGTATGTATGTACAGTGGAACCTCTCATAACGAGAATAATTCGTTCCAGAATCTTACTCGTTATGTGAAACACTCGTTAAGCGAAACAAATTTTCCCATATAAATCAATGTAAAATACGATAATGCGTTCCATGCCGAAAAAAATACCCAATTTTTTTGTTTTAACGTTTATTCAAATAAAATTACATACTTATAAATTGTTTAGGAGCGTAACAACCCGGAATGCGATTTCGATTTGCATAAAACAATAAAAAAATCGAAATAACTGGTTCTTTATTTATGAATTTATGATAAATAATTAATTATTTTTTACAAGTAAAATCCGGTAACCCTCAGAATCTACGAGCTTCTTATAGTCGCTGATGAAGTTCTCTGGTGCCTTTGTGTCAAAGCTTGCTGCTTCACCGTGCCTCACAAGGCTGTGGATGCCGGTTCTTCTCTTAAATTTCTCGAACCATCCATGACTTCCCTTAAATTGTACTTCTTTTTCGGCAGTTGATGATCCTGGCGTCTTCTTAACGAGGTCGGCGAAAATAACTTTCGCCTTCTCACAAATTATGTTTTCGTTAATAGTATCGCCTTGCAATTACTTTTCGTTTATCCATATGAGAAGCAACCTTTCAACATCATCAAGAATAGGTAACCGTTTCGTAGACATTCTTGACACTCCCTTTGAAGCATCTATCTTCTTAATTTTGTCCTTGTTCTTGAGGATAGAGCAAATCGTTGATGTAGACCGATTGTATGTGCGCGCTAGATCAGCCACGCTTACACCTCGTTCTCGCTTTTCAATGATTTTACGTTTCATTTCTACAGTTACTTTTATTCTCTTATGGCTTTTTCTTCAGGGACATTTTTGCAAGGGGTATTAAACTTTGCACAAAAAAAAATTACAAATAATGTCTGAACTAAAGTTTGGAAAAATGTGTGATCACATGTGACACTAACGTGCTAGCGGAACGAGTGCTAACCAGAGACTGGCGTGGAAGTCCCGGCTCACAAGTGAGTGACGTGAAGATGGGACTTCTTTCTGCGTCACTCGTTATGCGAAATGTCGCTCGTTAAGGGAGCATTTTTTTCACAATCTGTTTAGCTCGTTATGCGAATTACTCGTTATGAGAGGTGCTCGTTATGAGAGGTTCCACTGTATTGTAAAAATAAATAAATGACCCTAACACTGATTCAAAAAAATAATAATTATTATATTCTTCCTCACTAAATGTTTATAATACATAGATATGGAATGCAAAAGTGGATAGCTTACCACTTCTTTAGTTTGTCCACGCAATGCTCTTCCTTTTCCTAACTTCAGACATTATGGTCACCATATTTTTCGTCAAATAAACGGATCACATCAACCAATCACGGCAAAGTCGAATGTCAGTTGAATACTAACGGATCACATCAACCAATCACGGCAAAGATACTTACTAATACATTGATACATTTTGTATATTACGCACTAAGCTTCTCAATGTATTAAAAAGTGTAAACTCTCATGAAACCCACTCTAACGTTCGGTTATTTGAATATATCATAGTGGGGGGAACGCAGTAGATGTTATCAGTGATTATTGTTGCTTGAATATCATGTTACTTAATCGCCACTCGGATAGTTCGAACGGCGAAAGTTATACAACAAACCTGCACTGGAACGCAAGGCTGTATTATGAATCATTTTAATATGCAATTCACACAAACGATTTGTTTAAAACATAAAACAAACCAAGATCAACGTTTATTTATTGAATTGAACAATTTAGAACGGTAGGAGAGAAAAATATATTATTCTCGAGGCAACGTCTCCTGTCGGTGGTTGGCAACCATAATGTAATTAATTGGTTTACTGAAAAACTTTTTCCACATAAGAAAATAGAAAAACCTTATCGGTTTGAAGGATTTCACCTCATCATTAGGGGAGCACAAACACGATTGAATTATATCCAGGCTGGCATCCATGGAATAGACGCATCTTCTTGTTCTTCTTCCCAGTGTCATGTCAGGTCCCCCCAACGTTGAATATCACTTGAGAGTAGACATCTTTGTCCCCGGCAGCCCGAAAAAGATCTCCAACGTCCTTTATGCCAGTACAATCACGTATATTGCGGAGCCAGAAGATTTGCCTCCTACCAACACCTCTTCGGCCTTCTATTTTGCCTTGGATGATCAGATGCAGTAATTTGTCCTTTGTTCCTCTAAGTACATGTCCCAAGTAGGACACCTTTCGGATTTTAATATTAGTCAGCAACTCTCTATCAACTTTGCCTCTTTGAAGAACCCTTGTGTTGATGACCATATCCGTCCAGGGTATCCGTAGCATTCTCCGGTGCATGCACATTTCGAATAAGATGCATCTAACGGTAAAATTTGGAGAGAGGGTGGAGGGAGGCCAGAGATGACTACGGCAAGCAACGGTGAGATATTGGGCTCTAGAAATATCGAAGTCAGTGCATTGGAACAAACACTTGGTAAAAACACACAATTCCAAAGTATCACCGCTGCTTGCCGAATTCATTTCCTACCTCCTGTCTGATGAGACTGGAGGCAGGAAATGACTTCGGCCTCTAAACCGATAGGGCCATACCATTATCTTAAGTGGTAAAAAAGTGTTTTAATAAACCAATTGCCATGTCTTTAAACATCCACAGTGTAAACGCCTTAACTATTATGCCTCATGGTATCTACCACTGTAGATTATTGTATTACAGTTATAAATATGTTCTGTTTTTCTGAACATATGCAGATGCGACGAATTATTTAATCTAATGGCCGCATCCACTACCTTCCTATCAACAACTTATATATTTTTATTTCGTGATATTTTTTAATACGTAAATAATAATGTAATTTATTTTTATCAAACACTGTTTATTCCACTTTTTCGTAACGGTATAACCCTACCGGTTTCAAGGCTTTCACCTCATCTTCAGGGTAGCACCAACAAGACGAAATTCTGTTCGAACTAGTACCGATATACACGCTTCAACGGTTGGGGGCTGAGGGGTGAGGGAGGCATGGGACGATTTCGGTCAAGAGCGGAGAGATTTTTGGGATATAACTGTTCACCAGATGTTCGGATCGATGTAAACAGTGTTTGATAAAAATAAATTACAATGTCTTTAAACCTCCACAACGTTAATGCCTTAACTATAAACAACTTAATTATAATGGATTCGAGTACCAAGTAAGAGCGCCGTTGAGGCGAGTTTGCTCTAAATGGCCCTATATAAATTGTTCTTTCTTTTTTTTTTAACCTGGCGAGTTTATTGCCATGTGGTAATCTCTTCCAACTAACCAGAAAGATGTTTTTTTATAGGCCCTAAGTGTTAACCAGAATTGAAATTTTATATTTATTATTGAAATAAATTGAAAGCAGTTTTCAATCAATCGATTTTCATTAGTTGTCATGAAATATTTAAGTTTATTTGATTGTTGTTATTTTAAATGTTGTCTCTAAGTTTATTGCCATGTGGTAATCTCTTCCAACTAACCAGAAAGATGTTTTTTTATAGGCCCTAAGAGTTAACCAGAATTGGAATTTTATATTTATTATTGAAATAAATTGAAAGCAGTTTTCAATCAATCGATTTTCATTATTTGCCATGAAACATTTAAGTTTATTTGATTGTTGTTATTTTTTATGTTGTCTCATTAGTTTATTGCCACGATGTAATCTCTTCCAGCCAACCAGAAAGATGTTTTTTTATAGGCCTTAAGTGTTAACGAGAATTGAAATTTTCAATTTATTATTGAAATAAATTGAAAGCAGTTTTCAATCAATCGATTTTCATTATTTGTCATGAAATATTTAAGTTTATTTGATTGTTGTTATTTTAAATGTTGTCTCATTAGTTTATTGCCATGTGGTAATCTCTTCCAACTAACCAGAAAGATGTTTTTTTTATAGGCCCTAAGAGTTAACCAGAATTGGTATTTTATATTTATTATTGAAATAAATTGAAAGCAGTTTTCAATCAATCGATTTTCATTATTTGTCATGAAACATTTAAGTTTATTTGATTGTTGTTATTTTTAATGTTGTCTCATTTCCTCTAGTTTTAATTTTATAATTTGTATTGGATTTAATTTTTTTTAACGTTGCAATGTTAACCTTAATCTTACTCATATTTTTCAAATACTGACAACTGAATTTTTGGGTAGATGTTAGTTTCAATAGATAATTATATATTATAATATTGGTCCGGAGTGGATTAAAATAGTTGAAAAGCGATCGATCCCATTCCAGGCACGCACTCGAGCCGGTCGTAAATTGCTCGGGCGAGAGGACAATCAAATATGGAATCTCAGAAATTTCCCAAAGAGAGATGTTTGAGATTCTTCCGTCTGATTGCTCTTCCAACTGCAGAGATGTTGGTATGTGCCAGTGTTTCTCAACAATTTAACAGTGGAGATTACCGCGAAAAATAGAAAAGTGCTGGGGTATGCACAGAGGACAGAGTTATGGACCTTCCTGTAGCGAAACAACATATCATTCGTCTCTTCTACATCCATAAATATTCTTATACAGCTCCTACGATTTCTCTTACTATTCTTCCAAAATATCATTCACATAACCCTTCGATGCTTTCCTTGGTCTTAATCTATCTACCACATCTGCACATACGCACTGCATTTTTATTTTTTAGTCTTTCTTCATTCATTCATTCCACATACCCAAACAATCTCAGTGTGCTTTTTTTAATCTTACTCAACACATCAGTCTTAAGTTTGAATATATCTCTAATCACTTGTTATACATACTAATTTATTCATCTTAGCGCACGCGTTTCTACAGCATTTATATAGGTCATTTTTTTCTATATTTAAGGTCACTTCAACATCTTTCTGGTTGGTTGAAAGAGTTGCCACGTAGCCATAAACTCGCTAGGCTGTACTGTATACAGCGAAAGTGCAATAAAATACAGTAAATTTCATAACATATTTGAATTTATTATAAATTAAGACATTTATTGTATTGCGTTCTGTTTATATACGAGTATATTGTGCTTAAATTTGGCGAGAAATGGTCATAAAAACATTATGTTTATTCTAAAGAGGTGTCACTCGTATCGGGTTATCATTAAACGAAGTCCACATTGTCACATTCAGGTCAATCAACCAATAGAGTGCAGCTGGTGTCGCTCGATTATATTGCATAATATAGGAACCCGTTTATTAAGTAATATTCAATAATCGAACTTCGGCGTTTTAATGGTAAGTTGAGTAATTATATGTACAGATTACAGCGAGACGACGTTAAAAAGAGGCACACAGATATTTTGTAAGATATTTCGATTGTAAAAACAAACATTAAATTAAATTTACATAAAATTTGTTTATTTATTTAGAGACCGCAACTATACAAAAGAGTGAATTGTCATGTGGCAATATTTTAACACCAGAGCAACCATACAAAAGCTAAGCAAATGCGTGTCAATTTCTCGGTAAAATATTACAATGTTAACAACTTTCTACTAGGTTGGAATTAACTGCTACATGGCAATAAACCCGCCGGGTTGTACTGTAAATGGAATATAATTAATGTGCAATTTACTTTTATTATTTTGTTCTAGTTTTGAATCAAGTGAATTATATTTTGAAAAAAGGAAACGAAGAAAGTCAGAGAAATCATAATTGTATGAGAAAGTCTGACACTCTATCCTCTTTGCCTGCTCCGACAAGAAAACGGCGTGATGGTATGTATGCATATTTGTTATTTTCGAGTTGATCAAACAATTATTTTATTTATTTATTTTTTATTTATTTATATTACACATGACAAGAAATATACACAATTTGCGAAAAAACAACAGGTAATTTAATTTGGACATACAATTTTAATGGATCTGGGTTTGTTGCCATTCATTTTTCGTATCCCCAGTAAACTAGACTTTTGCCTGTATATCTCACTGAGGATATTTAGCATGAAAAAATAAATCGATACTCTTTTCCGATTTTTTATTACACAAAAACAAAACCCCGTTACACGTTCTCATCAACCTGACAAACAGTGACACTCAATTACAACTGGAAACATCATGCGAAATTAAACTCCTCACACATCATCACTCCAGAAAGACCAAAAATATTCACCCCACAATATACCGCACACAATCATAAGAATAAAAATAAAAACAAAAATATACAGAAACACAAATACAAAAACAATCAAAATTAAAACAACAAGAAGAAACCCACACTCACGAGCCCACACAAATCTTTTCGACTTGTCATTCATCCTGAAAGCCCAAGTACTCAAAATCATGTCGCAATAACAACCACGCTCCGATCAACTGTCTAAATGGTTTTCCCACCTTTACCTTTATTGAATTCGGCACAATAAAATAGTAAAATGATTTCTTTTTAAGTGTCCTTTTCGTGGTATTTGCTAACAGTTAAATTTTTATAATTGTTAAAAATGACATTTTTAGCGCAATTAAATACATTGGTACAATAAGGTCTGCACGTGACGTCAATACATTACATCAAGTATTCCTGCCACCAGACCATTGAGATGGACAGTTCTTCTTGTGGACAGATATTTATTTTTTTATTTAATACTTTCATATACGAGTAAATATGTACATCTACCGGATTTATTACAAGTACCATAAAGCATTTTTTCAATTAACCAACTTTCGTTTTGTAATTATTATTGGTATCTATGGTACGAGTATGTTAAAATGTGTATAAAAAAATTTATTCAGAAAAAAAGTTAACATAAACGAAAATAAAAGATAAATCTCAAGGAAAATGGGGATGAGAAGGGGAATCCCATGGCAGTTAAGAAAGAGGAATATTGAGATAAGTAATGTTTTTTTTTTGTTTATTCTTTAATATCGAGAAGGGTGTAGCACATATGTTTGAATCAGGAAGATCGTTTTCAAGTCGTGCCAAGTGGACCAAAAAATATGATGTTCGTGGAGTTGTGAGCTGTCCAGTATTACTACAAATAATAGCGTTAAATGTTCCTAACAATTACACTAGACTGCGCCGGCAAGAACTGTTCTCAATAACATACGCAAGAACGGGTCTTCCAGCCGCTATGCCTATTGGAAGGGCCTTTACTCTTTTGAACGGGACTGCTTCGGATATTGACATATTTCATATCACATTACCAAAAGCAAAAGTAAATTTTCTTCTAAGATTGAGCGCGTTAGAAAGCACTCATCAACGTACTTAAGTGACTTTGAATACATGTGTATGTTTGTGTGTATATATTCGTATGCATGCATATACAGTATTTTTTATTTTATATATATTTTTTTAATTTTTATTGTAAATATTTCTTAAATTATTCAAAGTAATTGTTTTGAGAAAATAAATAAAGATGTATAGAAAAAATGGTTTGATAAATATGACCTGATAATGTTGTAAAATAAGCTTTAGAGCTCTAGTTTAGAGAACACAGAATCGATATATGTAAAAAATTTATATTATTTTAAAAATATATTTATATGTTGACTTACGTTTCGTAATTCCATCATGTATCCAACAATGTTAAGCAAATACTCAATGTTAACAACACCTTTGAAAAAGGTGTCAATATCACAGATATATGAATTTCACACTAATATTTCTTTCACAAAAAAAAATATAACGATAACCACTTAAATACAAGAAAACTTCACAAAAAAACTTAAAACGGGTGTAGAAAATTTTGAAAAAAAAAGTAATTATACGTATACACAAAATACGGTAAAGTAAAAAAAAATTGCACTGAAAATCGGTTATAATTTTATCGAATAACGTGGAAACTCGTGAAGAATTAGGTAATTCCACAGGTACAGGTCAGCAATGTGGAAGATTGAAAAGGAATCCGGCACGAATGAGATGGTGACGATGGACCCCCACAGCAGGCGGCGCCGCGGCGCGAAGTGATCTCGGGGCGGCCTATTTTAAGCGCAGCACAAGCACTTTATAAATAACAGCCGAGGAGCTCCGCCTCCGCAGCGCTAGACCAGAGACTCATCTCGGCGAGTGGTGATTTGTGCCGGTTTTTTATCCCATTCATACGTCGTCGACAATGATTGCATTGTCGGTCATAACTTTGCAATGGACCTGCGGTGGAAAGCTTTCGTACAGAAGGGATTGCCTACGCACTCAAATAGACGACGCAGAAATATCAAGAGCACACAATTAACTAACGAAACAGCTGTTTTTTCATTAATGCTTATTTTATTTTTTGTACGAATGTTACATACACGTACTATCACGTCATTACTCCAGGGTATTCAAAAAACAGCGCCCGACTTTCCTACCTCGACATACATCCTCACCTCTTCCACACCCATCCGCCTTCATTTACAATTCCTACAATTTCTCTAATTTTCTACATTTCTTCCTCTCAAAACATCATTCCCTTGATCCAAACATACTCTCATTCGTCTTCCTCAACCACGTTTGAACTACATCTTTTTTTACAGTACCCGGCGGTCAGTAATACACATCGGACTTAAGAAAGAAACCGTAGACCATAATCGGCTAACTTTGCCTTTGTTTGTAGAGCATCGTGTCTGTAGCACGATGCGCTAACAGTTTCGCGACGGAACACGTGTATGAATGACAGAGACGATGGTCTACAAAGCCGAAGTTAACCGATTATGGCCGACAGTCTCTTTCTTAAGCCCAATGTGTATTACTTACCGCTGGGTACTGTAATTATTATTTCTCCAACAATTAGTTCTACACGCCCAAACCATTTAAGATTGCTCCTCTTAATTTTTCTCAAAACATTAGCCTAAGGTTTACGAGGGCGGTCCGATATGTACTTAGCCTCACCGCCCGATGGCACCACTATCGCAAGAGAATTTTTTTATCGCGTAGTACATTCTCGTTGACAGCTACTGTCAAAATTTTAGCCGAATCGGACGCGTAGTTTTGTTTTGACCGCGTATGGAAGCGAGCGTGTCCGCGGATTTGAGAAAAATGGAAAAAGAGCAAAATCGGTCGGTGATTCGATTCTCACTCTATTCACTCTATGCGTACCATCAGCAACATAGGAAAACCACCAAATGCATCCATCCAGGTCGGTTCACAGTCCGATGTTTCATGTCCTCATATTATACGAGTACATTCATCCCTAATCACTTCATTACGTATTCTGCCATATGATACGTAAGAATATTATATTATTATAGTATTGTCCATTTTCATTGTATAGAGTACAACCTGGTAGATTTCTTGCAATCCGTATGGCAATCTCTTCCAAACAACCAGAAAGATGTTAATGAGACCTGGCGTGGAAACCAGCCTGGAACCCTTTTTAATATAACTGGATATTAATAGATATCAAGCCCGTGATTCCAGGGTTGGAAAACAGCATCTTACCAACTAGACCACTTACATTTCCTTGTGTTAAACTTTCACTCACTTTGTGCCACTATTTCTTTGATCTTCCTCTTACATTTTTATGTCTTTCTTCATCCACATATTCTACACTAACGATTAACTCGTGCCGTGCATAGTTTAAGAGTTTTCCTGAAGAAAACACAGTATTCCACGTTTATGTGCGCTTTGTATGTTTTTGATAGCAAAGGCGAATATGGAACAACCCAACGGTTGTCTACTTCGATGTCACCGTTTCGCATGTGTATGGTTGCTAATTTACCGCCATCTTCTGTTGATCTTCTTCTGTATAAAGGATATCCATCGTTTCCTGAAACTGTGTTGGATACTAATGCTCGAGGATATCGCTTAGAGCATTTTCCATCTATCATGCATGATGAATTTGGATTAAGTGTACAGATTAAGGTCCATGTATCATATTTTTCGTCACAACTTCATGCAAATCCTTATCGACGTCGGCAGAGAAACTGAGAGAAAACTAAATTAAAACTCTTTTTAAAAAATGCGTACCTATCGCCCCCCCCCCCCCCCCCCCCTAATGGAAAGCCAGCGTCTTATCAACTAGGCAGGCCGTGAAGGTCGTCAATTATGATTACGGATATGTGTTTATGGAACAATATGTAATAATACATAAATGGACTGTAATAATAATGAATAACAATAAATAAATTAATGAAATAATGTAGAACAATAAATAAAATAATAATGTGGAACAATAAATAAATGAAACATATTTTTTTCTTAACAATTGGACTCTATTACGGCAAAATGTATTTGATGCGGTCTGCTTGAATAATATAATAAATAAATGGAGAGTCCACTTTTTTATTACAGTGTCACGGAAGAAACACGTGCCGCGATCAAGATAATAACTGTAATAAGAAAGTAGTGTACATATTCCTCCGCTGTACTTTCTAAGAAAAATCAATCGCGGAACTAGGAAAACGCGAAAAGTGAATTGATTTTAGTCTGAATTATATTGGTTCCAAACAATAATTAATTTCATTTTCAATTAGAAGGTCTAGATAGCCGTATTTATAATTTTTATAAAAAAATATATATTTAATATAAATCGCATCAAGTGGGATCACATACCGTATATATATAGCGAGGGACACGTGTTGTAAGTATTTATAAGATTAACTATTGAAAAATAATACGAATTATTCTTACATACATACAAACATACCATCACGCCATTTCACTGTCGAGGTAGGCAGAGAGGAAACAGCGTCATCATTTTCTTACTCGATACACATCCTAAGCCTGTTTCACATACATACACCTTCTCATACAACCTCCACGATTTCTCTGACTATATATTCATATTTCAGAATATAAGAATACCATTCACTTGATCCAACCATACTTTCCTTGGTCTTCCTTTCATACGCCTTCCACTCACATCTGCACTGTATATATGTTTTGTTAATCTTTCTTCATTCATTCGTCCTACATGACCAAACCGTCTGAACATACTCCAATTCATCTTACTTAATATATCAGTGTTAAGTTAACATTCACCACATATCCCTTCATTTCTTATTTAATTAAATGATTTATTTATTTAATTAACGACACAACAGTGTCTCTATATACAAATGAACATGTGACAGGTTATAAATTACTTAAAATTATTGACAAATAATACAATTTTATCTTAAACTAACATGAAGATACAAAAAGCAGTAGAATAAATTACAGTCATTCTGTCATACATTATCACTTCATGTATTATTCTTAATGCACGCATTTCTACAGCATTTATTCGGCTACTGTCAGTATTTTACCACGTCCATGTTTCACTCCCATACATCAAAGTTGGCACCAAAACTTCTTAGCAGATTCTGATACTGTTTAGTTCGAGTATGTTTGAGTGTCCCATTGACTTAACAATATTCAAAAATAAATTAGACTATTGCTCAATGTCGACTGGCAAGCGCTCTGATGACTCTGATTGGCATATTTGCTCTTCCGGCCTAGATAAACATTGCCATACCTCTTCAGAATTTATTCGACTCCTCTCAGTCATTTTCCACGTTCACGTTTCACTTCCATCTATCAAAGTTGACACCGAAATACTTTTCTTGCAGAATATTCAAATGAGATTCCTGTAAACACGGCCAGAATATAATATGTATTGTACAATGTTGACGGCTTTTCTCGAGCATTGTAATAGTAAAAAAAAATAATTAACTACAAGAGATTGATAAAACGAGAAAACAGGTGATGAAAAATAAGAATAGCACCTACATCGTACCGCCAATTACGTGAGTCATTCATTTAGATTACATGGTCACTGTGCGCTTAGTAGTTATGCCGTCATTAGAGGGTATTTTAAGTGTTTACAAAAATAATCTCAGACAAGAATAGAAGGATTATTTTAAGAGATCAATAAGCCATGTTTTGTCATTGCTGCAAGACGTCACCACCTCTGGCACAGTAACCCGGGATAATCATCGCATTTTTGGCCACGCGAATATAAAAATAATATGTGAAATTGAAAATAAATTTTATGTCACATATCTTAACATACACTATAACTACATATACTGTAGATGGTTTGTGCTCGAAGTATAGGTCCAACTTTGGGACACTATTCACCTTAATTGGACTTATAAGACAGACGTGAGATATTTTTTAGATATTTGGGGTTGTTTAGAGAAAAGTATGGTGGTAGAAAGGAGAGGATAGATTTTTTTACATATATTTGATTTATTTAACACTTTTATTGCAAATAAAATCTGGCGGGCTTATTCCCAGGCGGCAATCATTTCCAACCAACCTGACAAAACCAAGATGAAGCTTCATTTAAAACCGTAATTGAAGCAAGTTACGTGGTCGCATAAATCATTCAAATGACTATCCATCCCCACGAAATCCATAAACATATAGGTACGTGAGCACATGCCCACGAACCCCACGAAGACGGACAGTCATCCGAACATTCTTTTTCATATAAAGTGAGATATCATCAATCAAAAGGAAAGGAAGGGATGGTTGAGACGAAAGGAAAATAAAAATCAGGAATTAAACATATTATTTTACTGACTAGAAATTAAGAGGTTTTTCAGTCGTTTCTTAAAGCATGCCAAGGACGGAGCGAGTCTTATATTGGTGTGCAATTGATTCCAGAGTCCCACGACATGGACAGTAAAGGACGACGTAAAGAAAGAGGAGCGGTGAACTGGAAAGGCCAATAAACAATAACAACATATACTAATGTTATAATATAATATATGTTACATATTAACATACGTATATTTCTATATGCCACACGCGTTTATATGTATAAACAGAGAAAAAAGATAGAGCTATATACAAAATATTTTAAATAGATAAATAAAGGGGATTGATAAAATAGAGTTGCCCAACAACGATCCAGTTGGATAGGTCATAACATCAGGCACCCAGGTCTGCTCCTTACCATCGTCGAGGGAACGATTGAGGCCAATAACCATAGAGGCCGCCCTAGATAAAGCTACATGGACCGGGTGATCCGGGATGTGCGCTGTGGCAGCTACCAGGAGATGAAGAGACTGGCGGATGACAGAGATGAGTGGAGGGATCGAGTGCTTGGTGCAGACCAATGTTAGGATTATAACCCGGAAAAAAAGGGGATTGATAAATATATATACTATATATGTGCTTTTCACAATTCGGCACCTATCGTTGCGGATCGGTGTATGTGGGGTGGTTCGAAGTATTTGTTTGAGCCTGGGATGAATTAAATTTATGTTCACGTCGTTATTCGAAAGTGAGCTTATCAGAGGGTTCGGGTGGCTCGGGAGAGAGCTGTAGAACCTTTCAGCCAGAGAGATCGCGTATTTTCGGATGGTCGGGAAGCCTGTATCTTCGTGGAGCCGTTTATTGCTAACAAAGTACAGCTCACCCATAATGGTGCGCGTAGCATAACTCGAACTTTGCGTATGAGAGTTTCGGCCACGTGGCACCAAACCGGAATAGCGTACGTTATCTGAGAACAGTGAGGTGACATTCTCCTGTGTCTGTCAAAGAGTGGCTAGAGGGATTTCAGAGAATCGTAGGTCTTCCCGGTGACGTGCTTCTTCCAGAACAGCGTCGCGTCGAGGTTTATGCAGATATATTTTACCTCGCCGTACCACAGAACGCTCTGGCCAAAAGTTTGAGGGGTCGGATCGGGTCCAGACGTCTTCTTGAGAAACGGGCTGTTGCACTTTTGGAAGGGTTTATTTTCACTCTGCCTACACATTAATTTTCAACCTACGTAAGTACGATCATATAACTTCATACCAGAAGGCATTGAACTGGTTGAATGTTAGAAATAGACGCCAAATTCACATACTGTCTCTATTGTATAATATCCTTAACTGTCCCGCCGCACACTCTTATCTCGCCGAAAATTTTCAGCGTCTTTCCAATCATGGATTAGCACTATGCTCAAACAGCGATTGTTTATTGGCCTTTCCGGTTCACCGCTCCTCTTTTTTTACTAAGTCCTTGACTGTCCATGCAGTGAGACTCTGGAATCAGTTACAAACCAATATAACACTCGCTCTGTCCTTGGCATGCTTTAAGAAGCGACTGAAAAAACTCTTAATTTCTAGTCAGTAAAATAACGTGTTTCATTCCTGATTTTTCTTTTCCTTTCCTCTCCACCATCCCTTCCTTTCCTTTTGATTGATGATATTTCACTTCATATGAAAAATAATGTTCGGGTGATTGTCCGTCTTTGTGGGGTTTGTAGGCATGTGCTCACGTATATGTTTATGGATTTCGTGGGGATGGATAGTCATTTGAATGATTTATGCGACCACGAAAATTGCTTCATTTACTTTTGTCTGGTTGGTTGGAAGAGATTGCCGCCTGGCAATAAACCCGCCAGATTGTATTTGCAATAAAAGTGTTAAATAAATAATTAATATTTTTTCTACGCTATAATATGTATTTTTTTTTCAGTCAGCAGTAATCTTGCCACCGAAGTTCACATCATATAACATGCCTTACTGTTCAATTTAATTAGGGTTCAGTATAACCATCAATGGAGGATGCGAGGTTGAAAAGAAGAAATGGAATGATAAAAAAATCGATATCAAAGCTGGAAAAGTTATGGAAGAACAGAATGAGTTGCAATGCCCAGTCATTAGCCGCACGACATCATGACTATTCAGTTCTCTGTTTATACTGAGGCCATGCAGCGATAGGAGAGTTTAAAGCTCTTTGCTATCTGCCTTCCCCAACAGGGAGACGGCGTGATTTATTAATAAATATCATAAAATATGAAAATATTGTTAATGTGGATACATCGATGGTGCCGTTAGTAGGAATCAATATTAATTATAGGTATGAATGTATGTAAATATGTAAAAGATAAAACGCCCCATGGCGCCATGGATATTCACAGCCATCAGAGATATGGCAATACTAAACAGGCTAATCTGCAAGTGCTGAGAGATATGGATCAGGAATATTCGAATACTGAGTTGTTAAAAAAGAGACGTGCTCCGTGTCCCAAATGGAAAAACGCTTATCCTAATTCTAGAAAAATTTCAACTTAGAATCCCCGTCAATGTGAGATCGCATGCCATATAATTTATTTATTTATTTAATTAACGACACAACAGTGTCTTTATATACAAATGAACATGTGACAGGTTATACAAGTACTTAAAATTATTGACAAATAATACAAAACTTTATCTTAAACTAACATGAATATACAAAAAGCAGTAGTAATAATAAATTACAGTCATCGTTTTAAAATTATTTAATAACCTTTGAGAATTTTGTGGGAATTTTCTGGATATATATTGAGATATAGAAAACACATGGCCTCGTTAGTGGAACGAGATGCAAGTTGCTTTGTAGAATTAAAAGCTTCACACATGTTGATGCAGGGTTACTCAACTCCAGAGGCAAAATATTGTCCTTAATATTTGGTTTGTATTACGTTATTTATATTAATAAAGGAGAGCACAAAGTTAGTAGCTATTTCTAAATATTGTTGTAATATTCTGGCGAATACTATATATATTTATATTAAAAATATCTAAATTGTTGCAAAACTCGTTTCCAAGTCTTTGCATACGAATTATAGAGGAGTTGATTTTCTAGTTAGTATAACAATTAAAGTATAAAAGGGATTGTCTTGTGGATCTAGTGGGGATACGAAATGAAATACTTGCGAGTAAGTGAGGTGCATCTATCACTGAGTGAATGATTTTGTATAGCAGTACTATATCGGCTGTTTTTCTTCTGTCACACAGCTTCAAGAGTTTCACTGCATTTAATAAGTTGGGATAATTTCTTTCTTCATGCGGTATTCCAAGTTTAAAATTTATGAATCTTAGAAATTTGTTTTGTACACGTTCTAAAGTTTGTGCATGTGCGGCGTAATGAGGAGACCATATTGATGAGTTGTAGTCAAGGCGACTACGTACTAAAGAGCAGTATAGCAGTTTTAATGTTCGTAAATCCGAGAAATGTTGGGCAGTTCTTAGTACAAATCCCAAGATTTTTGAACTATCCCGAGTGATTTTGTTCACATGTTCTATAAATGAAAGTTTTTCATCAAATATAATTCCTAAGTCCCTTATAGAAGCTACACGTTTTAATATATATATTGATTTAGCGAATAATCTACAGTACCCGGCGTTAAGTAATACACATCGGGCTTAAGAAAGAGACTGCCGGCCATAATTGGCTAACCTCGGCTTTATAGAGTGTCGTCGTTCAAAAATGTATAAATGCCATCATGAACCAGTCACTCGAAACATAAATAAGATATATAAAGGATACTTATCATTTAAAAGTAAAATATATTGCGCAATTAAAAAAATATCTCTTACAATTAATTAGCGGCTAACGAGTCTCGGCAAAGACTTTTAAATTGAAATATATAAGTGATTCGTTTAATTCATTCGATTCATCATCAAAAGCACGCAAGGATACCACGCCGCTGGTGATGCTGATGGCCTGAGATGCTTTCTAATGGCTGGCCTTCCTCTTGCTGAATGTATCGCGAAAGGAAGAATATTATTGGCAAGGCACTAGCGCTGTAGCCAGGGTGGACAGGGGAGACAGATGGTGCCGGGCGCAAGATCAAGGGAACAAAAGTATTTTTTTTTTGAAAGGTTTACATTAACTTTGTAACGCCCTGTCGACGTCAGACTTTTTTTTTGCATACACAATTCCAAATGATGTCTGTTATTTTTGCATACACAATTCCAAATGATGTCTGTTATTTTTGCATACCTACACAATTCCAAATGATGTCTGTTATTTTTGCATACCTACACAATTACAAATGATGTCTGTTATTTTTGCATACACAATTCCAAATGATGTCTGTTATTTTTGCATACCTACACAATTCCAAATGATGTCTGTTATTTTTGCATACCTACACAATTACAAATGATGTCTGTTATTTTTGCATACACAATTCCAAATGATGTCTGTTATTTTCGCATATATGGAAACTACATATAACATAGAAGTCGTAAAACTACATTAAATTTGAAATTAAACTCGCAGTGATGCTGATTTTTTAAAGAATACTAAAGATTTTACATGTATACATACCATTACAGGGTACGCAGAGAGGATAGAACGTCAAACTTTCCTATCTACAATTTCGCCACTTCTGCATTCATAAACCCTACTCATACAACTTCTACGACTTCTCTAACTTTCTGCGTTTCCTTCTTTCAAAATATTATTCACTTGATCGTACCATACTTTCCTTGGTCGTCGTCTACCACGCTTTCCCCTCATATTTGCACTGTATATTTGTTAAGTTCGTTTTTTTTCGTTTTACATGTCCAAACTATCTTAGAGTGCTGTTCTTCATTTTACTGTACACATCAGCCTTAAGTTCATATTTATGCCTAATTCTGTCATACATTGTCCCCCCATGTATTCTTCTCAGTGCAAACATTTCTATAGCATTTATTCAGCTCCTTATAATAAAAAAAGGATAATTTGTATATTGCACTGTTTAGAGAAAATAATCTCCTCAAGGGCGCCCTAACTAGGGATTCGAAACTACCAATATATAAAATTTAAGTGTAATGATAGGAAGGTGGTGACTGCGGTCAATAAATAGATAAGGCATTTCCCCGCAACGACATATGTTTATAAAAAACATATTAGGTATGAAAACCACAAAAAACTTATCAAGGGAAGCAGATCTATAAAGAAACCTTTGTTGATATTTAGATATATAGTATGATAGGAAAATCTCATACGTCGACAAAAGTATGAAATAACGACTGAAACTGAAAAGGAATTTCTTGGATCCATCCCAGTATTTCTCATTTGACTTACGCCTGAAAATATCGCAAGAATTCAGAGAGTTCGTTCGGCACCTTTGGTGTGAGTTCTTCTCTCACAAAACATTTAAAGTGAATTCGAATAAGAAAATTAATCAATAAACATAAGATTTCATTTAAAAAAAACCGATCAACTATTATATAACATTACCACAAATTTTATTTTACATTTAATACAGAGTTTACTCAATTACATCACCTTACCCGACTTCACGCCGAACAGCGAGAAGAAACCCTACAACACCACATCCTCGCTTGGACCGTGAAGTTCTATAAAAGTCAACAAAATCACAACAATCTCTTAGTCGCTGCCCTGGGGGCTTACGAGAGTAAATCCGACCTACCCTTCCGTTATAAGCACAGGCTCCCGAAGCATTATCTATTGCCTGACTAGTCCACCTACAGTATTAGCTGGGACGACCAAGGTCTGAGTGAATGTGATGGAATACAAGTAGTCTGAACGAGTTGACTTGTTCTCCACACAGGAAGGAGCCTCGCTTGATGCTTAGAGCTATGTTGCGAGTTAGTCGACATATCCTAGCGAACCAACGTACCGCATACTATCGCAGTGGCCACACTGCACGCTTCGCGCCACGTTGCGTGACGATTAGTCATCGAGTGAATCTCCTACCGAACAGACGTGTTGGTTAATTTACAAGATGGCGGAAGTTTTAATGACAGCTGTGTATAAAAGGAAACCCTTTGTGGAAGCCATCGAGCAAATTATACAAAAATGTACCTGTAATAAAATCACTTTGGAATGAAGTTGCACAAAAGTTAATAAAGATAAGGTAAGTTGTAATGAAATTGGTTAGTTTTGAGAGTGACATCGTGTGTTGACTCAATCGCTTCCAACTGTCAAATGAATTTGTGCGTAGCACTTTGGTGTGGCCAGGCATGAAGTCACCTAGTATGTGAGTCACGTAAAATCTAGCTTAGTACCTAACGAAGCATTTTGGTATGGGCTCGGCCTAATACAGTAATACAAAATGATTTTTAATATCATTGTTATAATATTGTACAAATAAAGTGAGAAAAAAACTTTTAAGGACACGTCATAGAAAAGAAGTTCACAGAAAAATGCAAAAGCAATTGTATTATTGATCACAACGATATTAGTAAGTCTCGGTTAGAATCTGAGGAAATAGTTATAAGTAGTAAATATGCTATAGCAACTTTTACAGCGCGCCCATAAAAGGCGATGCAATTATTTAACACACACTTCCCGCTACGCGACCAGTTCTGCTCCGCTGCAAGAATGGCACAAGACTATGCCGGTATGCCGAGTATTCGCCTGGATTGCTGCGGTGCCCTTCAAAAGAGGCGGTTGCACTGTGTGGACTGCGCAATCTATCCATATACTAATATGCAACTGATAAAACTGTTCTGATAGACGTATTGGCAAGGTACAACAGCTCTGATTCAGGACGAAAAGTCAATTAACACGTTATCCTAATTTTGCCAATGTACTCGTAATAGTTGTGTTGTGCTGACGCAGAATGGATAAATAGGAAAACGATATAAGCGAAATAACATATATTGAAAGTTCCCTGAAAATAAGACGATTTATTAGCATGTACATTAGTAGTCCACCGTTATCTGCGGGGAATAGGTTCCATGATCACAGTCTTCTTGATCAAGGACAAAATAAATGCGTCTCCAAAAAAATTTGAGAATCCAGTGTTTAAAAAATGGCGATTTGACAAAGGAGATTTCCATTCCTTATATCTGAAGACAAGGGATATTAACTGGGATCCCTTATATTCAATTTTAGACGTGAACGAGGCGGTAGCATATTTGTATGAACATGTTTATTGCGTATTTGATGAGTGCTTTCCCGTAAAACCAAAAGAGCTACGTAAGTGGCAATACCCGAGGTGGTTCACAAGTGAAATTGTTGGGAATATTAGACTTAAAGATTCTCTTCACAAAAAATGGAAACACTCTTGTCGTCTGAGTGACTACGATGCGTTCAAAAGTGCTCGCGCTCAGCTCAAACATAACATTCGCACGGCCTATAAAGACTTCATAAGGAACTTAGAATGTCGAATGGTACGTGAACCAAAACTATTTTGGAATCATATTAAATCCATGCGTAACGATTCTCCAGTGCTTAATGTTATGAATTGGGATGGGAATCAAATAACTGGTCCCGAAATATCTTCTGCATTCGCAAATTATTTTTCAACAGTTTATTGTAGGGACTCCGAGGCATTTGTTTTTGATGAACACCATACTTCCTCGGGATTTAACCTAAGCATCACTACATTTGATATACTCAAACAAATAAAGTTGATGAAAAACACGAAAGCAGTTGGGCCGGACGGAGTACCTACATTTTTTCTTAAGGGCTGTAGTGAATTGCTTTCTGCACCTCTTGCTTACATATTTAATCTTGTCTTCCGAGTCCATACTTTTCCAAGTGAATGGAAAAAGACTCGAGTTATTCCCATATTTAAAAATGGTTCTAAGGACGATATAACCAACTACAGACCTATCGCTATACTTTCTTCAATAGCTAAGCTCCTAGAAATGTTTATGGATCGCACACTAAGGTCGTTAGTGGACCCATATATAATTGATGAGCAGCATGGCTTCAGAAGAGGCAGATCTACTGAATCCAATCTGATGGTCTTCACCGACTATGTTTCAAGGGCTGTAGATAGTGGCAATCAGATTGATTGTTCGTATCATGACTTTGCAAAAGCTTTTGATCGCGTCAATCACAAAAAAATATTAGAAAAAATGAGTGAACTTGGGATCCCAGGTAACTTACTAAGGCTACTGTCAGATTATCTTACAGATAGAAAACAATTTGTTTCACATGGAATCTACAACTCCGATTACTTCACTGCCTACTCAGGTGTTCCGCAGGGGTCTAATCTTGGACCTACCTTATTTCTTATTTTTATTAATGATATAGGTAGAGTTATAAAAAAATCCACGTTTCTTCTATTTGCTGATGACCTCAAAATCTTTCAAAAAATTCGTTCTTATACCGACTGCTTAGACCTACAGTCAGATCTCAACAACGTTTGTGAGTGGAGCCACAATAATAAATTATATTTCAATGCATCAAAGTGCAAAATTATGTCGTATCATCGCTCACACGTCTTGAATTTCCATAGATATACACTAGAATCTATACCCATACCCCGCACAGATAATATTAAAGATCTGGGTGTCTTGTTCCACAGCAATCTCGCGTTTGGCCCTCACATAGAAGTTATGTGCAACTCAGCTTATAAAACTCTAGGATTTGTTATGAGAATCTCTAAGTCGTTTGAAAACCAATTGGTGCTCAAAACGTTGTTTAATTCATTGATCCGTAGCAAACTAGAAAGCAATGCTTGCATTTGGAGCCCGGTGGGGGCGCAGAACTCGCTCATGGTGGAGAAAGTACAAAAAAAATATCTACGATATCTCTACATGAGTGAGTTTGGTGTCTATACGTGGCTATATCCTACGCAGTTTCTGCTGGGCATGCTCGGGTATAACTCCTTGAGCGTAAGAAGAGATCTGCGTCTCCTGGTATACGTTGTCAAACTCGTTCGAGGAGTTGTGAGCTGTCCAGCATTACTACAAAGATTAGCGTTAAATGTTCCTAACAATTACACTAGACTGCGCCGGCAGGAACTGTTCTCAATAACATACGCAAGAACGGGTCATCCAGCCGCTATGCCTGTTGGAAGGGCCTTAACTCTTCTGAACGGGACTGCTTCGGATATTGACATATTTCATATCACATTACCAAAAGCAAAAGTAAATTTTCTTCTCAGATTAAGCGCGTTAGAAAGCACTCATCAACATACTTAAGTGACTGAATATATATGTAACATACGTTTGTGTGTAAATACTCGTTTGTATACATATGCATTATTTTTTATTTTATATAATTTAAAAAAAAAAAAAATTCCCTGTAATTTTTCTTCTTTTTTAATGTCTTGTATTTTTCAATGTAATTGGGCTAAGCCTGTTTTGAAAAAAAAAAAAATAAATAAAAATGATCCTCCGCGGATCGCGAAATCCACGGATAAAAGCGAGCCTCTTCTAGGAAGTACCAAATATAGGGTGTTTTTTTAAGTGTGATAGGATTTGATTTTGAAATAAAACACAAATTAATTATTTAAATGGGCGTGTATTTGAATTCAATTGATAGGTTGTTTAATGAAAATTATTGTTTGAAGACAATTTCATTCATATGTTGACCGTGGCTGGCTCTTATGTACCTTAACCGATCAGTCCAATTTTGAACCACTTTTTTAAACATTTGGGGCTGTATATCGCCAATAACTCGTCTTATGTTGTCTTCTAATGTCTCAATCAAGTCCAGTTTATTAGCATAGACTAGCGCCTTCACGTATCCTCAAAGAAAATAATCTAAGGGCGTTAAATCGCAGGATCTTGGTGGCCAATTAACAGGTCCATTTCGCGAAATTATGTTATCACCAAAAGTTTCTTTCGGTAAATGGATTGTGACAAGCACACCAAACAGTACATTTTTGTGGATGTAATGACTGTTCGATAACCTCATGTGGATTTTTCTCGCTCCAAATGCGGCAATTCTGTTTATTAACATATCCGTTGATTCAAAAATGTGCCTCATCACTGAACAAAATTTTCCGGTAAAACAGCTCTTTGAGTTTGGACAATTGAACGCCGATTTTCGAAGCATGCCACAATAATATCGTAGCGTTGTTGCGGTGTATATCTATCTATTCATGATGAATTTTCAAACGTTACTGAGTAAAAATGGCAAGGACAGCTTGACAACTGGCGTCCCTGCCGAGAGATATAGGAATCTTAAATCCTTCCCCCCTTAAAAAAACATCCGTTAGTACCCCCCATTTATTTTTATTATAACTTTTATTCCCACTATATTAAAAGTTACATTAAAAACAAATGGGATAAATCTTGGGATATCATGCAAATTACCAACTTTGGTCAGGAACCATTTGCGTAACTTTTATAGTTCGAGGTTCAACAGCAAAATTAGCACAATAATCATTCTCTTTTTCTAGTACTTCATGAATTGGAGATTCGTTCTTTCTATAGAATCTAGCAACTGCAGCTATAGATTTAGCGAGTACTTGCCGAGGTCTCTTTACAGTCTCTAAGTTATCACCATCAAAAGTCTTGTGTTTGGAAGGCATTATTATGGTAAATAAGGGTTATTTGATCACAAACACTATATTACTGGTAATAATGCGATCACAGCGACATACGAAGTACAAATGAACATCTGGGTAACTTAAAATTAATTTTTGGGTGTTTTTAGGCCAAGCTTGCCTTTACTGTTGGTAGCAGTGATTCGGCGGGAGATTTTTAAAAAAATCGCGAGAAGTCAACCGCAAATAAGTGAAACCGCAGAAAAGATTCCACGGATAATGGGGGACAAATATATACTTATTTTGTCAATAATACAATGATTATCGAAAAGAGTGTTTGTAATGTACGGGTGTACAATGTAATGTACGGGTGTACAATGAAATATAAGAGCAAGTTGAGAAATTTGGTATCTAAAAAATATGTTTTCGAGAGATGGTAATAGAAAATATGTTTTCGAGAGATGGTAATGGGAAATAGGTGATAAAAAAATATGTTGAAATCCGGGTTGCAGCAGAGAACAAGAACAAAAGTAGACTTAGAAAAACAATTACAAAATCTTGGCGAACTTCGTACCCTGGTTGTTAAGACGCTTGTCTTCCGACGACGTCATACAACTTCGTCGTCGTTAAGGATCCCTTCGCCACTTCAACGTAAATCTCAAGATCATTGGTTACGATGATCTTCTATCTGAGAACAGTACGATCTTATAGACATGCACTTCCTTCCGCAGATGATACAGACATGTGGATGCCGTTTATCCGCTTAGTCACGCTGATGCATGTTCGCAGAACGCTAACTGTTTCTCATAGTCTAGCTGTTGGAAGGCCATCTGGTCGAGACCAGATAGCTCTTCAACTCGAACGAGCCACCTGCTACCAACCATACATTGTTATTGCATTACATCATCATAAAGGCATAACCACTAGGCCACATCGATAGACCATGTGAAAAGTTTTCAATAAAAGTAATGATTTTTTTATTGCTAGCCCTTCATGTATTTGCTAAATAGTCGCGCTGCATTTATTTTCATAGTATAAACTTGTTTGAAAATGAAAATATAATTCTCTATAAAGTCTATTTTCATATTATAAACTTGTTTGAAATTGAAAATATAATTCTCTATAAAGTCTATTTTCATATTATTTTCATATTATTTGACTTGTTTGAAAATTAACATATAATTCTCTATAAAGTCTATTTTCATATTATAAACTTGTTTGAAAATTAAAATATAATTCTCTATAAAGTCTATTTTCATATTATAAACTTGTTTGAAATTTAAAATATAATTCTCTATAAAGTCTATTTTCAATGCATCTGCTAGGCTGATAAACCCATTAACGCCCGCCGTACACGCTTGTGTACACCTGTTCAAAGCGCGAATTGGTGTTTTCTTTATATGATTATTATGGAAGTAATTACTTATTTCGAAACTATAAAATAGTAGTTAACTATAAAAAAATAAAATTTGGCAATAATGCGTAAATAAATATCATTGGTTTATCATCGCAATATGGATATGAAATAAGATTTTTTTCGTAAGATGTTTTTAACGTTTTTATTATAAATAATAAAATATTTTCTCTTGTTTTTTTATTATTAGGTATAGTTAGACTCTATTATAACGCGTGATTTTATTACTGCAACGAAAAAAAATTTTTATGGTGTGCTGGGTTATATTTTATTGCCCTGTACACAAGCGTGTACAATGGGCATCTGACTGTAAAAATGTTAATGACTCGTGGAAGCAGATCATATTCAGTTCGCTTTTGTTTCTTGCTCAGTTCATACCCTGCAGTGTGCTAAAGGCATAATTCGATAACACATATATTTGATAACCCGATAACTATAATTGTCGAATCCTGAAATCCTTAAAATTTTTAAAATGGCGGCCCGTCGTGTTTTCACAAGCCATAATACCTATACAAGACTCGAAGAAGCCCTTGAATCAATAATGTCCGATGAAAACGATGAAGTCGAATACGATATAGTATTGATTCCACCAAATCCTGATGTCCTGAGTGACGAAGAAGAAGGGAATGACGATGATTTGACGTCCTCTAATCTTCCAAAAGATGTGCCAGGTACAGTGCAAGTAATTCCACGTCGTCCTGGCCATGATATTTCGGACTGGGACTACAGTGATGATGAGCCGCTTTCTAATTATATAAGATCTTCAAAACGAGTTAAAAGTCAAGACGCACCTAAGTGGAGAAAAACTTCACCTATATATAGTACAACACATAACATTACCGATGCCATTCAGAGCAGACAAAAGACTGTTGTAGAATCCATAAAAGACCACAACCCTACAATGTTGTTTGAAAAATTCTTTGATGAAGAGGTTATGAACTTGATAACACAAAATAGTGTTTTGTACGCTGGTCAAAATAATCGACATAATTTTGAAATTAATTGTGAGGACTTGAAATCTTTTTTGGGCATATTGATATTGACTGGATATCACGAATTACCTACCGAACGTGCTTATTGGAGTTTGGATGAAGATCTTGGCATTCCATTGGTTGCAAATTGCATGTCACGTAATAGGTTTTTGGAAATAAAAAGAAACCTACACTTTGCAGACAATTCTCTAGTTGAAAATTCGAATGATAAAATGTTCAAAGTGAGACCATTGTGTAATCTCATTCAGAGAAACTCGTGCCAGTGGGGAGTTTTTCATAAAAATTTGTCTGTAGATGAGTCCATGATTAAATATTTTGGCCGTCATTCAGCCAAACAATTCATAATGGGAAAACCTGTGAGGTTTGGCTATCGGAATTGGGCAGCAACAAGTTCTGATGGCTACTGCTACACATTTGACATTTATTGCGGCAAGTCATCTACAGAAGTTTCTGCTGATCCTCTCGGCGCGAGAGTCGTAAAATCTCTGCTGGCAAAGATGCCAATTGTACCAAATGAACATATTGTGTACTTCGATAACTTTTTTACAAATTATCAGTTGTTGCATGATTTGCGACTCTTAGGCTACAGGGCCACAGGCACAATGCGAGAGAATAGAACTAAGAATTGTCCACTTACCACTGTGAAGGTAATGAAAAAGCGACCTAGAGCAGAGTATGACTACCGATTTGACACAAAAAATGAAATTACAATTGTACGCTGGAAAGATAATAATGTTGTTACAATGGGATCCAATTTTGACAGTATAGAGCCTCTGGGAAAAGTGAGAAGATGGTGCAAGGTTCAAAAGCAAAAAGTGGAAGTCAATGTCCCAAGACTGTTTATAAATTACAACAGAGGAATGGGTGGCGTCGACCAAATGGATCAGTCCATCAGTCTTTACCGAGTGTCCATAAGAGGAAAAAAATGGTGGTGGGTAATCTTTACCTACTTACTAGATATGGCTATTTCTAATGCTTGGCGACTACATGTGTTACTCAGCAAGACTGGACAGGTGACATGTATGGACCAATTATTGTTCAGACGGACGATTGCCCGAGGGTACATACGACACATAAAAACGAAAAGTCATCCGACATCGTCAAAAATACTTGGATTGGAGCAAAAAAATAATGGTCACAACCCCGAACGCATAGAAAACCCATTGCGTTGTGTTATTTGCCACAACCGAGGTCGCTGGCGATGCGGACTCTGTAAGAAAACGTTGTGTGTTGAGCGACCGTGTTTTGGACAATTTCACTCTTAAACCGCCCACTTCGTTTAAACTCCATTTATTAATTTATTTTTTCAGGTCCTTTGCACATTACATGTTTCCCTAATTGGTGCAAGGACCTAAAATAACGTGTACAAAAACACTGTATTAAACAATTCAAAATGTTAGGACTTATTTGACGGATGAGTTAACTAAATTACACCTGAGCAAACAAAAAAAATGGACACTCAATCGACGATATTTTCCACTCTCTCGAATGATATGTAACTTAACATTTCCAGTAAGAATACACTTGAATAAAGCCAAGGATAATATCCACACTCTCATGTAGAGACAAAAGAGGAATCTGGAATATATGGTATACGAGAATACAAATATATATTATAAACGAGAAACATAGATATATTGCAGTCATAAATATTATCATACTAGTCCGCTTCCAAAAAGTTTCGATTGGCGTAATGGTCGCAAATGGATTGATTTCAAACATCGTCGCATTGTATTCAAGTCCCTTAATAGGATGTATCCATTGTATCTTTCGAATCTTGGTCAAGATGTTGCTTCAGAGATGCGTACAACTTTAACGTCGATTTCACCTTCATCGAATAAATTGATTGTTCCGAATCGATCTAATAGGGGTGGGTTTTATGAAAAGACTGGTCCTGTGGCGTGAAATCGTCTGCATCTAGTAGGTGAAGAGTACGGCTTTAGAAGACACTTGAAGACAACCCTTTTTGGGAGGTCTTATCAACATGACATATATGACACGACAAATGAAAAGCAACAAACCCAGATCCATTAATATTGTGTGTCCAAATTAAATTACTAGTTGTTTTTTAGCAAGTTATGTATATTAGTTGCAACCCGTGAAATATTCACGGAAATAAAACTAATTCTACATTTATGAAATTATACATTCATAAATGTAAAATTTGTTCATATATATCAATTATACATCGTCCCTTTTTACACCGGTTCAAAAATTGTTAGCTAGGTATTTAAACTTCGTTCAGTATCACGGACCCACCGAGATTCAAATTTCGAATTACTTTCGGAGAGAATCCAAGTATTCCTCTCTCGCTCTCTTGTATTCAAAATTCAATTCTCGTATTCTTTCTTCGGCAACAGCCGTCGTACGGGTTTTGGCCTATTTATACTATAGTACATAGATACCGCAGACCTGCTGACTCTGACTAACCAAGACTAAAATTCGTTCAGTATCACGGACCCAGCGAGATTAAAATTTCGAATTACTTTCGGAGAGAATCCAAGTATTCCTCTCTCGCTCTCTTGTATTCCAAATTCAATTCTCGTATTCTTTCTTCGGCAACAGCCGTCGTACGGGTTTTGGCCTATTTATACTATAGTACATAGATACCGCAGACCTGCTGACTCTGACTAACCAAGACTAAAATTCGTTCAGTATCACGGATCCACCGAGATTAAAATTTCGAATTACTTTCGGAGAGAATCCAAGTATTCCTCTCGCTCTCTTGTATTCAAAATTCAATTCTCGTATTCTTTCTTCGGCAACAGCCGTCGTACGGGTTTTGGCCTATTTATACTATAGTACATAGATACCGCAGACCTGCTGACTCTGACTAACCAAGACTAAAATTCGTTCAGTATCACGGACCCAGCGAGATTAAAATTTCGAATTACTTTCGGAGAGAATCCAAGTATTCCTCTCTCGCTCTCTTGTATTCCAAATTCAATTCTCGTATTCTTTCTTCGGCAACAGCCGTCGTACGGGTTTTGGCCTATTTATACTATAGTACATAGATACCGCAGACCTGCTGACTCTGACTAACCAAGACTAAAATTCGTTCAGTATCACGGATCCACCGAGATTAAAATTTCGAATTACTTTCGGAGAGAATCCAAGTATTCCTCTCGCTCTCTTGTATTCAAAATTCAATTCTCGTATTCTTTCTTTGGCGACAGCCGTCGTATGGGTTTTGGCATATTTATACTATGATATCTTGTCATGGAAAATAAATAAAAATAAATAAATATATCAAAACCCTCCATCTCAAGCCGAATGTGTAACTACTATTACATATCAAAGCACCTACAAAGGTTTCTTTTGAGTTCTTCTGTACTTGATAAATTTTCTGTGTTTTTTTTTCTTCACAAATATGTTTTTTTTTAAATATTAGGTCCTTACATATGAAATTGGCGTTTTGCCGTACTGGCAACTTTGATCTCAAATATCTTCTCTTTGGTTAGGAATTCCAAATTCAAATTTATACAGCTATTTACTCAAGTATTTGTGTTTCGAAAATTATAATTCATTTGTTTTTTCCTCAATTGTTTTTTTCTTTGCGTCACTCAGTTTACAAAATGGAAAACTTGAAATATCGCGTTATTTACGAGTACGAGTTCCACCGTGGCACCAGTGCTGCAGAAACGGCTCGAAGGATTAATGATGTGTATGGCGACGGTGCCGCAAAAGAAAACACAGTGCGTTTTTGGTTCCAACGTTTTCGTTCTGGAAATTTCGACCTGCAGAACAAGCCCCGTGGACGGCCGGAGACCAAAGTTGATAATGAAGAATTGAAGGCTATTGTGGAAGCGGATCCATCGCAAACCACGTCCGAGTTAGCTGCAGGCTGCGGTGTTAGTGATAAAACTGTTTTAATCCACTTGAAGCAAATTGGGAAGGTGAAAAAGCTTGAAAGGTGGGTACCTCACGAATTGAGTGAAGCAAATCAACAAACGCGCGTTGACTGCTGCGTTGCATTACTCAACCGGCACAATAATGAAGGGATTTTGAATCGAATCATTACCTGTGATGAAAAGTGGATCCTGTATGATAATCGGAAGCGCTCATCGCAATGGCTGAACCCTGCCGAACCAGCCAAACCATGCCCCAAGCGAAAATTGACTCCAAAAAAGTTACTTGTGAGCGTTTGGTGGACTAGTGCTGGTGTCGTTCACTACAGCTTTCTTAAATCTGGCCAGACGATTACGGCAGATGTCTATTGTCAGCAACTGCAAACCATGATGGAAAAGCTAGCTGCTAAACAACCGAGGCTGGTTAATCACTCTAGGCCACTGCTGCTTCATGATAACGCTAGACCACACACTGCACAACAGACGGCTACCAAATTAGAAGAGCTTCAATTGGAATGTCTGAGACATCCACCGTACTCTCCGGACCTTGCCCCAACAGATTACTATTTTTTTCGAAATTTGGATAACTTCTTGCAAGGGAAAAAATTCAACTCCGATGGGGCAGTCCAAACCGACTTCAAAGATTTTATTGATTCCCGTCCGAATGGTTTTTTTAGTAAAGGGATCGATGAACTACCTATGAGATGGCAAAAGTGCATAGATAGCAATGGTACATACTTTGATTAAATAAATATATTATATTAAAAAAAAATCAACTTTATGTTCCTCCCAAACAAAACGCCAATTTCATATGTAAGGACCTAATATAACCAAATGCGGGGAATTTCCAAATGTAATGGAAGCCGAAGCCACCCCCACAATGAATACATAATAATTTTGTAATATTTTTAATACGTTAATAAAAATGGGTTCGGTTTCCAAATAAGAGCGCTCTTGAGGAGAGTCTGCTCTTTAAACGGCGCTTTATAAATTGTTCCTTCATTATTACTAAAAATATATACATTAAATCTCTTTGAATATAACTTAATATTAATTCTATAGTCGTATGAGATAGCGGCTTAATATATGAATTGCGGTCAAGTCAATGATAAATGCTACGCACACGTTCAAAAGATAAAAAAGGAAACGCCGCACTTTGGAGTTTCAACGTTTATAAGTAAGTAATGGGAACAGAAGGCAGATTGGAGATTCACGTGCAGAAGGGAATACGAGGAGGAAGGGCGAAACAGAAGCAGACCACCAGTCATCGACCTGAGAGGCGCCAGCTCGTCTGCAGCCGGTTGGCGTCAGGGAATTATTGTCTTCGTGAGTAATGCTGCAGTGAGGGAAAACCGTACGTGTCTGAGGTGTGGTGGAATACTATAGAAGAAAATCAATTAAAACGTCAACGTTTCTCGTTAGCCATTAAATTTCTTGGTTTTTCTATGAGATCTTGCTTTAAATCTGTCAAAGTTCCTAAACGTCTACGAGATCTCAATTGAAATTAAATGGTCGCTTCACTTTTTTTATGAGATTATTAGTTTAAATCTGTTGGGAATTCCTAAATCTCTATGAGATTTCACTTTAAATTTATTTGAGTCCTTAAACTTCTATGAGATCTTGCTTTAAATTTGTAGAAATTCCTTAATTTCATCTATTAAATCTTTTTTAGACCTGTTACGAGTTTCTAAACGTCTATGAGATCTTGCTTTATATTTGTTGAACTATCTAAATTTATTTTACGAGATTTTGCTTTACATATGTAGGAATTCATAAACATCGATGATCTTGCTTTAAGTCCCTAAACTTCTCCTATAAAATCTTCATTAAAATTTGTCGAGTTTCCTAAATTTCTATGAGATTTTGCTTTGAATTTGTTGAAATCCCTAAACTTCTTTGAGAACTTGCTTTAAATTTGTAGAAATTCTTTAATTTCATCTAATAAATATTTCTTTAGATCTGTTGCGAGTTTCTAAACGTCTATGAGATCTTGCTTTATATTTGTTGAAATCCCTAAATTTATTTTACGAGATCTTGCTTTACATATGTAGGAATTTATAAACATCGATGATCTTGCTTTAAGTCCCTAAACTTCTCCTATAAAATCTTCATTCAAATTTGTTGAGTTTCCAAAATTTCTATGAGATTTTGCTTTGAATTTGTTGAAATCCCTAAACTTCTTTGAGAAACTTGCTTTAAAATTGTTGGAGTTCCTAAACTTCTTTGAGAACTTGCTATAAAATTGTTGGAGTCCCTAAACTTCTTTGAGAATTTGCTATAAAATTGTTGGAGTTCCTAAACTTCTTTGAGAACTTGCTATAAAATTGTTGGAGTTCCTAAACTTCTTTGAGAACTTGCTATAAAATTGTTGGAGTTCCTAAACTTCTTTGAGAACTTGCTATAAAATTGTTGGAGTCCCTAAACTTTGATGAGATCATGGTTTAAATATTATACGTTGAAGTTCCTAAATATTCATAAGATCTTGATTTAAATTAGTTGGAGTATCTAAACATCTTATATTTTGTATTCCTTTAAATTTGTTGGAGTCCCTAAACTCTATGAGATCTTGCTAAATTTTTGTTTTTGTGTCTCCATCTTTTGGGTAGTTTGCTTGATCTTCTGGGTTGCCTACTTCATCAGACTGCGTCTTCTGTGCCACATAATACTCTAATTACAGTGTTTCTGCGCCTGTCTCGGAGTTTTTGGTAGATGCTCTCAATTTAATTTCATAAGTACATAAAAAAGCACATCTGTTTATGATATTTTATGATGTGCTGTATCCACTCAAAAATCAATCAAATACATGCACAGACAGCATCCATTCAACAGATCGATGAACACTACTTAATGAGATTTTGAGCGACATATGAGCGCCCTTGAGGAGTCTAGTCTGTAATCGGTGCTTTATAAAGTGTCCTTGAGGAGAGTCTACTCTGTGATCGGTGCTTTATTGAGTGTCCTTGAGGAGAGTTTACTCTGTAATCGGTGCTTTTTAAAGTGTCCTTTTATTATTATTACACAATCGCTGAATGACCTCTTTGACTTAGTTTGTAATACGCTTGATTTCCATCCAAAGGTTTCGGGTTACATTCCCGATGGTTCTAAAATATACCGCAGACTGGTTTTTCACATAAGGCCTTTTAGCATATTTCTGGTTTGCTGAAATAAATGCAAGTTGTACTTTATAACAACATAGTACAATACAATAACTCTATATAGCTTGGTAACAAAGCCTTTGAATTGTATTCATGCGGTGGAAATAAATATATATGTTATATAATATAAAATTATTATTTTTCATACTTATATAGTGTGTACTTCAGGCTGGTGTGTTAAGTAAGATGAAGAAGAGCAACTCTGAGATGGTTTGGGCATGTAGAACGAATGAATGAAGAAATAATAACAAAACAAATATATAATGCAAATGTGAATGGAAGGCGTGGACCAATGAAAGTATGGTTAGATCAAGTAAAAATTTTGACATTTGAAGGAAACGTTAAGTCCGAGAAATCGTAACAGTTGTATGAAAAGATGTATGGGTATTGAAGAGGCGAACGATTTGTGTCGATATGAAAAATACTGGCGCTCTGTCCTCTCTGTCTACCTTAACAGCGAAATGGAGTGATGTTATGTATGTATTTAAATAATTACAATGGGGTTTTATAGTCTTAAAGACGTTTCTTTAAATACAATTAAAATAACAATCTTGAGATGTGTCCAAACATCAGAGGTTTTTACTTACTGTTACTGGTGCCAATAATTAAGGGATAATAGACTTGTCAATAATGTCATCTTGTTTTTACATCTAACTTTTACTTACTGTTACTGGTGCCAATAGTTAGGGGGATTGTAGACTTGTCAATGATGTCATCTTGTTTTTACACCTAATTTTTACTTACTGTTACTGGTGCCAATAGTTAGGAGGATAGTAGTCTTGTTTTTACAGCTAACGTTTACTTAATGTTACTGGTGCCAATAGTTAGGAGGATAGTAAACTTGTCAATAATGTCATCTTGTTTTTACAGCTAACGTTTACTTAACACTTGCCTTACTGTGCTAAATAATTCCGCCATCCACTGTGCTGGACGCTCAGCATCCAGTGAAAAATTTATGTTTTAAATTAAAATTACGCGAAATGTGCTAGGTTATTTTTTGTAATTAGCTATAAAAATATTTTATTATGTTAATGTTACTGGTGCCAATAGTTAGGAGGATAGTAGACTTGTCAATAATGTCATCTTGTTTTTACAGCTAACGTTTACTTAATGTTACTGGTGCCAATAATTAAGAGGATAGTAGACTTGTCAATAATGTCATCTTGTTTTTACATCTAACTTTTACTTACTGTTACTGGTGCCAATAGTTAGGGGGATAGTAGACTTGTCAATAATGTCATCTTGTTTTTACAGCTAACGTTTACTTAATGTTACTGGTGCCAATAATTAGGAGGATAGTAGACTAGTCAATAATGTCATGTTGTTTTTACATCTAACTTTTAGATTTAATTACACCAATATTTATTTAGTAGCGTTTATAAGCTGCTATTTATAAATACAAAAACAAATCAATCTTGACTTGACATTTTATAACAAAATAACGCTTAACAAGAAAACTGGAATAACTTTACATAAAACATTAATAGAAATAACGATATCAGGAAATATTAAAATATAACAAGCTAAAACGCGTTTTACAAGTGCTTGAACATTATTAATCTTGGCAGAAAAAGTAAACCAATCGGCAGGAAATAAAATTCAAGTTTACGGGAGGTCAAATAGTACAGTTAAAATAATTTACGAATGAGGCAATACGTCTGGAGATAAAATAAGGATATAATTTATAACTGTGTGCCGCGGATACTCAAAAATAACCGTTCTTTAAAAAAGCAATAGAAAAAAAATATTCATACGATTTTATATTTAACTTATGAAAACGTTTTAAAAATGCAATAAATATATTAAGTGTTAACATAAGTTGTGTCCGTTTTTTTTACAATTTAAAAATGAGCACCAAAAGTAAAACAAAATGGTAAATGTTATACGTCATTCGAAAGAAAATTTTCTGATCTACAAGATATTGTGTTTGCTTTTACGTTGCATATATTATTTTATTTGATTACAAGCCTTCAAAATGGAATGTCAAGTAGACGAAAGTGAGCATTTTCGACACCTCTTTCTGTTCGCGTTCGATCGAGGGAATAAAGCTGCTCGCGATATTTGCGAAGTGTACGGAGGAGATGCTATGAATGAAAGGACAGCTCGTCGATGGTTTTTGCGTTACAAAGACGGTAATTTCGACCTGAAAGACATGGAACGTTCCGGACGACCAGTGGACTTCGATGATGACCGCTTAAACCATATTATTCATGAAGATCCCCTTCAAACCACCGTAGAATTGGCTGATCAGATGAATTGTAGTCACATGGCTGTATACCGCCATCTTAAATCAATGGGAAAAGTCCAGAAGTTCGGCGCTTGGGTTTCACATGTTTTGAGTGAAAACAACAAAAATCAACGTTCGACAATTTCAATTGTTCAATTGAACGCGAACGGAAGGAGGTGTCGAAAATGCTCACTTTCGTCTACTTGACATTCCATTTTGAAGGCTTGTAATCAAATAAAATAATATATGTAACGTAAAAGCAAACACAATATCTTGTACAGCAGAAAATTTTCATTCGAATGAGAAATAAAATAATATATGTAACGTAAAAGCAAACACAATATCTTGTAGAGCAGAAAATTTTCTTTCGAATGACGTATAACATTTACCATTTTGTTTTACTTTTGGTGCTCATTTTCAAATTGGAAAAAAACGGACACGACTTATGTTAACACCCAATACATTAACTTCCAAAGACTTGATTAATTTTGTTCAACATGGTATGGATTTTTTATTTAACAGTAAATAAGTATTCAGTCTCCTTTATCCGATTTTTAATACATGGTGATGATAAAAATTGATCGAATTAATTTTTTTATGTTTCATTTATTAATAACGTTCTTCATTTATTAGTTGATGGCGAAAACATCTAATATCGATTTATTTTAAACTCGCCTTCTCTGTTATTGGAGTTATGGTTGGATTTTGACAATTTTTTACACACTTCAATCGATCGGATCGCCTATTTGAAAATGTTAAGACAGTGCTCGGCAACTTTTTCGGACTTACGAGATACGCTCGACTTTTAGTTTTAACCCTTCCTTCCCAGTGATGTGTAACTAGTACACATTGCCTCTAAAAACTTTAATATCTCTATAAATATAATAAACACTGGGTTCAGATTTTACGTATTCCTCCGTAATATATTTACGTATTTAATGAAAAAAATAATATTAATAATAACTAGCACTTATCGGCCACATCAGATATATTTTATGAAAATCGGGAATAAATTCACCAATACAATCAAACGTGTGCCAGTGTGTGACGTAGGTATATTCATACTAAAAAACCGCTATGGGTGAGGAAGCGACGCTATTCACGTCTCACTCTACTTCGGTATATGGGAACGCAATAAATAGAATCTCAGTTCACTCGCTTCAGTAGTTCGCGGGCTTTCGTTTGAGGTGGTCGCTTCACCCGTTTTGTGAACGTCGGCCGATGGTTTTTTTCATGTTTTCAGCAATTAAATTTCAATTATTATCACTTTTGACTAAAAATTTTACTAATTTAAGCGATTGGCTGGAAACATTCTTATTTTTTCGATTTTAAATCGTCCATTTTTACATGTGTATTGAATACACAGCACCGGAACGCACGGATTTTTTTTAGCACAGGAAAGGAAAGGTTAAGAAGCAAGCTCAAATTCTCGAATCCACTGTCTGAATTTTTCGAGCCCTCTTGACTTTGTTGAATTCGGTTGTCTCATTGTGTGCCATAAATATGTTGAGATACGAGTTTACGACCACACACAATCAAGATCCATGAGCCATACATCACAAAAGTATGAAGGAATTCCTAAGAATGTGTCCTTTCGAAGTGATAATCACGTACGTAAGAAATAATAAGTAAGTAAAATTACCCCGTGATTAAAAAAATGTGGACAATTCAGTTCACGGTCTAATAAATAAAAGTCAATGTCACGTCAGGCGCCTTAAGGACTTGGATAATTATAAAAGATATTTTTTAATTTAAACATTTATTGAGGACAAGAAAAAGTGTGTCAATCAATCAAGTTACAGAAAAACTCCCATTATAGATATTTGCAAAAACATTTTTTATGTTTGGATATTCTACAGCAGGTTTTTTTAAACGTGTAATATATATACTGAAAGTAAAAATACTAAAAAAAAAACTACGGATTTATATAGTAGTATTTAACTATAAGAGCGTTTAAATAGTGTGTACAACAAAGAATTTACTTAACCCTTCCTGTCCTGTGATGTGTAACTAGTACACATTGCTTCTAAACACTTTAATATCTCTATAAATATAATAAATACTGAGTTCAGATTTTAGGTATTCCTCCGTAATACATTTACGCATTGAATGAAAAAAATAATATTAATAATAATTAGCACTTATCGGCCACATCAGAGATATCTTGTGAAAATCGGGAATAAATTCACCAATACAAACAAACGTGTGCCAGTATGTGATATTCCTTCTAAGAAACTGCTATGGGCGAGGAAGCGATGCTATTCACGTCTCACTCTCACTCTACTTCGGTATATGGGAACGCAAGAAATCTAATAAATAAGTCTAATAAATAAAAGTCAATGTCACGTCAGGCGCCTTAAGGACTTGGATAATTATAAAAGATATTTTTTAATTTAAATATTTATTGAGGACAAGAAAAAGTATGTCAATCAATCAAGTTACTGCATCATTCATAAAAAATACTCCCATTACACATATTTGCAAAAACATTTTTTATATTTCGATATTCTACAGCAGAGTTTTTAATATAGGTACGTGTAATATATATACTGAAAGTAAAAATACTAAAAAAAAACCTACGGATTTATATAGCGTTATTTAACTATAAGAGCGTTTATATAGTTTGTACAACAATGAATTTACTTAACCCTTCCTGTCCTGTGACTAGTACACATTGCTTATAAAAACTTTAATATCTCTATAAATATAATATATACTAGGTTAAGATTTTAGGTATTCCTCCGTAATACATTTACGCATTGAATGAAAAAAATAATATTAATAATAATTAGCACTTATCGGCCACATCAGAGATATTTTGTGAAAATCGGGAATAAATTCACCAATACAAACAAACGTGTGCCAGTGTGTGACGTAGGTATATTCATTCTAAAAATCCGTAAGGTTGAGGAAGCGACGCTATTCACGTCTCACTCTCACTATACTTCGGTATATGGGAACGCAAGAAATAGAATCATAGTTCGCTCGCTTCTCTCGCTCAGTAGGTCCGCGGCTTTCGGTAGAGGTGGCGCCGCTTTGCCCGTTTTGTGAACGTTGGCGGATGTTTTTTTATAAATGTTTTTAGCAATTAAATTTCAATTATTAACACTTTTGACTTCAAATTTAATTAATTTAAGCGATTGGCTATAAATATTCTTATTTTTTCGATTTTAAATCGCTCGAATGGGCGGATTTTTTTAGCACAGGAAGGGAAAGGTTAAGAACGAATGAATAAAGAAATACTAAAAAACATATATATAGTGCAAATGTGAGTGGAAGGTGTGGTCGAGAAAGAGAAAGAAATGTATGGTTGGATCAAGTGAATGATATCTTGAAAGAAGGAAACGAAAAAAAAATCAGAGAAATTGTAGTAGATATATGATATACATACGAATGAAGAGGATGCGAAGGATGTGTGTTGAGACAGGAAAATCTGGCGTTTTGTCATCTCTGCCGAGCCCGACAAGAAAATGACGTGATGAAATGTATGTATGCCTCAACAAGAAAGAAAATTATTTTTGAAACCCAAATTATGTTAACGTACTGCACTTAGCAGAGTGTACATAATCACTTTTCAATTTATATACCAGTAGAAATTTGTAAAAGATTTTTTGTTAAATACGTGAGATATTGAACAAAGTCGTACGACAACCATAAAAAATCAAAGGAGGTTGTTTATTTCATATAAATAATAACTCCACTTCTTCTAAGTATTTTCAGTACAAAAGGAAATGAACAATAAACAAAAAAAAATCAAATTAAAATATAATACAAGAGTTATGATACGAAAAACTAAAAATCACGTTTTCTCATCTGACAAATTTGAAATCAGTTCATCACGTTTCTTTAATACATGAAATATTCTCAAAAAATATGTATTTTTGCTGCAACTGTGATTCTTGTGCGTGCAGAAATGAATTTACAATCGACAGATTGAACCAAATCGACTGGCAATTATATATAGATATAAAAACTAATTGTGAGGTTGGACGGGCAAAAAGCCGGTGCAGTTATAAAAGCGGTTGTGTGGTTATTTTGTGTCACAAAACATGTCATGATAAAGTAAAGTAAAAACACATTCGTCTGTGGTCACGGCTATCGCAAACGGAAGTCACTGGAACAAAGTATAGTATGTCTAACTGTACGCCTTATTTTGTGGCAAAATCGGAAGAAAAATAAAACACGCAAACAAAATTGACAGGCTGTCATTAAACCTTCTAACGTGTTTTTGCGAAAAAAAATCCCGTTCGAAACATCGTATCGTGTGTCCCGAGATCATTTACGAATTCGGACAAATTACAAAATTAAATTATCATCATCCCGTAATATAAATTTGATGGGCTGTATCATTTTGTGGACCGAAACGGAATATTTTTAATACTTCGTTTTTTGATGCTCTGTTTCCTCGATTTTCATTTAAAGACAACCCCTTTTTGAGAGGTCTTATCAAAATTTTTAAAGGCATATAAACACTCAACTTAAAACTGAATGTGTTACTATCACATTCCAGAATATCTTTAGAAGTGTGAAAAGAGTAGTAATGACAACGGACTTAAGGGCCGACATAACGGGAGAAGGACAACAATTCGCTGTGCAGATTTTTTTTCTTCTTATAAAGTGAGAAGAACGCAAAAGAGTTTGTCTATCTTGAAAGTAAGATCACATGGGATGGCCGTACAAAAAGAGAGGTTGACAGTCGCATCCACCAAGCAAAACTCGCCTTTAATAAGAAAACAAAGATTTTCCAATCCAACAACATGGACCTAAAGCTCCGTCAGCAATTGGTCAAAACATATGTGTGGAGTATTTTGATGAATGGTTGCGAGACATGGTGCATAGGCGAAAGGGATCGAAAAAGATTGGAGGCCTTCGAGATGTGGACCTATAGACGAATCCTAAGGATTTCCTGGAGAGACCACATTACAAATGACGAGGTTCTCAGCAGTATCGAAGAAACCAGGCACCTGTCAAACACCATATCGAAAAGGCGTGCAGAATGGATGGGTCATATGCTGTGACATGAAAATCTCCTGCACAATATACTGGAGGGAATGATTGAGGGATCGATTGGCAGAGGGCCCCCTCGCCGAGAGCATCTGCAGCAAATATATCACGATATGGACTGCACAGAGCTCCTATACAGAGCTCAAGAGGATCGCTGAAGACCGAACGGAGTGGAGGAGAAGATGCAGAGCTTTGCTGCTAACCAATCCCCAGGATTAAAACTGAAGAAAGTGACTGGTGTTCAAACGGCCCAGCATATTGGCAGTATTTTCACAGAAAATTTCAAATGCAATAAAACTATTTTTTGACATCAATAGATCGTCACACAGTTGTATTCATTCCACTCTATAAAGAAGATGATTTGTTTTAATGCCTTGATGAAAAAGTTTTAGGACCGGCCACCGTGTGGCGCTGTCAGTCACCCGATTGGATTTTTTTGTTAGGTTACCATATCTATCATTGACACTTCCCTTCAAATTTCAGCGTCATAGCTTGACATTTGTAAAAGTTACGCTGTACTGAGTACATCTACCTTTGTGCGTGTTTTCGATTTTTTATAAGTTTGAAAATGGCATCAACTGTGCATCAACGAGTTTGCATTAAATTTTGTGAGAAAAACGGATTTAAAGGTCCGCAGACCTTGGAAATGTTGGAGAAGTGTTTTTCGGTGGCACGATCGCTTCAGAAGTGTTCGTGAGTCGGCCGAAGATGACGAACGCAGTGGCAGTCGAAAACCGATGAAAACATCGATAAAATCAAAGAAATGTTGTTCGAAAACCGCAAATTAACCATCAGAGAGCTGGCAGAGAACTTGAACATCGCTTATGGATCCGCTCAAGACATTTTGGTTAGTGATTTGGGTCTCAGACGTGTCGCTGCAAAACTGGTGCCGAAACACTTCAATTTCATGCAAAAAAAGGACCGCGTTGAAATCGTGAAAGACATGTTTTCCGTGAGTTTTTGACCAAAAACAACACGAATACTATCCAGCAGCCTTTGAATTCACCTGATCTGGCTCCCTGCGACTTTTTCCTGTTCAACCGACTTAAAAAACGGAACGCGTTACAGCACCCGAGGATGTCATGAAAAAATCGAAGACGGCTCTAATGGACATACCGAAAATTGAGTATCAGCGGAGTTTCGAGGATTGGATCAAGCGCTGGCGTAAGTGCGTTGCAGACGATGGGGAGTACTTGGAAGGGGACCATATCGATTTTGATGAATAAACTTGTATTTTCGATTTTATGAATAAAGTCTTAAAACTTTTTGATCAAGGTAGTATAGCAAAAAAATGCTATATAAAGAGTTTTGGAAAATAAATTCTGACACATATTTTCCATGTACTATATTTTAGTATGTTCGAACAATTCAACAAAATATTCTAAAGATAAGGGCATACCTGCGTTTGCTGCACGACCAAGATGAAAATCCAAATACAAGTCTACGCTGCACGTCGTTTAAATAAAGGCGCGTTACCCAGCCCTGGAAATAAAAAGAAAGTGTTATTAGTATTTGTGAATAAATCTACGGAATAAAGTCAAATGAGCGATTTTAATGAACACACGCCTGCCCAACAACAAATCTTGAAGAACTACTGCGGTATCACTGTACATTTTGGAAAAAACTTATAGAGATGTCTAAGGCCTCTGTCACACAGGTAGGATCCTCGCTTGGTGCTTAGAGCTACGTTGCGAGCTAGGTGACATCCTAGCGAACCAACGCATCGCATACTATCGCAATGGCCACACTGCGTGACGCTTCGCGCCACGCTACGTGACGATTAGTCACCTAGTGAGTCTCCTAGCGAACAGACGTGTTAATTTGATTGTGTCACCAACTGATTTTACAAGATGGCGGAAGTTTTCGGAAAAAAACAGCAGATGTGTATAAAAGAGAGCCTTTGTGGAACCCATCGTGCAAATTACACAAAAATGTACCTGTAATAAAATCACTTTGGAATGAAGTTGCACAGGAAGTAAATAAAGATGGTAAGTTATAATGAAATTGGTTAGTTTTGATAGTGTCATCGTTTGTTGACTTAACCGCTCTCAAATGTCAAATGAATTTGTGCGAAGCACTTTGGTGTGGCCAAGCATGAATTCACCTAGTCTATTAGTCATGTAGGACCTAGCTTAGCACTTTGTTGCGGCCTTAGCCTAACACATATCAAAGACAACATTTATGATTATTAGTAAAAGGCAAGTACAGATAAGAGTAGGTACTTAATATAAAGAAAGAAATTGGTGAATTAAGAGCCCAACAATATCAATATCAGGGATACTGGCTGTAAATGATCAATGGGACCAGCCTTAACAGATCAAAGTCTGTTTCTTCAAAATATAGGATCTACTCTGCAACAGGAGTTTAATTTCGAATTACGTATGCGAATTTTGCGTTGCTATGTTACATATTCTCCATACTTCTATCTGGCGTTGAAGCATAGCGATTTACTCAAACCACCAAAAAATTAATTAGAAGCTTTTGAAATGTGGTGATGTCGAAGAATGCTGATTTTCTTGGGTTGTCAGCCCGTAATGAGGACATCTTGAAACGGATGAATAAAGATACAGAAGAAGTATCCAACATCGAAAGGAGAAAGTTAGAGGATTTGGACAAACGAGTATGATACGAGGAGAAAAACATTAGATCCTTCAACTGATATTGCTGGGGATAGTTCAAAGCAGAAGTGTGGGAAGAAGGCGTATCTGCTAGTTGAAGAACTCATGGGAATGGTATGATTATATGTTAATACCATATCTTTGTTCGGAGCTGCTGCCTCAAGGTCGATAGTCATGATGATGACAAGCCTCCGAAGACCAGTGGAAGTTCGAAGAATAAGACTTTATAGTGATGATGAGTATGAGAATGCTATGACTTTCATGCATCACATCGTTTAAAATTATCTCTTTTTATATATTGTTTATAGTTAAGGCATTAACGTTGTGGAAGTTTAAAGACATTGTAATTTGTTTTATCTAACACTGTTCATTCCAAAAAGTGGAATAAACAGTGTTTGAGAAAACAAATTAGAATATCTGTTTTTAATTAAGATCCTATAGAATATAAGATAATATTTAACTAAATTCAATCAATATTGAATATATATACTATAGTACGAGTTTTTCAAAATCATCAATTTATGATAAAAATATTACTGTACATATATTGTAATATATAACATACAAAGTATTTTTTTGGGTATAAGTACATGGATACCAGCACCCTACTCCTCATTTGCGGTTCACTCGTCGCTATAGCGGAACAAACTTCCAAGAGTTATCAGATGTGCACCATCCTTATTTCCGTTTAAGAGAGAGCTGGAAAAATATAACCTTACTCTGAATATCATTTGATCCTAATTCCCCTTCCTTATTCTTACTTCTACCATGATTGCTTCGAGATTGATAATTCTTTTCTTGAATTTAAACGCATATTTTATATTTAAAAAAATCTGTCATGGATAAAATTCATTTAATGTATCCAAGAAGAGCTGGTTGGTCGGAAGAAATTGGTGTACATGAATAAGCCCGTCAGGTGTACCACGTTTAATTATGTAAGCAAAAGTATTTCAAAAAATGAAAAAAATATATAGCCGCGTAGCTAAGCCTTCCCCACAGTTTAACAAGGCCATTGTATGGATTTTCCTAATTAAAAATGAGCTGAAAATTGACAATATTAAAATGAGGAAATTTGAGTTTTTTAATTACATAAATATGATACATAATATCACGCCATTTCCATGTCGGGTAGAAAAAGCGGACAGAGCGCAATATTTTCCTATCTCGACACACATCCTAAGTATATTTGACATCCGTAACCCTTCTCACACAACTTGCATGATTTCTCTGACTTTCAAAGTTTCCTTCTTTCAGACGCCTTCCTCTCCCACACCTTCCACATACATTCGCACTATATATCTGTTTTGTTAATCAGCTTATCTAAAGCTAATAACATGTATATTCCATAAGAATTTTAAAAAATGTAGGATTTCATAAAAAAAAGCAATGTTCAAGTTAGGCAAATGAATTTCGACGTCCAAACTCTCGAAATAGTGGAAAGCAAGGCCAGCAAGAGTGCCACGAAAGGATGGGTTGTATAATACACGAACAGGAGACAGAAAATATTCGATTTCGACATTTATGCGCCTGGTAGCGATAATTCACGAAGAAAAGTTGGTTTTGGTCGCCTTTTTTGAACAGGTTCAAACATTAAATTTATATTTAGATATATAATAAAGTCATTAAAATATGTTATTTCAAGGCGAACAGAAATACTTGAATTTGTTAAAATTAAATAAAATAAGGAAAATTGTTTTTATTGAAATAAATACGAGTACTATGTATGTTGCTTAAAATATGCAGAAAATTATGTTCGCTAAAATGTTGATGATTAATGTTATAAGAAATATTAACTGTTACAGAGAATACTCAAAATTTATACAAGTCATCGAAATGTTTGCAATCAAATTGGTGATTCATCATTGCATTCACTTTAATAGAAGAAGCTTAGTATATTGATTTTCGATGAAATGTGCGAATTTTTAAATTATTATTAGTTAATTGCAGAGTTTGATAAGTAAATTATATGAGGGATACGAAGAGAAAGTTCTAAGACTGAATAGATACTGAAGGGATATCGAACGTCAATGGGACACTAAAACAAATATACTCGAACTGAACACTATCAAAATCTGCTAAGATGATAGTCAACAATAGTTTTTTGGTGCCAACTTTGACGTATGGGAGAGAAACGTGGACGTGGAAAAAATCTGAGAGGAACCGAATAAATGCTGTACTGAACGAAGTGGTAAAATATGAATGTGAACTTAAGGCTGATGTGTTGAATAAGATGGAGAAGAGCACTCTGATGAGGTTTGGGCATTTAGAACGAATGAATAAAGAAAGACTAAAAAAACAAATATATAGTGCAATTGTGAATGGAAGGCGTGGTAGAAAAAGACGAAGGAAAGTATGGTTGGATCAAGTGAGTGATATTTTGAAAGAAGGAAATGTAAAAAAGACAGCTAAATCGTAGGGCTTACATGATATGGTGTAGTGGTGTAGAAGAGACGAAGGATGTGTGTCGAGATAAGAAAATCTGGCGCAATGTGCTCTTTACCTACCCCGAAATGGAAACGGCATGATTGTATGTATATTCTTCTTCTTCCCAGTGTCATGTCAGGTCCCCCAAACGTTGAATATCACCTGAGAGTAGACATCTTTGTCCCCGGCAGCCCGGAAAAGATCCCAGACGCTCCTTATACCAGTCCAATCACGTATATTGCGGAGCCAGGAGATTTGCTTCCTGCCAACACCTCTTCGACCCTCTATTTTACCTTGAATGATCAGGTGCAGTAATTTGTACTTTGCTCCTCTACGTACATTGTATGTATGTAATTTGAAAATAATAACAATGTGCTTTAAATTCTATGCGTACTAACAGGATCACAGGAATTCCATAAAATGCCTCCATCCAGATCGGTTTCCAGCGCTGCACTCCACGTCCTTTTTTTGTCAGGCCAAGACTGCAAATCTCTCTATCCGTATTCTGTCATGCATTCGCCATTGAAATTCGAGTTTTAATTATAGTTCATTTCATTTATGATAAAAAAAAAACCACGACGAGCCAAGTAGGTCACTTGTAAGTCAATCTGAATAGAAATACAATAGGTTCGTTAGAGTTTCTTAAACTATTAAAATCAAATTCAATAATCGGAATTGACAATTAACGCGGTGTTCAGAACGAGCTGATGAGTGCTAACAAAAGATTTCAATTAAATGATAAAATAATTATATTCGGTCTATGATACATTTCTCATCTCGACGATGGAACGAGTAAAAAAATTCTCGAATCATCTTTATTCAATGGGCATAGTCAATCAAGAACTCTCAATTAAATCCAAATAATAATAGTTAAATATTTTATTTTACGAGTATACCTGTGAATGGAAGAGTGTTATTGCATGGAGTGGAATCATGGACCCTCAAAGTTGCTAGTATGAACCGACTGGAAGCATTCGAAATGTGGATACACCGGAGAATGCTACGGATACCCTGAACGGATATGGTCAGCAACACAAGGGTTCTTCAAAGAGCCAAAGTTGATAGAGAGTTGCTGACTAATATTAAAATCCGAAAGATGTCCTACTTGGGGCATGTACTTAGAGGAGCAAATTACAAATTACTGCACCTGATCATCCAAGGCAAAATCGAAGGCTGAAGAGGTTTTGGTAGGAAGCAAATCTCCTGGCTCTGCAATATACGTGATTGGACTGGCATAAGGGACTTTTGAGATCTTTTTCGGACTGCCGGGGACAAAGATATCTACTCTCAGGTGATATTCAACGTTGGGGGGACCTGACATGATACTGGGAAGAAGAAGTGGAAGACAAACGATCACCCAAGTGGGTCACGGAAGTCGAAATAGATAAAGGTTTACAAATAATTTATTTTATAAAGTTTACATATACAGGTTAAATCCACACGTGTTAAGAGAATTATACAGTAACAAGAAAATAAAAATTAATAAATAAGACATTGTAATTTGTTTTATCAAACACTGTTTATTCCACTTTTGTAACCCTACCGGTTTCAAAGCTTTTACCTCATCTTCAGGGGAGCGCAAACAAGACTGCATTCTGTTCGAACTGGTACCGATGTACACGCTTCTGACGGTTGGGGACATTCGGGTTAGGGGCTGAGGGCTGAGAAAGGCATGGGACGATCTCAGATTTTTGGGATATATGTATTTACCAGATGTTCGCCTCGATGTACTGACTTAGAAATTTCTAGGGCCTCTAATCTGTCCAACTAAATAAGAAATATTTGTTAAGCCGAATTAACTAACCCCCATTACTAAGAAAGCTTAAAATACTTTCTATAAAAACATTGAAAATTCGAATATCTTGAAGTTGTCAATAACTGAAACTTTATTCAAAAGGGACAACCCGTGATACAAAGGAGGAGCACTCGACAGGTTAGTTCTACGCATTGCCAGTATAAAGAAATCAATATTTTTGTACCTCAAATAGTTATCAGGAACATAAAACGATATATTCGTATTATCATACATAGTTAGATTAGATGTTGCTCCCGTCAGCAATATAAAAATATAAGAGATAATTACATCCCTCCTCACGCTTAGAAGGTAGTATCCCAATCCCAACATACCTAGAAGAAACCTTGTAGATAAGATAATAAAAATAGAAGTAATGATTATTCATGCTTCCTTAGGAAGTGGCTAAGTTTGTTCACCGAGATATGAAAGATGTCGGTATCGAAAAATTTGTTGAACAAGGTCATTCCGTATGCGAGTTTAAATTACTCAGTTAATGCTGTAGGAATGCGTTAATTAAAAATACGGAATGATGTGATTATGGGTGAATGTGAACTTAAAGCTGACGTGTTGAGTAATAAAAATATCACTATGAGAGGGTTTGGTCACGTCAAACGAATGAACGAAGAAATACTAACAAAACAAATATATAGTGCGAATGTGAGTAGAATGTGTCGTAGAGGAAGACCAAGAAATGTATGGTAAAGAGATCTAATAAATTATTAATGTAAGAAAATTTGTAGAAAGATACTCGTATATGAAAGTCTGGCGCTTTGTCATTTAAGTCGATCAAAGCAGATAGACGGCTTGATGGTATGTACGAGTATGTATGCTAATAACTTAGTTCGTGAATATTACACTGAAACAATTTGAATTAGTTCTTCTTCTTCATCTTATTTTAGGCCTGTTGGCTGTTATGGTCCTGTATCATTGTTTCCCTCTTGCGACGTCGACTGCCAGCTGTCTTTCCACCTTTTGGGAAGTCTGCATGCTTGAGGGGTACTGTCCCTGACGATTCTTACGGCTCTTGGTTCCGCCAATCTGGATACGTGTTCGTTCCATAACCTTTTTCTCTGTCGTCCTCATCTGACAATATCTTCAACTTCACACGTCCTTCAGATTTCTGTGTTTCGTACTTATCACGAAGGGTTTTGCCAGCGATACTCCTGAGTACCTTCATTTCGCTGGTTCGAAGGAGATTTTTGGTTCTGACAATGTTGGCTCTGGGCTCTATGCTGTATGTCATTATGGGGCGGACACAGGTCTGAATCAGTGATGGCATTAATATCTGTCAGTTACATTAAACGAAAGTTTGTCAATCAGCAAACGGCTCGCTATATTTCTTGTAAGTAATTTATATGTGTAGAAATAAGTAACTAGATCTCTTTTAACGCTTTAAGAATAATATCCAAATCCAAGCATAGGTTTGTAAAAAAATATGCAATAGACCCTTGGGCATACTCTATATTTCACGGAATAATGGTGTCGCAGAAATCTCTTTTGGACTCTATCAACTATCAGGGTGTTCTGGATTCCTCTTGGGTTCCATATAACTGACCCGCAGTCTAAAATATTTATTTCAATTATTTACATGACAAGTATTTATAATAAGTATGCATGTATGAATAACAAGACACACAAAAGCAAATACTCGTAATTTCATGATTAACGGTTAACATCACGATAAGCAAGCGGGCACCCCGGGTTCGATTACTGGCGAAATCACTTTCGGACTGGCGTTGCGCTTAGATAATTTTACATCCAAGTTTGCAGTGTACATCATATGCTGCTTAAAAAAATATTCTTAACATTAAGCAACAGATAAAACTTGAAGAACGTCTTAGAACTCCTTCCGAAATTCGGGATTGATCTGTCAAGAATGTGTGCTGGTTGAAGTGCAATAGATTGCGCTTACAATAAATCAATATAAACACAGGTGTGTTCTATCGAGGATAGCATATCGAGCCATTGAACTGAAAGAAAAACAGTTGATTTCCAAAGCCGAAAATAAACTTTTCCGTATAAATAATTATCGCTTAATGATAATGCAATATGAAGACATTCATACGATTTGAACAAGTCGAAGCGGTTTGATGACCCCAGGTGTGTCCATATGATTAGCCTATATCACGGTTTCTTAACCTGTGGGCCGATACCTCAGGGGGATCGCGGTGGAGTCAATGGAGCCGCGAAAGTAAAAATAATTTCTGTACAAAAGGAACATTTTATGAAAAAAAAAAAAAAAAAAAACGAACACATTTACTATAAAAATGACAGTCCATTGATGTATAATATACTGTTTAAACCATTGGTCACCTCTGTATATGTATTCTATTACATAGCTTGTGATAGTGTGTGGTAGATAGCGTACGTAATGTTATCATAATCATACTTCGGAATAAAATGTAACTAACCCAGTTACTGTTCCACGGATTGACTATCTTTTTATGAAACAATAAATGAATCAATGTGACGGTTGTGTTTGTTTTTCATTCGAAAGTTTTTCAATGCGTGGACATCTACGAGTACATTAGAACTACACACAATAAAATTGTTTTCAAGCGATAGCAACAGATTCCTCTATTTAGTTTTCAATGCTAATCAAACTTAGGAATAAAATGTAAGTAATCCAGTTACTGTTTTACGGATTGACTATATTTTTATGAAACAATAAATGAATCAATGTGACGGTTGTGTTTGTTTTTCATTCGAAAGTTTTTTCAATACGTGGACATCTATATTAGAACTACACAAAATCAAATTATTTTCAAGCGATAGCAACAGACTCCTCTATTTAGTTTTCAATGCTAATCAAACTTAGGAATAAAATGTAAGTAACCCAGTTACTGTTTTACGGATTGACTATATTTTTATGAAACAATAAATGAATCAATGTGACGGTTGTGTTTGTTTTTCATTCGAAAGTTTTTTCAATACGTGGACATCTATATTAGAACTACACAAAATCAAATTATTTTCAAGCGATAGCAACAGACTCCTCTATTTAGTTTTCAATGCTAATCAAACTTAGGAATAAAATGTAAGTAACCCAGTTACTGTTTTACGGATTGACTATATTTTTATGAAACAATAAATGAATCAATGTGACGGTTGTGTTTGTTTTTCATTCGAAAGTTTTTTCAATACGTGGACATCTATATTAGAACTACACAAAATCAAATTATTTTCAAGCGATAGCAACAGACTCCTCTATTTAGTTTTCAATGCTAATCAAACTTAGGAATAAAATGTAATTAACCCAGTTACTGTTCTACGGATTGACTATATTTTTATAAAACAATAAATGAATCAATGTGACGGTTGTGTTTGTTTTTCATTCGAAAGTTTTTCAATGCGTGGACATCTACATTAGAACTACACACAATCAAATTGTTTTCAAGCGATAGCAACTAATTCCTCCATTTAGTGTTCAATGCTACCATAGACGAAAAGTCCTCGTCACAAAGGTAAGATGTGACAATTGTCGGTCGTATACACGCTCACGATAGGTTCAAACTGTTAAACTGCCCCTTTAATGACGTAAAACAGTAGATATCGTTACCTGATGAGGCTTATCGTGTTTGTGCAAGTACAAAAGTTATGCGGCCACGTGTACAAGCATCAACAAGATACATATTAAGGTCTTGCAAGAGGGTTACGAAATTTTAATTTTATTATTTTTTTGGGTGTCACGTGACTAAAAAGGCTGAGAAACAATGATCTACACAAAGAGATGGCGAACCTATGACACGCGTGTCATGAAGTGACACGGGAACAATAGTTGGTGATATGCGAGCAAAATTTGAATTTTGTTTAAAAAAATGTATTCAAGTCAGGTTTTTGAACCATTCACTGAGCAAATAATAAGTCATTCAACTAAAGAACTACAGTTATGAACTAGTTCATTTTACTAAACAATAAAAAAAAAAGATTTGTTCATTTTAGTGAACTACTCTTTCTCCCCTGTAGTACAATACGCATTAGCGGCGCGGGTCCCTCATGTCTCACGCACGCCTGTTACTTTATATGTGCGCGAGGGAGAGAGAAAGATTTTGTCCAAACGTGAGGTAGAGGGGGTCTTGAGTTCCAGTGTTTTGATGTGTCTAACGTTGTCGGCTTTCCCAAAAAATGTGATGGACTTGAAATAATAATTTTTTGATAAACCCTTTTCAAAATGTCTGAGTCTTCGTCCTGGCTCCATCCCAACTCACTGTCTGCGAAGACTGTTGGGGTTAGCTCTCCTCGTCCTCAGGTTGTATGCTCTTCTGTCCCGGACTACGTCCCCCAGGCCGTGCCTCTGCATCAGGTTATCTTTTTGCACCACCCATGAATTATTTGGTCTTCCTCTGGTTGTTATTCGAGGAAGATCCATGGAGATTGCCTGGTTCACGATGTGATCGGGTGCTCTGCGTCCAACGTGCCCACACCATCTCAATCGCCTCTCCTCCATCTTATTGTTGATGTCTGTAACACCTAGGCTTCCACGAATGCGTGAGTAAAACCAAAAAAAAATAGTATTGAACCAAGAGGAAGTGGAAGATTGTATCTGGAAGAATGATTTCGTAAATTCGGTGATATTGAGAAACATAATAGTGGATTTTGTCTTATTTGTAATGAAAGTGTAGTGACACATACCTTCAATGTAAGACGTCATTTTGAAACGAAACAGAAGTCTATTGTTCATTAAAAGTCTTGAACTACAAACAGTGAATTAGTAAATTGGCATAAGACAAACAATAATTGGCATCAGACAACCAATAATTGGCATCAGACAAACAATAACTGGCATCAGACAAACAATAATAAAAATCTCACCGAATTGTAAATTTAAAAACATATTACGTTACCTGATCTCCTTAGAATATTTACAATAAAAACATGTGTTGATTTTTTATTTTAATTTTCGTATTATTTGTCTGACACGCAATTTTTTTTATGAATCAAGCATATTATTTGACACACTCGAAAAAATAGGTTCACCTTCCCTGACACACACAAACCGCTTTGGCATTTAAGATTGCGGTTTTGGGGGGGACCATCTTCAAATATGGCGATTCGTGTTACCTACACTGGTGCAACAAGTCGTCAGTCAAATATGAATGAATATTCAACGGAAAAGTTTTGCACTCGGCAAATAACAACAGCTACAAGACAAAAAGGAATGCAAATTTTGCAAGATGTGAAAAGGTTAACATAAATTATATTACCCAATTAGTGAGACGTGGATTTTTAATGATCCAATACAGAGGTGTTTGGAATTGAATTTATAGAATAACTTGATGCTCTAAAACAAAGGTCTCCAAACGTTTTAGCCTAAGGGCCACACTGACTCCTCCACTAAGTCCCAAGGGCCAAGATCTAACTAGTTCATCATACCAACATACTGTAGTTTTGAATTACGCGCAAATGTTCGTATTGGGACTAGCCGGCGAGCGAGATATCTATGGCGCAGGGCGCGGGTGTGGACTCCGCTCCATTCTCAATTTCGGCACTCACGGGCAAGTGTCAAAGACATTTCATTGTGGCGGAGATAGCCGATGCGCGAAAAGCGAAATATAGTGCGACTAGTGTGTTTTGTGACTATAGTCGTTAAATAAAAACATTTGATTATTATTTTGTATGATTTACTTACATAGTGAATTTTACAATATAATCAAAATAAACTATAACGGGCCGGATTGGTAGTGCTCGCGGGCCGGTGTTGGTCCGCGGTCCGTAGTTTGGAGACCCTTGCTCTAAAACAACATATACAATGGCATTCAATCACACACAACTTTGTAAAATGTGCGTTATTGAATGTCATTTTATCGCATATTGAATTCAACAATACTTTAAATTATCGCCTTTCCAAACAACAAATGACACTAAATAAGAGAATATCTAACACAATGGATGCAATGGATACTTCTGACCGAATATGGAAGAGGAAATATATAAAATTGAATGACTCAAATGGGATTCGTGCCGATCGAGAGACGCCCACGTGTGACTTGATCGCCGATAAATAAATAACACACGATTTCTCCCTTTTTCTTACCGAAATGAATGGAAAATACTTTTACCGAAAGATACCCGTTAATTAATCACATTGTTAGATCATTTGAGTGTATTCCATCCTGTCGTGTTGCTCATAACCGAGCATCGCGACTGTCGTGATAACCCTTGACGAATCCTATCCATCTATCCCCATACTCCGCGGTCGCGACTGACGTGATAACCCTTGACGAATCCTATCCATCTATCCCCACACTCCGCGGTCGCGACTGACGTGATAACCCTTGACGAATCCTATCCATCTATCCCCACATTCCGCGGTCGCGACTGCCGTGATAACCCTTGACGAATCCTATCCATCTATCCCCACACTCCGCGGTCGCGACTGCCGTGATAACCCTTGACGAATCCTATCCATCTATCCCCACACTCCGCGGTCGCGACTGACGTGATAACCCTTGACGAATCCTATCCATCTATCCCCACACTCCGCGGTCGCGACTGACGTGATAACCCTTGACGAATCTTATCCATCTATCCCCACACTCCGTGGTCGCGACTGCCGTGATAACCCATGACGAATTCCATCCATCTATCCCCACACTCCGCGGTCCGAAAAGCAGTTGATCTGTTGCGTATTTCATTTGGTCAGTACACCGCATTATGGCTCCTACTTTTATGCGCTTTCTTTTTAAACTTCCAGTGACTATAAGCCTCTCAAAACCGTGTTCTTAGCCACGAGCAATGTGTCCAAAGAATGGGAGGACTCATTGTAGGTATATTATCGACAATCTGTAGGTGATTCGGTATTTTGAGAATGGAAGCATTAGTTCTCCTTGCCGTCCATAAGTTCGTGATATCTTTCTCAAGCACCACATTTTAAATGCACCCATTTCACATCCCTCGCTTATCTCAGAGTCTACAAACATCTTCGCGTCGTAAATAAATATTATGAAGACAAATGACTTAACTGAGAATAAATAAAGGGTCTTTCAAATTGAGCGGTTTTTTTAATTCAATTTTTTAAAAATCTTGAATAAAACACAATTTTCTTTGATTTCAAAAAAACTTTTTATTGGTCATTAAAGTATAATGTATGACATTTAAACACAAAAAAAATATCCGCCAAATGTCCACCTCTTGCAGCTCCACAGATGTCCAAATTTTTGTCAAAATCTTCGATGACATTTTGGCATAATTGCGGTTCTAACTCACCAATAACGCGAATAATTGCGTCTTGCAGCTCAGGAATTGATCGGGGGTCATTCTTAAAGACTTGGCTTTTCACGTAACCCCAGAGAAAATAGTCCAACGGTGTCAGATCACATGATCTTGGTGGCCAATTAACATCACCGTTTCTGGAGATTACAATACATAAAATAATTCAACAATTTGAACGCGTTGTTGTATTGTATACAACTCCATTTTTATAAATGTCATACATTACATTTCTCAAATGTTACAAGACTTAGGCAAGTTCGCGACGCCATCTGTGTTTTATCCAAGAATTAAAAAAAAACGCTCAATTCGAAAGACCCTTATAACAAAACCTATACATTCAGTTAAATATACAGTCTCGGCAATTGAGGAGAAACCCTTATCTGAACGTATTTGATATGACTAAACACGATGTACGTATTAATTAGTATTAGGTGTAGTGTCAATGTAATAGTTACACCTACATACTAACTAATGAGTTAGTATGTAGGTGTCACTATTACTAAGAAATTAAATATTACGATTATTCAAAATAAAAATTACATGAAGGAAATTAAAATGAACCCTGCAATGCGTGTTTTTTTATATTTTAAAAATAAATATATATTTATGCGTTAACTATGTACTGGACGATGAAAAATACAATGAAACTTTTTTTTTTGTTTTATATATTTATATTTAAAAGAGTAAGTTTCATATGTGAATCACTGCGCATTTGTAAGTTAATTATATGATATAAATGAAATCATATATTTTACTTCACTTATTTTACACATATGTACTAAAGAATAAAAGAAAAAAAAAAAGATTACCTTGATAATAAAGTAATTTGATTTCAAACTGGAACAAATCACAAAAGTCATCTACGGCGCAACAAGTCAAACTTCAACTGCCAAATCGACCGGTAAAACAGTTTTCTATTAAACCTATGTGGTTTTAAAGTATGGAGATTATTGTATCACATTTGTAACAGTGCGTGAGTCGTTGTTTATACCACTCAACACAAAAATATTTAGAAAAACTTTGGTTGATTCATATGTGCATCATTGCGCACTGTAGGGTTAAGTTAGTTGATACTTATAATACATAAATTAGATTAGTTCTTAAGATATACATTTGTTTAAAGGTATAATTTGGCAAATGTTTGTATTATACTTGTCGATTACTTTATTAACCCTTATCATGGCATTGTAACACAGGTGTTACACTAATTTAGGGATTTAAAAAAAAATCCAGAAACTGGAACGTAATTTCAAATATGGCAACACATTCAAATACTATACATGCACTATTGTGTGCAGTGGTATCATCTGGTGATAAATATTGATAACGCTACAAGCTTTCAAACGACATCGGGTCAACATGTCTGGACAGCGTGGGTGCGTTTTGAAAATTAGGGCAAATAATCTAAATATCTTATTAATCACTACATGTAGAGAAAATTTTATTCAAACAATTTTATTTGTTGATAATTCAGCTATGTAAATGTTGTTCATGTTTTAGATTGTAGAATCATTTTATAGCCCTTTTTGTGTTTTATAAAAATTGATATTTTGGCAATGTAACGAACGTGGGTGTTTCATATTAAAAAAAACTATAAGGAAAAGTTGTGATTTTTCCCTCAATTTTCCTTCATAACTTACCATATAACAAGGAATCACCAAAGAAAAACGTTAAAATATTTGGATAAATTGTACTTTGCCAAGATAAGGGTTGAATAAAAATAAAAATTTCTATGATAATATAATTTATTTTGAGTTTTTGTAATCTGTGTTTGAACATGTGGAAGGAATGAATGAATACACAAATATAGCATGTAGTGAAAATGTGAGTGGAAGGCGTGTGAGAGGAGTACCAAGAAAAATGTTTTTATCAAGTGAATGATATTTTGAAAGTAGAAAGTCAAAGAAATCGTAGTTATATGAGAAGGTGTATGGATGTGGAAGAGGCTAGGGTTGTGTGCTCATATAGTATAAGGAAGTCTGCTACTTTAACTTCTCTGTCATCCCCAACAGGTAAATGGTGTGATTGTATATAAAGTGCTTGGCAGCCGAAAGTGATCGCGACTTATCGTGGCTCAGCTCTCGGTATGTGACCAAAAAATATTTATAACCAATCAACAGTTGAAGTGGTAAAAGTTTTTTAAAGATCACTCGCTGGACCATCGGAGAGTTGTTGAGCCAAGCTGGAGAGCCTTCAAAGTTTATCAATGACCATTAACCTCTTGCCTCAACACTTGTCTTCCTGCTGCTGTGGACCCTCGCGCTAAATTCGGATGAGCGCGTGTGCTCCGAGAGTGAAAGTGATTTACTGAGGAGGCTGTGAAAGACACGACCTGGGTTTAGTCGTGTTGTTAAATTGAGTCAACACGCTCTGCGTGAAGACAGGTGATAGAAAAAAAAAAGATTTTAAACTATACTCGTACATACGAAACACACTAAAGAAAGTTTCATGCATCCATGATAGTTTGAATTTAAACAAAAATTAGCAGAAAGCAAATACAATATGGGAGTCAAAAATCGGACCTGGGTTCAAAATGCAGAAAAAATATAAAAGAAACCAGTACTGTATCGGACTTAGGATTGGTTTTACTGCGAAAAGAAGTCAAACTTTATCTTAAAAATACGAGTGCACAGTACCCGGCGGTAAATAATACACATTGTTCTCAGAGCGTCGTCTCTGTCATTCATACATGTGTTCCGTCGCGATTTGTCAGTCGTTACCGGACCGGACTGTTAGCGCATTGTGCGACAGAGACGACGCTCTACAAACGATGTGGATTACTTACCGCCGGATACTTGTATGTCTCTTAGAATCGTAAATTATTTTAAGTGTCCTGCGACCTATTTCATATTGACTATCCTGGAAAACAGTCATTGCACATTGACCAACAGCAAAAAAGGCACAACGCTCGGCCGCTACTCCAGCTTACACATACGTGGTTTGATCTTTGAATTTTCAAGTTGATTATGAATTCTTAGATTTTTTGCTGTTAAGGTGTTCCTGAAGCCGTACACAATATTTCATAATATTTATAGTAATTTTTATTCAATAAAAGTGTGTTGTTCGCTTTTTAACATGTTTATTTTTTTATTACAAGCCATTTTTTTTTTATTTATTTATTTTACACATGACAAGAAATATACATAATTAAAGAAAAAACAAAAGGTAATTTTATTCGGGCACAAAATTTTAATGGATCTGGGTTTATTTGGCGACGTTTGTCAAAAACAAACTGACACATTTTTGCTAATTTGTAACAAGATGTATTAATTTGTCATTATTGTTAGTTTTATGTAATGTATTTACCTAAATAACTTGCTATTTATTAGAATCGAGGCTTATCATACCTTGAAATTGATAAAATAATTAAAATTACTGAACGTCGTTACAAGGTTGTATTGGGGCAAATTTGTGAAACGTCACAGGGGACATGCTACATTTTCTTTAGTATAAGGATTTATTTTACTTGCGATTAGTTAAAGCACTACTATCAATGTTTAAAAAATAACGTTAGAAAGGATTGTTTATGTATGAGAAACAATCCGAAATTATTTATAGATCAAGTTTTCGCTTTCTCCGTAAAAGAAACACATGGTTGAAAAATATCTCCACTCGACATTTGGCGGAGAAGATCGAAAAAGGTGGACGAGACGTCATAGAAAGTGTGTGCTTTATGGACGGTCAAGACAAAGAAAGCTCTTAAAGCGGTTTGGCCAAAACATGTGAGAATTTGATTGCACTTTGAGATAACCAGAGTAAAAACATAAATCTAGCTTAATTAAAAATTGAAGTCTTTATTTATTGTATACGAAACAGCTTCAGATTTAAAATGAACGACTTGAATAATTACGATATAGAAGTATTCAGTGCATTAAAATTAATTAATGATCGTTCTCATACCACACAAGTGTTTTTAAACTAAAAATAATCCGTGTAAATTTAAATTTATCACCCGAATTCGTGGCCCGACCTAAATACTAAATACTTAATATCTAATCGTAAAATTTCGTGATTTGTAAATTTCGTGTATCGGATATTATTGGTCGCAGCAGATGTAACAAATAGAATTAGTGTGGGATGGATGAAGTTAAGATCAGTGACGGGAGTTCTATGTGATCCGAAAATGCCAGTAAAGTTAAAAGGAAAAGTATACCAAACGATTGTCAGACCCGCACTCCTCTATGGCTCCGAATGCTGGACGATGTATAACTCTTACTCTAGGCAACTAGAAACTGCTGAAATGCGCATGCTAATATGGTCAGCTGGTGTGTCCCTAAGAGACAAAATAAAAAGCTCACGCATTCGTGGAAGCCTGGGTGTTACATACATCAACAGCAAGATGGAGGAGAGGCGATTAAGATGGTATGGGCACGTTGGACGCAGAGCACCCGATCACATTGTGAACCATGCAATCTCCATGGACCTTCCTCGAATAACAACCAGAGGAAGACCAAAGAATTCATGGTTGGTGCAAAAAGATAACCTGATGCAGAGGCACGGCCTTGGGGACGTAGTCCGGGACAGAAGAGCATACAACCTGAGGACGAGGAGAGCTGACCCCAACAGTCTTTTTGCAGACAGTGAGTTGGGATGGAGCCAGGGAGAAGAAGGTTATTATTGGTCGCAAACTTTAATGTGGGGTACTACGACAATTTTTTACAAAATAAAACTTTAAATACTACTTTCTCAGTAAAACAGTAAAGATTTAGTGTTAAGGTCGGACTATGAATTTAGGAATTGTAAATACAAAAAAATAGCCCATATAACATAGTTACTCCGTATTAGCTTTCGAATAAAATTAACTTCATGTGTTTATAGTAACTTTCAAACGAAAGTGAATAAATGTAGTGGTGTGGGTTGAAAAACATTTTATGTCCTCGCGACCGGGCTCGCCCTTTGTTAATGGGGTTTTAGGAACTGTGTTCCTTAAGGGAGAGATTATGATGATGGTTTGTTGATAAATAAAACTTGTTTAGATCGCAATGCGGAAAGAGAAATTTAATTGATAGACGTAGGTATTTATACTATTCTTGAATGTGTACGGGAATGCGCGCACGATATACCACCGTCTCGTTTCAGCATCCACAATACGATTCTTGTCATATGTAGATATCATTCTGTTTTGGGAACTGGCGCGACAGATGTGTTGCCTTCTCGCTCTAACATGGAATGCGCTCCACACCTGATAGTGAGTTGAATGACCGGCGTGTGGACCTTGCACTTGTTTGTTTCAAATTGTTAAGGTATGCAAAGGTCGTTTCACCGGTCATTGACCGCGCATACGAACGCCACAGGGTTTTATCTCAATTGAGGGGATGTAATGAGATGAACCCAGATTTTTTGACAGCTTCTCTCTTAAATTTATTTTGTTTTCCATTACCTTGAAATACATTGGAATGTGCAATTTTGGGATATATGAAAATACTAACTTGCTATCAATAAACCTACACTCATTCTGACTGACGAGATCCTTGAGATAGGAGGAAGAAACACTGCAGTGGATTTATTTTTAAATATTTTTATATTGAGCTCCACAAAGTTAAAGTCACTTATTGCAAGCACTTGGTGAGGTATCTTTGCAGTCTCTCAGTCACCAGCATCACTTGTTTAGCGTTTCGAAGGCATTGTTATGGAAAATAAATGTTATTTGAACACAAACACTAAGATACCGAGAACAACAGGCTCACAGCGAGAGATGGATTAATTAATCTTCGGATCTTTGATAGTCTTGCTTTTATTAATGGCGACAATGATTCGACGCGAGATAAAAAAAAATTGCGAAATGTCAACTTCGGATAAATGAAACCGCAAATACAGATCTCGTGGATATCGAGGGACTACTATATAAAGATAAAATATGTCAAGTTAGGGTAAAGGGTTCAAATGTCAAAAATATGATTATGTAAAGAAAATGTGAAAGGTTATCGAATAATTAGGAAATAAATATGAGAGATATTAACATGCATCAGAAATTAATTAACGATTTAAGCAAATAAATATATTTAATTGAATGTCTATCTCCATCAGCAAGACTACATGCATGACTCTAGCCAAAGAGCAAGTTTGATGCAGTGTGGCGATCGACGACACACCAATTGAACAAGTTACAACATTTAAATACTTGGGTGCTAGCATAATGTGCAATAATGACCTCTATGGCGAAGTGCTTGAACAATCACAAAAGGCCGCAGTTATTTCCGGATGTTTAAAGAACACTATCTGGAAAAACAAGCATATGAACATCCAAAGCAAGGTGAGGATATACAAGACCTGTGTCCGCCCCATAATGACATACAGCATAGAGTCCAGAGCCGACACTGTCAGAACCAAAAATCTCCTTCGAACCAGCGAAATGAAGGTACTCAGGAGTATCGCTGGCAAAACCCTTCGTGATAGAGTACGTAACACAGAAATCCGAAGGACGTGCAAAGTTGAAGATATTGTCAGTTGGGGACGACAGAAAAGAAGGTTCTGGAACGAACACGTATCCAGAACGGCGGAACCAAGAGCCGTAAGAATGCCCAGGTACAGTATCCCCCAAGCAAGGAGACCTCCAGGACGACCTCCCAAAAGATGGAAAGACAGCTGGCAGTCGACGTCGCAAGAGGCAAACAATGATGCAGGACCATATCAGGCCAACAGGCCTAAAATAAGATGAAGAAGAATAAGAAGAATATAATATAAAATATGAGTCAATATTGATTGTACTATCAAATTTGAATATGGTAATAGCATTTGAAATAGGTAATGCATGTTTACATAAACAATATACGACATTAATCGAATACTCGTAAAACAACTATTTTAGTATATCATGTAGTACATACCATACACACGTATTATCACGTCGTGTACCTTGTGGTAGACAGTCAAAAGAGATCTCCAAACTTTTCTATCTACATACACATCTTCTGCCTTCTCGACATTTATTCTACTTGTCATGCACAATCTTCCATATCCATTATTCTCACTTTATATTTTCAAAGTGTGGCCTGCTTAATCCAGCCACGTATTCTTTGGACTATCCCTTTTACGCACATCTTGTACTTCTTAATTGTATAGTCATTTGACCTGGACTTTCAAGCGGAAGGTCGTCAGTTCGAACCCCGCGCTGTGCTACTCTGCTTGATTGGCACAGGTTTTTTTTATCCGTCTAGTATTCGAGGGTTTCGGTCATGATCATTCAAGTCATTTGGTCACCTATGATTTCGGCCATATCTATCCTTTCAAAAAAGAGAAAACGAAAACATGCAGGTGTGCTCTGGTCGTCTCATTTCGGTGTACCATCGGATCCAGTACAGCTGTGTGGGCGGTGAGTTTGCTGGTGTGCAACGGCTCGGGATAGCGAGGGGATCCTCAACTGAGAGGCTCAACAATGATGACGACGCTCTTATCATTCATTCATTTTCTGCACATTTCCGAACCATCTCACCGTGGTCTTCCTTGTCTTACTCAACACACAACCCTTAAGTTCACATTCATCCCTAATCACTTCATTCTGTATTCTGTCGTACATTATCACTCCACGTATTCTTCTCAATGCACGCATTTTTATAACATTTATTCGTCTCCTTCCAATCTTTTTACACGACCCCGTTTCAATCTCATACATCAAAGTTGTCATCAAAATACTAATGTGGACATACAAAGTTGTCATCAAAATACTAATGTGGACATACAGAGTTGTCATCAAAATACTAATGATCTTACTAGATTTTGATACTGTCTTGTTCGAGTATATTTCTTTTAGTGCCCCATGGACATAGAAATAAATAGATATCATGTGTGGGTAATATTACGAGAAGCACAACTATTTTATCAAACTGGGACTGTTATTTTTTATCAGGTACTATCGCAATCGAACTCGAAACCATTTAATCATTCCCTTCCTGCGCTAAAAAAAATCGCGCGTTCCGGTGCTGTGTATTCAATACACATCCAAACACATGTAAAAATGAGCGATTTAAAATCGGAAAAATAAGAATATTCATAGTCAACCGCTTACATTAATTAAATTTGAAGTCAAAAGAGATAATCATTGAAATTTAATTGCTGAAAACATGAAAAAAACATCGGCTGACGTTCATAAAACGGGCGAAAAGGCCACCTCAAATGGATACCCGAGAGCTACTGAAGCGAGAGAAGCGAGCGAACTGAGATTCTATTTCTTGCATTCGCATATACCGAAGTAGAGTGAGAGTGAGACGTGATTAACGTCGCTTCCTCACCCATAGCGGTTTTTTTTAGAATGAATATACCTACGTCACACACTGGCACACGTTTGATTGTATTGGTGAATTTATTCCCGATTTTCACAAAATATCTCTGATGTAGCTGATAAGTGTTAATTATAATTAATATTATTTTTTCATTCAATGCGTAAATGTATTGGGGAGGAATACTTAAAATCTGAACCCAGTATTTATTATATTTATAGATATATTAATGTTTTTAGAAGCAATGTGTATTAGTTACAAGGAAGGAAGGGTTAAGGAAGTCAAGTAGCTTATCGAATAGACCACGGAGGTCTTCAAAATATAATGAAATCATTAAACAATATTGTTACTGAAACAGAATATGAGATGTGAAATAAAGGCATGTAAATGTAAGCAGTATTATCAACCGGATATCGAGGTATGTCACCGGCACCGGTCACCAGTCTTGGCCTCACACGCCGCTAGAATATTCATTAACTAGCCGCGCGCGCCAGCTGAAAGCGTGTCTATTTTGACGGAATGTGTATTAATCTAACTTCTTGTCCGTTTGGTTCCATCCAAGATTACACGATTTTGAGAATGACGACGAGTGTAGGAAAATCGGGACTAAACAGAATCGTGACAACTTCCGTAGTTTGGTTGATAAGACCGTAGCCTGTCTTCCAGCCCGAGGATCACGGATTCGAGTACCGTTGGTACTCAATTTATTATATTTTAAACATATATATTTTATTTATTTATTTTACAATACATAACAACGAAGGAAGACATACGTTTCAATAATCATAAAAAACATATTCCCTTTCCCCCATCATGCTTAATTACTATGCTCAGATACCGTAGACCTGCTGGCTGACTAACTATGTAGGTATTAAAAATAAAAAAATAAATAAAAATAAATATTAGGTTTATTGACAGCAACATAGTATGTACAAGATCACACCTCAATAACACTTCTAAAACACATAAATTGCAGACAATACATCAGACACAGAAGGTCTGGGCTCATCTAATAGCATCCCCTCGGCCAAAATACACCCCACCAATATAGGGCGAACCCAGCCACGGGGACACCAGATGATTTTCAGCCCACACCCTTAAACACGTAGAAACAGGAATATATACAAAAAAATAAACACAGAAAATAAATATAGTAGATGACAAAAAAAGAAAAAAATACATTCAAGAGAGAGTACACCAAAAGGTCCGGGCTCATCCCACAAACATTCCCACGGCCGAGATACACCCCACCAATGTAGGGCGAGCCCGACCGCAAGGGCATCAGGGGGCTTCCATCCCACACCCCCGCATATCTAGATTAAAGAATAAATATAATAAAAAAGAAAAAAAAAACAAAAACGTATGGCAGAAAACAAAATAAAAAGTAAACCCACATATACCACCTCAGGTTAACTGTCAGCAAGAACGAGGAAAAAAAAAAAAGAAGAGAAAAGCCTCAAAGGAGTCCAAATTTTACATAATGACAAATGGGAAGTAAGATAGTTGAGACAACATTGAAATAGTTAGGCAGTAATACATTGAAATAGATAAGCAGTTTTAAAAGAATTAATGAGGAAATGACGCACAAACACGTATGCACAATCCTCGATTCACCACCAGCGAAAAGAGAGAAAATAAAGAAAAGCAAACAAGAGACCCATTAACCACTGAGAAACCCATTAACCACCCAGAAGATAACGCTTTAGAGCATCTCTGAAGGTATAACTATTCACCCGCTCCTTCAAGGCCTGGGGCAACTCATTCCAGCATTTGCTGGCTGAGTATGAGTATTACAATACTATGCTCAGATACCGTAACCTGCTGGCTGACTAACTAGGAATAACTATGCTCAGATACCGTAGACCTGCTGGCTGACTAACTAGGTATTACTATGCTCAGATACCGTAGACCTGCTGGCTGACTAACTAGGTATTACTATGCTCAGATACCGTAGACCTGCTGGCTGACTAACTAGGTATTACTATGCTCAGATACCGTAGACCTGCTGGCTGACTAACTAGGAATTACTATGCTCACATACCGTATACCTGCTGACTGACTAACTAGGAATTCCTGTTTTAAGTCAAGCAGCTTATAACACGTGACAATTAAATGGTCTTAATATTGAAAAGAACATAAAAAACCATATCAAGATATAGGTGAGATTAGCACTTTTATAGTTCAAATAACAAATTACAAAAAAAAATACAATAGCAACATATTCTTAATTGGTTTGAAGAGATTGCCACATGTCAATAAGCCTGAAGTATACTAGGTTGAAATGTATACAGTGCAAGTGTTATTCAAAAGTATACTCGTTCATTATTGGGGGTATCTCTCTTATTGGCCGATTGTTCTTGGCACTATATATTATATAAATACCACCAAGTCGTATATGTCAGGGTAGATACAGAGGACAGAGTGCCAGATTTTTCGATAGCGAAATTAGTTTAAGAGGTCTCAAGTGAAAATCAGACTGGGTTACAACGAAAATCAAACCAGCGAACCCCAGGTTGAAAGAGCTACGTTTTATAAACGAAGCCAGAGCGATCGTCAAATTATTCTATACTAAAAAACGTAATCCAAATACTTATTAGAAATTATACATTTTGTCTAATTGTATGATACAAATAATGAAAACAACATAAGTTCAATGCCATCATAACGAAATTCATGAGGCGATGAAAAATATTACATTTAAACTGTTTTATGTCAGAAGGAAAATGTATACATATATGTTGCACAGTATTTTATTCTAAGAATTATGCATTTTGACTACTGAATTTTTCATAGCATTATGTACTTGTTAATTATTATTTCCGTCATCCAAGTTCGTTGATTTGAATACCCTGAAATCCACCTTTATAAAATCCATATAAAAAAAGCCATACATGTACTGGGTGAGGAAGCCCTCGCATGGGATGGGTGAGGAGACCCTCGCATGGGATGGGTGAGGAGACAGACTCTCGACCATTATTTCCTTAAGAATAGTCTGAGCAATGCATACAATCTTTCTCGATCGTAAATGTTCCTCGTCCGTTCAACATGTTGCATCCGCACTCGCACTTAATTCTTCATTAATTTATAGTCACATATCTGCATTTACTGTCCAAAACTCCTTAAATATTTAGAACAACAGTGGTTTTTTACGTTTTGTCACACTGCCTCCTTTCTTTTAAATTGTAATTGGCACAAACCATCCTCTTAATAGACTGGAATGCCTTCCTTCCTCAGGTTCAATCCTGAGGATTGGTTAGCAGCAAAGCCCTGCATCTCCTCCTCCACTCCGCTCGGTCTTCAGCGATCCTCTTGAGCTCTGTATAGGAGGTGCAGTCCATATCGTGGCATATTTGCTCCAGATACTCCCGGCGAGGACGCCCTCTGCCAATCGATCCCTCAATCATTCCCTACAGTGTACTGTGCAGGAGATTTTCATGTCGCAGCATATGACCCATCCATCCTGCACGCCTTTTCGGTATGGTGTTTGACAGGTGCCTGGTTTCTTCGATCCTGCTGAGAACCTCGTCATTTGTAATATGGTCCTCTCCAGGAAATCCTTAGGATTTGTCTATAGGTCCACATCTCGAAAGCCTCCAATATAGAAATGCCTAATTAACTAATAATAATAATTTTGATACCCTTGGGCATTTTCGGTCGAAAAACATTCGTTATATTTATCTAAGGTTTTGTTAAAACGGGATTCGTTTAACATATTATTTTAAGTACGTTTTTTCGATTAAACAAAAAATACTCATTAATCTGAAAAAATCGTTACATCGGTATTCGTTATAATGATATTTAACATGTAGTTAGATATTAAGAGGCGTGAAGTTAAGGCAGATTGGAGACTTAACGAAATTATATGCTTATAAAATATTTACAGTTCGAAAATCATACGTTGGCGAGCGATGTTCTTTGTTCGAGATCAAAGAAAATTTTCTCTTAATGACAATTTTTACGAAGTGTTTAAAAGACACGTGTACGGGTGGGTGTGCACGCACGTGTAAAAGTGTCACGCGGTCGGGACTTTCGCGGAAAGTGGTGCGACAAATGAGATACAGACGTGTACACAGATTTCTAAAATTTAAAACGATATTACGAAGAGGTCTCGTAATGTTTTTATTAAACCTGTACCAATAGTGAATTGATATATTTATTGATTGAAACAAATTATAAAAAAATTACTGTATGAATTGGAACTTGTGTATATAGTGTTGAAAACAAGAAAGAAGAGGAAACGAGGCTAAAATCTCAGAATAGAAGACAAACGTTCTATGACAAAGGTAGGAAGATAATATTGGTTTATTGTGTGCAAACTTGTGCACTTCAGCAAGTACGCATTGTATTACACTTTTGTTGTACACAGCACAACCTTTACATTTTAGACAGATTAAATAGAGTTCCGATGGCAGGGAAAAATTTATTTCCATGACGGTCGGCAGGTATAATGTTTTATACAGCGTTATTTTTGTGATGCTTACTAGCACTATAAAAATGTGTAATATGCAGCATATAAGCAATTGAAAAACACAAATTCAGATATAAAATGGTCCAAAAGTAAAACCAACCCGGAATTGAATATTTATTTATTTAACACTTATATTGCAATGCAATCTGGCGGGCTTATTGCCAGGCGGCAATCTTTTCCAACCAACCAGACAAAAGTAAATGAAGCAAGTTACGTGGTCGCATAAATCATTCCAATGACTATCCATCCCCACGAAATCCATAAACACATACGTGAGCACATTACCCACGAATCCCTCAAAGACGGACAATCACCCGAACATTATTTTTCATATAAATAAATAATAGGTTTATTGATAGCAACATAGTATGTACAGATTATATTTAAATAACACTTTTAAAACACATAAATTGCAGATAATACATTAAATACAGAAGCTATCAAAAGGTCCGGGCTCATCTAATAACATCCCCTCGGCCAAGATACACCCCACCGATATAGGGCGAACCCAGCCACGGGGACACCAGATGTTTTTCAGCCCACACCCTTATAATAGTGAGATATCATCAATCAAAAGGAAAGGAAGGGATGGTGGAGAGGAAAGGAAAAGAAAAATCAGGAATGAAACACGTTATTTTACTGACTAAAAATTAAGAGTTTTTTCAGTCGCTTTTTAAAGCATGCCGAGGACGTTGCGAGTCTTATATTGGTTTGTAACTGATTCCAGAGTCTCACTGCACGGACAGTAAAGGACGACGTACAGAAAGAGGATCGGTGAACTGGAAAGGCCAATAAACAATCTCTGTTTGAGCGTAGCGCTAATCCATGATTGGAAAGAAGCTGAAAATTTGAAAATTGAATACGGCACGAAGTAAACCTGGGTCGCTCGCTTACTAAGCACGGATGCTAACCGTTGGACCACGACTGCCGGCAGGTTGAATTGTACACAATAAAAGAGTTATTAATACAAATGGACACTTATTACAAACCCAATGTATGAGACTTACAAATTGGACACTTATTACAAACCCAATGTATGAGACTTACACGTAAGCAATGAAAAATCTGTAATTTGGTTAATTAGATTAAAAGATATGCTGTAGAGATGCGTGCATTGAGAGTACACGGAGTGACAATGCATGACAAAATACGAAATTAAGTGATAAGGGATGAATGTGAACTTAAGGTTGATGTATTAAGCAAAATAAATAAGAATACGTTGAGATGGTTTGGGCATGTAAAACGAATGAATGAAGAAAGACTAACAAAACAATGCGGATGTAAGTGGAAGGCGTATGAGACGAAGACCAAGAAAATAATGGTTAGATCAAGTCAATGATATTCTGAAAGTACAAAGGGAGAGAAATCGTAGAAGATGTAGAAGATAGATGTGGAAGAGGCTAAGGATGTGTATCGAGTTAGGAAATAATGGAGCTCTGTCATCTCTGCTTACTCCGATAGGAAAGTGGCGTGATGTTATGAATGTATTATAAAATTAAAGAAAATAAAACAATTAAAAAATCACGATTAAAATACAAAGAATAATTATTTTGACATTGATCCTACGATCAAGGCCCTGCCAATACTATTTGTATTGAATTATAGCATAAATTGCGGTCAAGTAATGTGGCGGTACTTAACTTGTCCGTCGGGCTGTAGCCATAATAAGCCTCTCTCTTGACTACTCGTACTTAACTGTAAGTAACCTTACTTGGGGTTAACTTAGGTCACGACAGGGTTAAAGACAATGGTCAGTTCTGCGACTAACTGAGTACAAAATAAGGTTATTATTATCTATGGAATCAGGTCTTAGAGTTTATATCGCGTTTTCGCCGCTGATTAGAGAAATTTATATAACGAAAAAGGACTGAAATTGAGGATTGGAACTTTCTCGAAAAGTCAACACTATGGAGACACATAAACAAATTCATGAAGTTTCATGAAATATATTATAATTATAAGCGATTCCTTCAAGGTAAATAAATAATATGTTACATACATACCGTCATGCCATTTCCCTGTCAGGCTAGTCACAGATGAAAGAACACCAGTCTTTCCTATTTCAACACAAATTATTCACCTCTTCTACGTCCATACACCTTATCATACAACTCCTACGTTTTTTCTGACTTTCTACGTTGCCTTCTTTGAAAATATCGTACTTTTTCTCCCACTCTCATGTCTTGCACTCACCTTTGTGCTATTTGTTTTGATAGTTTTTCATAATTTATTCGTTCCACACGCCTAAACCATCACACAGTGCGTTTCTTCAACATACTCAATACCTTAGCCTTAAATTTATACTAATCCCTGATCGATTTAATTTATTACTCCGAGTATACTCAAAAGTGCACGCATTTCTACAACGTTTATACGGCTCCTGTCAGTCTTTCTCATGCCTATGTTTCACACCCATACACCAAAGTTGACACCAAAATATAATTGTTTTGGACAGATAAATAAGTCATATTTATGATACAAGTTAAATAAGAAATCAGTAAACATTTTCACTTTCACAAATTGACGAGAAGAAATTTAATAGATTTTCATCGTGAGCAATTTGCTTACTTTAAAATCAACCGATGCTAAATTTAAAATTAAACTCCAAGATCTTTTAGAAATGCAATCTACGATAATGTAGCGAGATTCCACAACTCGTCTCTACAATTTGTAAACATCTAGAATTTTTTTAACGAATACTAAATGCAGCCAGCGTTAAAAAAATGCCTCGAGCTTTTATTCACTAGCCCTACTGAATTGATCACCATACGTTGTGGGGGCGCAGAATTCACTCATGGTGGAGAAGGTACAAAAAAAAATCTACGAAATCTCTACATTAGCGAATTTGGTGTCTATCCATGGCTTTATCCTACTCAGTTTCTGGTGGGCATCCCCGGGTATACATACACCTTGAGCGTAAGAAGAGATCTGCGTCTCCTGGTATACGTTGCCAAACTCGTTCGAGGAGTTGTGAGCTGTCCAGCATTACTACAAAGATGAGCGTTAAATGTTCCTAACAATTACACTAGACTGCGCCGGTAAGAACTGTTCTCAATAACATACGCAAGAACGGGTCTTCCAGCCGCTATGCCTGTTGGAAGGGCCTTGACTCTTTTGAACCCGCTTCGGATATTGACATACTCGTATTTCATATCACATTACCAAAAGCAAAAGTAAATTTTCTTCTAAGATTGAGCGCGTTAGAAAGCACTCACCAACGTACTTAAGTGACTTTGAATATATGTGTATGTTTGTGTGTATATACGAGTATGCATATACATTATTTTTTATTTTGTATATATTTTTTTTATTCCATATAATTTTTCATTATTTTTAATATTAACATTTCTTGTATTTCTTAAAGTAATTGAGCTAAGCCAGTTTTGAGAAAATAAATAAATTATTGTATTACACTTTTGTTATATAAAGCACATCCAGGATCACATTATTGCAATGTGGCAACCTTTTCCAACCAATCAGTTACGTTACGTTAAAAACAGACTGGTCACTTGAACACAACCCTTTATGGCTAGTTTTATCAAAATTTATGATTTTATAATGAACACTAAACACACAAACTACACCTAAAGCCGAATGTGTCATCTATCACATATCGGAAGATATGTAGGTTTCTTTCCATTTCATCTTTCTTTGGTAAGTTTTGTGCGCTTTTTTTTACTAAATAAGTGTTTCTAAAAATACACAGATGCCGCCAGTAAGTACGCAATAAAATGGCCGCAGCCACTATCTTCATACACATTCACACAACTTAAATATGTTTTAAGTATTAAAATATTTTTAATCTTTTAATAACAGTGAGTTCAAATCACGACTTAGAGCCGTCTTGAGAAGAATCTGCTCTCTAAACAGCGCTATACAAATTTACTTATCTTTATTGTTGATACCCTTTTTAAAAAGTCTGAGTTCTAACAGGAATTGATCCCGTAACTTCATCCCCCCAATCGAGATACATCCCCATTAATAAAATGCTGTTTATATCATATCTTGATCAAGTTAACATGTCCTATATTATGTTCATGGAGAGACAGCAAGGGAAAATAATAGATGGAAGTTAAATAGGTAATAATATATCTTAATTACCGACTGCCATAAGGCTTTCATTTTCGTTGGCAAGCTTAAAACAGGGACTTAAAAATATTTAAATTCTCTTCAATGACAAAATATCCCCAAAAGTTATATTGTCCTGTCTTTTCCGATTATTCTCCTCCTTTATCAGTATTTGGTGACATATTTTGTTATACTGATGTTTTTTAATGCTTATTTGGACATAACGTTGTAATTTAATGCTTTAAGTATGCTTATTTGGATATAACGTAGTAATTTAATGATTTAAGTATGCTTATTTGGATATAACGTAGTAATTAATTGCTTTAAGTATGCTTATTTCGATATAACGTAGTAATTTAATGCTTTAAGTTTGCTTATTTGGATATAACGTAGTAATTTAATGCTTTAAGTATGCTTATTTGGACATAACGTAGTAATTTAATGCTTTAAGTATGCTTATTTGGGCATAACTTAGTAATTTAATGCTTTAAGTATGCTAATTTGGATATAACGTAGTAATTTATTGCTTTAAGTGTGCTTATTTGGATATAACGTAGTAATTAAATGCTTTAAGTATGCTTATTTGGATATAACGCAGTAATTTAATGCTATAAGTATGCTTATTTGGGCATAACTTAGTAATTTAATGCTTTAAGTATGCTAATTTGGACATAACGTAGTAATTTAATGCTTTAAGTATGCTTATTTGGGCATAACTTAATAATTTAATGCTTTAAGTATGCTAATTTGGATATAACGTAGTAATTTATTGCTTTAAGTATGCTTATTTGGATATAACGTAGTAATTTAATGCTTTAAGTATGCTTATTTGGATATAACGTAGTAATTTAATGCTATAAGTATGCTTATTTGGACATAACTTAGTAATTTAATACTTTAAGTATGCTTATTTAGATATAACGTTGTAATTTTACGCTTTAAGTATGCTTATTTGGATATAACGTAGTAATTTTACGCTTTAAGTATGCTTATTTGGATATAACGTAGTAATTTTACGCTTTAAGTATGCTTATTTGGATATAACGTAGTAATTTTACGCTTTAAGTATGCTTATTTGGATATAACGTAGTAATTTTTCATAAAGCAATTACCACGAATCTACGTAATCCTTCTAATTGATTGAAAAAGAATGCCGTATGATAATAAAATAGCCATTATACTTGAGAAAATGTAGGATGTCCCCTGTGACATTTGAAATGTCACGTCTCAAAGGGATGGGGTAAACTCGTTTTTTTATAAATCGAAAAATTGTTTTTCTCTAAACTGACGTTTTAATTCCTAATTTTCATTATACTGATTTTCTAATGTATTGTATGATTTGTATCCATCTTTAAATAGGCCAAGATCCACTATGAATTAATACTAATTACGAATATTTAATTTTAGGTATAAAAAAAATTTAAAATCCAACTATCGTATACCCCATCCCTAGCCAATGCAGACTAACGTACTGACTTTTGACAAACGTTACCAAATATTATTTGATTTTAACAAACTGTCACATTTTTGCTAATTTGTAACAAGATGTATCAAGTTGTCATTATTGTTAGTTTTATATAATGTTTTTACCTAAATAACTTGCTATTTATTAGAATCGAGGCTTATATTAAAGTTGATAAAATAATTAAAATAACTGAACGTCGTTACAAGGTTGTATTGTGGCAAATTTGTGAAATGTCACAGAGACCATGCTACATTTTCTCAAGTATAGTAAGTATAATTCACTATAAATTGTTAAAAGAAATAAAAAACGTTTTTTTTATTTAACAATGAATTACGTTGTTATTTCACTAATTACATTAATCCCTTCGGTGATTAATGTAATAACATAGTAATTTATTGTTGAATATGCAGAGTTCCATAAGAGACAAAGTCGAAAGCTTTCATAAACATGTCGGTAATTAAAAGAAAATGAAAAAAGTAATATTCGGTAATAAACTGGTAATTTATTACTTCACAATAGTGTCTAAATAAATAATCGAACAAGTAATTTTAATTAAAAATAATACTTACACAACCATACTTCTCACTATATTATTGTGAACTCAATTCTATTTGTTATCTTGACACTTAAAATACAATAATAAAACTTTTTCAAACAATAGAACAAACTAATAACAGAAGTACTACACACACTGTTACTTAAGCTTGAAAAATATATAAAACAACAGTTAAAAACACGATAACTTGTTGCTAATGTAGCCTTAAATCACTTCACACGTAGACCAACTCTCGAGACACAAAGGCGACCATAATACACGCGAGAAAACGAATAAGTCGAAATAATCGCCGATTCAAAAGGATCGCGAGGAAATTGCTTTAACTCTTAAGAGACGAGAACGCGTGAAAAATTCTCAAGTCGGGATTAATGTGGGCTCCGCGGGAAATGAGTCGACAAAGCGCTCTTATCGCGCTACACGTTAACTCCGTATGAAACTCGCGTACAGACTGATCTGGTTTCGCTTTATCGGCGGATAGCGAACACTCGACAACGGCTGGCTCGAGCCTCCCGGCCTGTAGCGAGAACAGCTGGCGAGGAAAATGAGATAGCGACAACGGACCGTGTTTGCTAACAAAATACATAAAGAATATCAAACGAATATAAAGTCTCATTGCGGGCTGAATAATGAGCTACTGGGTGTGTTGAATTTTTTAAACGAAAATCATAGTACTCGTATAAATAGGCCACAACCCGTACGATGGTTCACGTCGAAGAAAGAATACGAGAATTGAATTTTGAATACGAGAGAGCGAGAGAGGAATACTTGGATTCTCTCCGAAAGTAATTCGAAATTTGAATCGAGGTGGGTCCGTGATACTGAACGAATTTTAAATACCTAGCTAACAATTTTTGAACCGGTGTAAAAGGGGACGATGTATAAATGATATATATAAACAAATTATATATTTATGAATATATATTTTCATAAATGTAGAATTTGTTTTACTTCCGTGAATATTTCACGGGTTGCAACTAGTTTATTTAAATTCTTTAACGTAAGAATCCTTAAGTCCTTAATCACGTTACAAGAAAGCATTGAATATACGATTAAATAACAAAATATTATATTATTTATATTACAAGGAAATAAAACAAATTTTTATTAAAAAAAAAACATTTTTCGTGAGAGAAAAAACAACGCATTCATAATGACATTCCCGAGTATGGTTGTAGCGTTGCATTCAATTCCAATTAAAATCTTTCCAATATATGCATGTCATCACGCCTTTTCAGTGTCGGGGTAGGAAGAGAGGACAGAGCGCCAGATTTTCCTATCTCGATACACATCCTTCGAATCTTATCCATCCATACACCTTATCATAGAGCTACTACGATTTCTATGAATTTATATTTTCTTCTTTCAAAACATCGTTAAAATAATTTTGCATAAGTCCATAAAAAATAAAGCCTTATTTCCTCAAAATGTCAAAACACAAAATATGAATTGGTTCTATTTTAAATAGATACGACGGTGAAATAATCATGTATTGTTTGTGCTCCCCTGAAGATGAGGTGAAAGCCTTGAAACCGGTAGGGTTATACCGTTACAAAAAAGTGGAATAAACAGTGTTTGATAAAAATAAATTACAATGATATATTATTGTAATGCATTACGTTTAAGTTGTATACAGAACAATCTGAGGGTTTATTGACACGTGGCAATCTCTTACAATCAACCAGAAATACTTCATTAGAATATATACTCGTACAAAGTACACAAAAATAGAGCATAGGAAACATCGTATTAAAATGGTGATAACCTACATAAATGATTCTGTTGGTTTCAAAAATACGTACCATCACCCCATTTCCCAGTAGAGGTTAACAGAGAGGACAGAGCGCCGTACATTCGGATCACGATACAATACTACATCGCTTGTTTTACAAGTACGCACCCTCTCATAGTTAAAATTTTCTGACTTTTTAAATTAACTTGTTTCAAAATTCCGTTTACTCGGTTCAACCACAATTCGCATGGTTCTGAACTCGACCACACCTTAACATTTAATAACTTAATACCGAATTTTGTCCTACATCGTCACGCAACATATTCTCAGTAAACGATTTTTTTAGCATTATTAATTCGCGGTAAAAGAATAATGGTTTTATTCTTAATGTAAGATTTACAATAACAGAAACTATAAACAAAAACGTATAAATTGATATGTTATCTCACTTTTGTTAATTGGAAAGATACAAGATTATACAGGCGGCCCTCGACTTTTTTTAAATTCTAATTTTTCAAGATTTTTGTCGATAGTGCAAAAATTGTTCGCTTCCATGCAGTCGCTCTCACTTTTTTGGAAGAACTATAATATATGGAACACAATAAACAATATGGCAATGAAAGGTTCCTGGCAACAATTATGCCCACAAATGATGAGTGATTTTATAAATTCTAAAGAAACTCCGGAAACTATCACAGATGAAATAGTTAGCCTAATGAATGAACTAAACTTGGACGTCAACAACGAAGATTTTAATGAGTTGATTGAATCTCACTCAGCACCTCTGTCAAATGAATACTTAATTCAGCAACAAGAGTTAAATGAAATACACAATGAAAGTGAGGAAGAAGAAGCTGATAAAATCGTGAAGACTTTGACAATCAAAAATATAAATGAAGCCTTCATGCATCTTGACAAATTTTTGACTATCATGGAAGAATGTAATCCCAATGGAGAACGTATATCTCAAGTACGTAGGGCGATTGAGAAATACACAGCATGTTATAGAACTCTTTATCAAGAAAAGAAAAAAAAGGTGGTATTCAACTAACTCTTGACAAGTTTATAAAGAAAACACCTGAAAGCACTTAAACACGCCTCGTTAACTTAATTACGTATATTGATAAATAAATATTTTTAATACATTATTGACAAATAAATATTATTATTAATAAATAAATATTTTAAAATACAATTTTTGATGGTTTTTTTACATCCCTCTACTTTCGAGCATTCAACATTCGCACACATTTTCAGGAACCAATTATGTGCGAAAGTCGAGGGCCGCCTGTACTCGTAATTGTAATTGATGTCATGGAAACTGATGTCGAATTAATTGTAACTATTAAGCTAAGAGAAAAGTGACAAATTGATTAGCTTCACTTTGATATATTTAACTTTTACAAAGTTTCGGTTAAATCTAACCTTCAATTAAAATTAAACGAAACGGAGATAACTTTTGAAATATAACCGCTAATTTACGTATACTTTGGTTATGTCATCTAACCTCCTTTGTAGCCCATTTGGTAAGGTACCTGTCTTTCAACATTTAGGTAACGGGTTGAAACTCAATTTATATTAAAAAAGTTTCAGTGTTATTGTCACTATTTATTTATTGTATTTAACACTTTTATTGCAAATACAATCTGGCGAGATTATTGCCAGGCGGCAATCTCTTCCAACCTATCAGACAAAAGTAAATTAAGCAAGTTACATGGTCGCATAAATCATTCAAATGACTATCCATCCCCACGAAATCCATAAACACATACGTGAGTATATGCCCACGAACCCCACAAAAAACGGACAATCACCGGAACATTATTTTTCATATAAAGTGAGATATCTTCAAGCAAAAGGAAAGGAAGGGATGGTGGAGGAAAATAAAAAAATCAAGAATGAAACACGTTATTTTACTGACTAGAAATAAAGAGTTTTTTCAGTCTCTTCTTAAAGCGTGCCAAGGACGGAGCGAGTCTTATATTGGTTTGTAACTGATTCCAGAGTCTTACTGCATGGACAGTAAAGGACGACATAAAAAAAGAGGAGCGGTGAACTGGAAAGGCCAATAGACAATCTCTATTTGTGCGTAGCGCTAATCCATGATTGGAAAGACGCTAAAAAAATTCGGCGAGATAAGATGGGGGCGGCGGGACAGTTAAAGACATTATACAATAGAGACAGTATGTGAATTTGGCGTCTATTTCTAACATTCAACCAGTTCAATGCCTTCTGGTATGAAGTTATATGATCGTACTTTCGTAGGTTGAAAATAAATCTTAGACACACATTTTGAAGACGCTGTAATTTGTCCAGCTGTTCCTCTGTAACATCCAAGTAACATACGTTACTTAACCTTTCCTTCCCTGTGATGGGTATCTTCTACACGTTGCTTCTAATAACCATCAATATCTCTATAAATATAATAAATACAAGATTAAGATTTTAGGTATTCCTCCATAATATATTTACGCATTGATTTAAAATAATATTAATAATAATCAGAATTTATCGACTACATCGTAAGTATTTCGTGAATATCGGAAACAAATTCGCATTTAAACGCTGTGAGTGCCTCGATCTTGGGTCTTGACGATAGGTGAAAAGTATGCGGGAAGCGCGACACTATATTCGCATCTCACTTTTGCATACGTCACTGAATAGCGAGGAGCGCAATTGTCTCAACCTCGCAAGTGTAAGACACGCCCGAGTTAGCCAACAACCCTGCCGCGCCGCAGTAGCTGTTGAGCTGGCAACGAGACTAGACCTACGCCCGTTCCGTGAGCGGTGCCAGATGGTTTTTTAATGTTTTCAGCATATAAATCTCAATTATTATAATTTTTAACTTCAATTATAATTAATTAAGGGGATTATCTATGAATCTTCTCATTTTTCCGATTTAAAATCGCTAATTTTTTATCGCGTACTCACTACCCATCACCGGAACACGCGTTTCATTTTTATCACCGTAAGGGAAGGGTTAAGGTCGCTTTAGCATTTTTATGGTTACTAAGAAGAGATTGCTACATGGCAATAAACTCGTCAGGTTTTACTGTACACAACAAACATTTAATACTGTTAATATAACGATATTAAACACAATTTAATTTTCGGTTATTTTTATTATGCCTAATCGAACTTTAACTGCAAGATTTCTTATCTCTTGTGCAATTTTTCCTTTTTGCTGCAAATTTATTTAAAATTTATAGTAACACTAAACATACCTTTAATTTTTAGTCTCGATGGAGTTAACAACGTTCAAATTGAAGTTTAATCTCAAAAGGGTGTCGCCTGCCTCCGGGGTATAAATCATAGTATACATAGGCCAAAACCCATACGATGGTTGTCGTCAAAGAAATTATACGAAAATTAAATTTTGAATACAAGAGAGCGAGAGAGGAGTACTTGGATTCTCTCCGAAAGTAATTCGAAATTTGAATCTCGGTGGGTCCGTGATACTGAACGAATTTGAACCGGTGTAAAAGGGGACGATGTATAACTCTTACTCAAGGCAACTAGAAACTGCTGAAATGCGCATGCTAAGATGGTCAGCTGGTGTGTCCCTAAGAGACAAAATAAAAAGCTCACGCATTCATGAAAGCCTAGGTGCTACAGACATCAACAGTAAGATGGAGGAGAGGCGGGTGGATTGAGATGGTGTGGGCACGTTGTACGCAGAGCACCCGATCACATTGTGAACCAGGCAATCTCCATGGATCTTCCTCAAATAACAACCAGAGGAAGACCAAAGAATTCATGGGTGGTGCAAAAAGATAACCTGATGCAGAGGCACTGCCTGGGGGACGTAGTCCGGGACAGAAGAGCATACAACCTGAGGACGAGGAGAGCTGACCCCAACAGTCTTCGCAGACAGTGAGTTGGGATGGAGCCAGGGAGAAGAAGAAAAGGGGACGATGTATACATGATATATATAAACAAATTTTACATTTATGAATATATATTTTCATCAATGTAGACTTTGTTTTACTTCCGTGAATATTTCAGGGGTTGCATCTAGTATAATGTATTTATCTACAATATATGCAAGATGATAATCAACCAATCAAGAGTATTTATGAACAACTATGGTGTATGAGAGTAAAACGTGGACGTGGAACTTAACTAAAAAAAACGTATAAATGTTGTAAAAAGAATACACGGGGTGACAATGTATGACCGAATACGGAACGAAAGGGATATTATATTATTAGGGATGAGTGTGAACTTAAGGCTAATATGTTGAGTAAGATGAAGAAGAGCATTCTGAGATGGTTTGGGCATGTGGAACGAATGAATGAAGAAATATAATACCAAAAAGGAAAGTCTGGTGCTATATCCTCTCTAACCCCAACAGGGAGACCGAGTGATGGTATGTATATAATATCTATATACTCCGGTTTATGTTTTTGAAAAGTCATGTTGAGTTAATTTGTTGATCTTTAACGCTACTTAAAAATAAATAACTGATACATCTATATAAATAAAAATGTAAATGTTCGTTAATCGAAAATCTCTAATCTCCGAAAATTCTTCACCGATTGCTTTGAAATTTTGACAAAAGGTTGCATTCGTAAACAAGCATGTTTATATAATTTTTTTTATATACAGTTGTATATGAAAAAGTATATAAAACAGACGAAATAATGGGAGCGCCCCCTGCCGCTCACACGGTTGCGAGCACGGTGATCGCGTTCTGCAGATTCAGATCTGCTTCGTTCTCAACAGAATGAACGCGACAGGTTGAGAGTGGCTGAAAGACGTCAAAAATATTGTATACCCACAAGCATTGTGAAATTAAACATATTAGAAACGTGTGCTTTCTCTTTTCTTTCTTTTCCATTTAACCACTGAGCCACAGCAACGCGTGTCCGGGTACAGCTAGTTAAAAATAAAAATGATAATTTTTTGCAAGAATGCAGCACACATGGAGGGTTTATCGAACGCTAGCATTAATGTTACAATTTTTTGCAAGTTATACCTATAATTTGAGCGACTCTCACCAAATACACTCAAAATTCTGTAACATTTAACTTCAACTTCTTCAGACCTGATGTGCATTATAATGGACGCATAGTTCATATTTGACTACAACTTCGTGATATATTTCTGTTTTCTGATAACATATTAAGTGTAGGATACTGTATTATCGATTTTGAATATTTTGGGCGCCATCTATCTAAACCATGGGTCGGCAACCATTTGTTGTAAGGGGGCCAAATATTTTACGTGGGGATTAGTGCGGGCCGCACATGGGCCATAACATGTCATGTCATATGCCATTACAGTATTATACCTACAATATTTGTGTACAAATATTTTAGTTTTAAAAACAAAACGCTAATTATATATTTTTACGACATTTAATTAATAAAATCAATGAGATTTTAGTGTCTGCATTTGACTTGCAAGTTTTTTTTTATATTCGCTTGCATTTTTGAAGTAGAGAAGCGTAGTATTGCTTCTAAATGTGAATCTTGCGGGCCGCACCAAGACGGCTAAGAATGGTGCTGTAATTTCCTTACTAAAACAATCAAGAAAAAAACATAACTAAACGACTATTTTTTTAGATTAATTAAATGGTTGTTGACAGAGCCGTGTTTGTTAATAGACAAATCTATGCATTTGCCTAGGGGCACTTAGCAAAAGGGGCGTAAAAAGATTCATTAATAGGTTATAGAAATGTATATAATACAAGAACGATTTAGATGAATACTTGATGGAAGAATGTGTTCACTTTGTTCATATTTAAAATATGAACAAAGTGAACACATAACCACAAAATTGTAACTATTAGGTCCTTACATATGAAATTGGCGTTTTGCCGTACTGGCAACTTTGATCTCAAATATCTTCTCTTTGGTTAGGAATTCCAAATTAAAATTTATACAGCTATTTACTCAAGTATTTGTGTTTCGAAAATTATAATTCATTTGTTTTTTCCTCAATTGTTTTTTTTCTTTGCGTCACTCAGTTTACAAAATGGAAAACTTGAAATATCGCGTTATTTACGAGTACGAGTTCCACCGTGGCACCAGTGCTGCAGAAACGGCTCGAAGGATTAATGATGTGTATGGCGACGGTGCCGCAAAAGAAAACACAGTGCGTTTTTGGTTCCAACGTTTTCGTTCTGGAAATTTCGACCTGCGGAATGAGCCCCGTGGACGGCCGGAGACCAAAGTTGATAATGAAGAATTGAAGGCTATTGTGGAAGCGGATCCATCGCAAACCACGTCCGAGTTAGCTGCAGGCTGCGGTGTTAGTGATAAAACTGTTTTAATCCACTTGAAGCAAATTGGGAAGGTGAAAAAGCTTGAAAGGTGGGTACCTCACGAATTGAGTGAAGCAAATCAACAAACGCGCGTTGACTGCTGCGTTGCATTACTCAACCGGCACAATAATGAAGGGATTTTGAATCGAATCATTACCTGTGATGAAAAGTGGATCCTGTATGATCATCGGAAGCGCTCATCGCAATGGCTGAACCCTGCCGAACCAGCCAAACCATGCCCCAAGCGAAAATTGACTCCAAAAAAGTTACTTGTGAGCGTTTGGTGGACTAGTGCTGGTGTCGTTCACTACAGCTTTCTTAAATCTGGCCAGACGATTACGGCAGATGTCTATTGTCAGCAACTGCAAACCATGATGGAAAAGCTAGCTGCTAAACAACCGAGGCTGGTTAATCGCTCTAGGCCACTGCTGCTTCATGATAACGCTAGACCACACACTGCACAACAGACGGCTACCAAATTAGAAGAGCTTCAATTGCAATGTCTAAGACATCCACCGTACTCTCCGGACCTTGCCCCAACAGATTACTATTTTTTTCGAAATTTGGATAACTTCTTGCAAGGGAAAAAATTCAACTCCGATGGGGCAGTCCAAACCGACTTCAAAGATTTTATTGATTCCCGTCCGAATGGTTTTTTTAGTAAAGGGATCGATGAACTACCTATGAGATGGCAAAAGTGCATAGATAGCAATGGTACATACTTTGATTAAATAAATATATTATATTAAAAAAAAATCAACTTTATGTCCTCCCAAACAAAACGCCAATTTCATATGTAAGGACCTAATATTTACATTTTATTTATGTTCACCAATGTACGTGGAAGGGAGTTTTTATTATTAAAACCAAGGCTGTGGAGTCGGATGAAAATTTACCGACTCCAACTCCGACTCCGGCTTTATTTTATACTTCGACACCGACTCCGACTCCGACTCCAACTCTTGACTCTGACTTCAATTTTTATTTTATTTTATAATTTACTGCGTCTACCTAATGTATTTATATTGACTTATTAATAATGGATACAGGTATAAATAAAAAATTTATTATATTCGTACACAAATGAAACAATTTAATAAAAAAATATATAAACAATACGCATTAAGCAATATCTTCACACTAAAATAATATTAAAAATATATATTAATATTTAAAAAAAGAGTTAAATAAAACTTTTAAAATAATTAGAAAAACAACACAGGTAGGTATTAAAAAAAATAAGAAAACGCTTTAAAATTAAAAGATTGCTTCGTTTGTTTTCATACGTTAACTAAATCTTATTTATATTGTTTATTATTTTTTTTATTCAATATTGAATAGAACACAAGATTTTTGAGAACGCCCGAATGCGGCGGCATCTTCCAAAGTAATGAGTGAATATCGTATGCTGATATAATACACTAACAATATTTAGGCATGGACACGCCGCGCGTGTTTTGAGCATGAAGCAGATGTTCACATGGACACGCAGGCGTGTTCTCAGCATTGGACGAGTTAAAGAAAATGTTAAAATAATTAAACGGAGTCAGAGTCGGTCGATTTTTTCCGACTCCGACTCCAACTCCACCTGAAATGTTCCAACTCCACGACTCCGACTCCACAGCCCTGATTAAAACTGTTAAAACATAGTTAAGATCCACGTTAAAACAAAACAGACTAAATATATTAGCCATATTATCAAAAAACTCGGGGCATAACATTGAACATGGACATCAGTGACATTATATATGCATTAACGGAGAAAAAGCAAGACATAAGCTGGAATGGTTTGTTGTGTGACGCGGGCCACTGTTTGCGGACCGCTGATCTAAACTAATACGACACAATGTTCCATTTAGTATAAATAATACACTGATAAGCCAGAATATATTTTTAAAACTTTAGAATTAATTCCCGTCTGAAAAACTTAAAAAACTAAATATCTTAGATTATTTTTCAAAAGCTAAATAAAACGCACTTGGTTTAAGAAAAAAAAGCTAAATAAAAAAAGCTAAATAAAGCTAAATAAAAAGTTAAATAAAACGCACATGGTTTAAGAAAAAAAAAGCTAAATAAAAAAAAGCTAAATAAAAAAAAAGCTAAATAAAAAGCTAAATAAAACGCACTTGGTTTAAGAAAAAAACAACGAGCATTTTATCAATCGCATAGAAGGGTAGCAAATTGTTAAGATAAATACAAGCAGCGGACATAAATAAACATTGACAAACGATTGTTGTCGGAAAACAATTGTTAAACCGGAGTGTATGACCCTTTTAATAGATACTCCTACCATACATCCTATCTACCACGACATTGAGTACTTAAATGATTGTCAAGAGAAGTCTCTCTTTTCTGTGACATGACCAGATTTTCTACCGTGGTGGACCAAGTGTGGAGGATGGGTATATAATTAATGTATGATTATACCGTTTCCATTTTGTTGCGTGAGTTTGAAATAAATTTAAGAACGATATTATGTTCAGCAAAGATATTATCTTCAGTATACCATTCATTATATGGTCAATGATATCGATACGGGAATAAAAAGTAACAATGATAAATTACGACAGCATAAGACAGCTGCAATTGTGGTCTACTGAGGACGGATATTAAAACTTACCATAAATTCATTCATTCGTATGGTATAACCCAGGGCCTAACTTGGGCAGCACTTAGAGCATATAGTGTACCAGAAAAGTATGTACTTGCCATCCAGGACATGTATGATAACGTGACAACGCAAGTGAGGTGCACTTCGGGAACTTCACCAGAATTTCCTGTAAAGGTGGAGGTAAATCACGGATCGGTACTCAGTCCGCTACTGTTCATCTTAGTCATGAACTATTTAACTAACCAGGAAATGAACAGTCTCCTAAAGCTCCTACTATTTGCAGACGATATCGTATTAATAAGTGAAAAACATGAAGACCTGAAAAATAGTCTGGAAAGGTGGAGGAGAATCTTGGAGGACAATGGATTGAGACTGGGCGGAAAGAAAACAGAGTATCTGTACCTAAAATTCGAGAACACAAATGCTGTCACTCCCGTAATGCAGATGGATGGGGGAGCATAACCAGGTTGTGACTCCTTTAAGTATCTTGGGTCACTCATCCATAGCGATGGAGGATGTGCAGCAGATGTAATACATATAATCAGTGTGGGATGGATGAAGCTTAGATCAATGACGGGAGTTCTATGTGATCCGAAAATGCCAGTAAAGTTAAAAGGAAAAGTATACCAAACGATTGTCAGACCCGCACTCCTCTATGGCTCCGAATGCTGGACGATGTATAACTCTTACTCTAGGCAACTAGAAACTGCTGAAATGCGCATGCTAAGATGGTCAGTTGGTGTGTCCCTAAGAGACAAAATAAAAGGCTCACGCATTCGTGGAAGCCTAGGTGTTACAGACATCAACAGCAAGATGGAGGAGAGGCGATTGAGATGGTATGGGCACGTTGGACGCAGAGCACCCGATCACACTGTGAACCAGGCAATCTCCATGGATCTTCCTCGAATAACAACCAGAGGAAGACCAAAGAATTCATGGGTGGTGCAAAACGATAACCTGATGCAGAGGCACGGCCTCGGGGACGTAGTCCGGGACAGAAGAGCATACAACCTGAGGACGAGGAGAGCTGACCCCAACAGTCTTCGCAGACAGTGAGTTGGGATGGAGCCAGGGAGAAGAAGACATTAAAGTTGTTACTAAAATACTGTTGTGGACTATCGTCTTAACAGATATTGATACTGTCTAGTTCGAGTATATATATTCTAGTGCCCCACTGGATTTGTTTCCTATCACTGCACACCTTTCGATATCCCTAACTATTCCATCATCTGAGCAAATACTACCCAAATATCGGAATTCCTCATTCAGTCTTGATTAAATTGATTATTAAAGTCGATAAGCCCACAACTGACTTTACTTTAACATCCTCTGCGTCTCCTGGTATACGTTGTCAAACTCGTTCGAGGAGTTGTGGGCTGTCCAGCATTACTACAAAGATTAGCGTTAAATGTTCCTAACAATTACACTAAACTGCGCCGGCAAGAACCGTTCTCAATAACATACGCAAGAACGGGCCTTCCAGCCGCTATGCCTGTTGGAAGGGCCTTAACTCTTCTGAACGGGACTGCTTCGGATATTAACATATTTCATATCACATTACCAAAAGCAAAAGTAAATTTTCTTCTTAGATTGAGCGCGTTAGAAAGCGCTCATCAACGTATTTAAGTGACTTTGAATATATGTGTATGTTTGTGTGTATACAGGGTGTCCCAAAAGTCAACGTCAAGCCGGTATCGAGGAAGAGGCCAGCTGATGACGGGACAGAATTTTTAAAAAAATCTTGAAAAAGCCGATAAAAGCTGATAAAAAATATTAATTTTTATGATCGGACAAAAACAAACGAAAGGTGGAGGAGAATCTTGGAGGACAATGGATTGAGACTAAGCGGAAAGAAAACAGAGTATCTGTACCTACTATTCGAGAACACAAATGCTGTCACTCCCGTAATGCAGATGGATGAAGGAGCATTACCAGGTTGTGACTCCTTCAAATATCTTGGGTCACTCATCCATAGCGATGGAGGATGTGCAGCAGATGTAACACACAGAATCAGTGTGGGATGGATGAAGTTTAGATCAATGACGGGAGTTCTATGTGATCCGAAAATGCCAGTAAAGTTAAAAGGAAAAATATACCAAACGATTGTCAGACCCGCACTCCTCTATGGCTCCGAATGCTGGACGATGTATAACTCTTACTCTAGGCAACTAGAAACTGCTGAAATGCGCATGCTAAGATGGTCAGCTGGTGTATGATATTGTGAAAGAAGGAAATTTAAAAAGTCAGAGAAATCGTAGGAGATGTATGGGTGCAGAAGAGGCGAAAGAAAATGTACCCCGATAAGAAAACTCTCCTCTCTGCCTATCTCGACAGGGAAACGGCCTGATGGTATATATATTTATTATAACCGTCATGTAATTATTTATTATTTACATACATTTTAATTATTAAAAATATAATACACATTTAGAATTCAACAAAAGGGTCAATAGTTTAATGTAGGTGTTTTTAGTTAAGGGGGGTCTTTCTCAGGCATTTCCTCAATCTTGGGGAATAACTGCGAAACTGGTTATTCCATATTATCTTAAGTATTTATTTTTTTTGTAATTTGCCCTATAATTTCGTATTCTTGTTGCCTTTTGTAATTTGCCCTATAAATTCGTATTCTTGTTGCCTTTTGTAATTTGCCCTATAATTTCGTATTCTTGTTGCATTTTGTAATTTGCCCTATAATTTCGTATTCTTATTGCCTTTTGTAATTTGCACTATAATTTCGTATTCTTGTTGCCTTTTGTAATTTGCCCTATAATTTCGTATTCTTGTTGCCTTTTGTAATTTGCCCTATAATTTCGTATTCTTGTTGCCTTTTGTAATTTGCCCTATAATTTCGTATTATTGTTGCCTTTTGTAAATTGCCCTATAATTGCGTATTCTTGTTGCCTTTTTATGTATAGTATTGTTGATTAAATTTAATCGATTATATTTAATAATTTTTTCACTTTTTGTATTGTCGTAAATTGATATTTTTATGTATTATGCTTTGAAAGACAAATGCACCCTGATTCAATAGTTTTTATTGGAAGATACATTACGTGTTATGTATCAATTGTTACTGTGATATATAAAGAGTGACACTTAAGTGTCGTTTATCTTGTCAATAAATAAATGTACGTATATTCGTAATCTTAACATCAATATTTTCCCCTGTGCTGACATTATTATGTATCCTTTCCACGAATTGACAGGCCAACAAACGTTGGAACGTGTCTGCAAATATTTCCCGCAAATCTCTTCAAAATCAGCCGCGAGAATATAAAATAATACTCCGCACGTCCCAATCGACAATAAATATAAATAACACTTTTGTGTGAAAAACGTTGTTGCTCGTTACGTTTGTTTAGTCGAAGGTCTTGCCTTTTGAGGTTAAATTTCAATTTGGACGTTTTTAACTCCATCGAGACTGTAAAAATTAAAGTCACCTTTAGTGTTAACGCAAATTTTAAATTTATTCATGACAAAAAGTAAAAGTTACGAAAAAGTTCGAATATGCATAATAAAAACAACAATAAACGATATATGGTTTAGTGTCAAAGCGGGTTTAATGCCATGTGGCAATCTCTGCTAATAAACTTGAAAACTATTCAAGAGGCCTTAAGTGAAAACAAGACAGGACCAATTTTTTAAAAATGAATTAGGTTCCAACGGGAACCGAATGTGTAACCCTCGAGATTGAATACAAGCGTCTTATCAACTAGGCCACGGAGATCGCCACAAATCTATGAAAGAAACATTTTAGTTATTTCTTAACCAATCCAATAGGAATACAGGGATATTAAAAAAAAACCTCCAGGTCGGTCAGCATCCCAGTTGTCTGAGAAAGGTTGCAGAAAGTTTATCAAATGTAATAAGGTGTCACTTTAACAAGGGGGAAGTGAGGAGCTTTTGGACGTCTCCCACATAGGCATGTGACTGAATGACTAAGGCCGAGGCCACAAAGGTAGGAGCCTCGCTTGGTGCTTAGAGCTACGCTGCTGCAAGTTAGGCGACATATCCTAGCGAACCAACGCACCGCATACTATCGCAGTGGCCACACTGCACGCTTCGCGCCACGCTACATGACGATTAGTCACCGAGTGAATCTCCTAGCGAACAGACGTGTTGATTAATTTTATTGTGTCACCGTGATTTTACAAGATGGCGGAAGTTTTAATAACAGCTGTTTATAAAAAGGAGCCTTTGTGGAACCGGTCGAGCAAATTATACAAAAAATTACCTGTAATAAAATCACTTCGGAATGAAGTTGCACAGGATGAAAATAAAAATAAGGTAAGTTGTGATGAAATTGGTTAGTTTTGAGAGTGGCATCGTTTGTTGACACAACCACTCTCAAATGTCAAATGAATTTGTGCGAAGCACTTTGGTTTGGCCAAGCATGAAGTCACCTAGTATATTAGTCACGTAGCACCTAGCTTAGCACCAAACGAAGCACTTTGGTGTGGGCTCGGCCTTATACATTTTTTAGTGAGTTATGAAGAGTTATTGGATGCGATGTTGATATGGTTGTTGATATTATGACGTGTTTGAAATGGTGTATATAATATATTGAGATTCGTATGTGTCCTTTACACATAGTATGAATGTTATCAAGTGTTTAAATATTATATCATATTTAGGAAAGGGAAACGAATATGTTATTAAGGAGTAAGACCGCTTCTTTCAAATCTTGTCTTGTGAGGTGGTTCTGTATACCCACAAAATGGTGCTTGAATGCATTTTTTAAGAACTTCAAGTCGTTAGTTCACCATTTTATACAAAATAATTTAAATCATAAACGTTATATTGTGGTAAATAAAAATCGTGTGGTGAGGAAAAATATGAAGTGTGTCGATATATATAAGTATGATACATACATACCATCATGCCATATTTCTATCGGGATAGGCAGAGAGAGCGCTAAACTTTCATATCTCAACACACATCTTTAGTATCTTCTACATCAATATACCGTCTCATACCACTACTATGATTTCTGTGACTTTCTACGTTTTTTTTTTCTTTCAAAATCTCACACGCTTTTCACTCATATTGCACTACATAATTGTTTAGATAGTCTTTCTTCATTCAATTCACATGATAAAACCATATCAGTGTGCTCTTTTTCATCAATACATCAGCTTAAAGTCACATTAATTCCTAATCACTTTATACCGTATTATGTCATACATTGTCACCCCATGTATTATTCTAAATACACGATCTCTATTTTATATATTATAGGTTAAACAAATAGTGAAAATACCAATGTATTAAGTAAGGGTAAAAATGCACACCGAGGGTTTGAACATGTGACCAAAAACAGATTAATAAAATAACGGGCATTTCATTATCATACATTTTTAGAATATAGTATGGATCAATTTGAATTTAACTTGTGCTTTTAATTTCCTTGTCACATTATGATTTTGACGAACGGGGCTGAACGTGTTAACCGATTAAGGTTAACGCTGTAAGTTCAAATTAATTTTATTATGCCTGATGACGATCACGAAGAGCATTAGCCCTAAAACTCAAAAAGAGTATGTCGTTCTTTTGAGCTTTTCATCGTACATTGCATCATGCCCGGGGCAAACAATTGTAATTGGAAAATAATGACGGAAAAACTTCCATTGTTAAACCGTTTTGACTAATGACATTTCGATCCGAGTGTTCAGTTAGCGTTCCACAATAATTTTATTTGTACAAAAAAATTGCAACATTTGTAAATTTCGTTTCTCGACATTTATTAACAACATTGTGGAAGAAAATTATAAAACGAAAAAAATACTGGTTTGCTCGAATATAACTGCTTCACCTTGATCGTGTATTTTATTATGCACAAACCACTTTTTACAGGGTGGCCCATAAATCGCGCTTCAATGTCTCCATCCAAGGTGTTGTTGTGGATCATGTGGCTTCGATTCTTGCACCAACTGAATTTTACACGCAAATAGTAGCAAATTACTTCTTAGATGCGCATGGGGTTCTAATGGGTAGTAGGGCTACGATGGAGTATACTAGGCTGAAAGTATACTTCTACAAAATGTCGTAATGCGCCACGTTACAATGTCACCAGTAACACTACTACCAAGTCTAACTCTTTAGCGTTCACGAGTGGTCTCTCAGGCCCCGCAAACCCCGGGCAATATGACCACTGTCATTTCCATCAGTGTCATAGCAGATAGAGAGTGGACGAATGGCGAGTTTCCAGCGCCATAAAACTGTATGTACCCAGCTAAGTGAAGGTAGTCCCAAAAGAAAATCCTCCAGAGAAGGCAAAGAGAAACCACTCGGGATATCCTTACACAGAAAATCACTATGGAGAGAAAACTCTCAGGTGATAGTCAACGTTGGGGGTACCTGACATGACACTAGAAAGAAGAACGCGTTGCAGTATCATTCGAGACTTTTCGAACTGAGCTGAACGTCGTCTGGGTGATATTTACCAGTTTGATCTCACCACGACCCACATTGTAATGGGGGACAAAGTAAGTCCTCATCCACTAGAAGATCGAAATCAAAACACTTTAAATGCAGCAAAACTATCATTTGACGCCACTAGATCGAAGCAAGTCAATCTGTTCGCAGATGAACGGAAGTAAAGCTGAGTGGAGATCCCATAGGAAATTATCGACTCGATTTATCATAGCAGTACCACAAAAATATCATCTGCAGATTGATCCAGATGGGCGCAAAGGAGAAAGAAAATAACTCGCAGCGCAGTTAACCCTTCCTTCCCTATGATGTGTAACTAGTACACATTGCTTCTAAAAACTCTAATATCTCTATAAATATAATTAATACTGGGTTCAGATTTTAGGTATTCCTCCGTAATACATTTACGCATTGAATGAAAAAAAATAATATTAAAAATAATTAACACTTATCGGCCACATCAGAGATATTTTGTGAAAATCGGGAATAAATTCACCAATACAATCAAACGTGTGCCAGTATGTGACGTAGGTATATTCATTCTAAAAAACCGCTATGGGTGAGGAAGCGACGCTATTCGCGTGTCACTCTCACTCTACTTCGGTATATGGGAACGCAAGAAATAGAATCTTAATTTGCTCGCTTCTCTCGCTTCAGTAGCTTTCGAGCAGCCATTTGAGGTGGTCGTATCGCCCGTTTTGTGAACATCGGCCGATGTTCTTTTCATGTTTTCAGCAATAAAATTTCAATTATTACCACTTTTGACTTCAAATTTAATTAATTAAAGCGATTGGCTATGAATATTCTTATTTTTAAGATTTTAAATCGCTCATTTTTACATGTGTATTGAATACACAGCACCGGAACGCGAGGTGGTGGTGAATTTTTAGCACAGGAAGGGAAAGGTTAATGTACTTATAAAGCGGGTTAAGGCTAGGAGATCAAACAGCTTAGCAAGTTGCCAGCACTTTCACAGATAACGTCGAATGTAGCAAAACTCTCCTTTGACGCCACTAGATCGAGTACTCACTCAATCGTTCCGAGAATAACACAATGCAAAACTGAGTGTAGATTGTTAAACAATTATTGACTTGCAGTACCACAAAATGTGAACTGCGGATTGATCCAGATGGCCGTAAAAATTACAACGACAAAGGTACAATATTAAAGCTAAAGAATTTGCCATTAAAGTTCTCATGGACTGTCCAGAAAAAAATGGCACCCGTTGGCATCGTACGGGTTTAATCGATGTACTCTTGATTTAAGAATACACAACCAAGTATGCTTGATCGTCAGTAACACTGTTGTATCCTTTGAATATTCTCACTAGTGCGAATGGTTTTGCGGTCCTATGAATATTCTCACTAGTGCGAATCGTTTTCCGGTCCTTTGAATATACTCACTAGTGTGAATGGTTTTGCGGTCCTTTGAATATTCTCACTAGTGCGAATGGTTTTGCGGTCCTTTGAATATTCTCACTAGTGCGAATGGTTTCGCGGTCCTTTGAATATACTCACTAGTGTGAATGGTTTTGCGGTCCTTTGAATATTCTCACTAGTGCGAATGGTTTTGCGGTCCTTTGAATATTCTCACTAGTGCGAATGGTTTTGGGGTTCTTTGAATATTCTCACTAGTGCGAATGGTTTTGCGGTCAACCAGTTCGAGGCAAGTCAACTACTGATCCCTGTATCGAAAACGTGCAAATGATGTAATCGTCGATCTTGCTTGAAAATCTCCACCAGTAAAATGAAGTCGATATACGTGTAGTTGTTGGTAGTATGAACCGACTGGAAGGATTCAAAATGTGAATGCACCGGAGAATGCTACGGATACCCTGGACGGATATTCTTCAAAAAGACAAAGTTGATCGAGAGTTGCTGACTAATATAAAAATCCGAAAGGTGTCCTATTTGGATCATGTACTTAGAGGAGCAAAGTACAAATTACTGCACCTGATCATCCAAGGCAAAATAGAAGGCCGAAGAGGTGTTGGCAGTAGGCAAATCTCCTGGCTCCGCAATATACGTGATTGGACTGGTATAAGGAGCGTTGGGGATCTTTTTCGGACTGCCAGGGACAAAGATGCATACTCTCAGGTGATATTCAACGTTGGGTGGACCTGACATGACACTGGGAAGAAGATGCGCGTAGTGTTTGAATAATTGACTTTTGATTTGCAAAATAAAGTTCGACTACTTTCGTTCGTTTTTCTAATGTTAAGCTCTCCATGATGAAACATAAAAATGCCTTAATAATGAATTATGTGAATAATAAATAAATAAAAATATATGAATGTTTAAAACTCCTGCGCGAGTGATGGGCCTCCCTTTATTTCATCAACAGTTACTACATAGATAATGCCTTTTTTCTAAATTTGACAACCTCCTTTTTTTATTTTTTGGGTAGCATTGGAAATCGAACCCAAAATTCCGAGGTAGAAGACCAACAGCTAACCAACTAAGCGTTTTCTGAAGGCGAGCAGGAGCAACATAACCTATAACCGGACTCGAAGATCTGGTTGGAGTATTCATACTGTGTGTGGGGGCCAAACGTAGAAGATAAATTAAACAACATTGTATCAAAAATATCTACGATATCTCTATATGAGTGAGTTTGGTGTCTACCCATGGCTTTATCCTACTCAGTTTCTGCTGAACATGCTCAGGTATAACACCTTGAGCGTAAGAAGAGATGTGCGTCTCCTGATATACGTTGTCAAACTCGTTCGAGGAGTTGTGAGCTGTCCAGCATTACTACAAAGATTAGCGTTAAATGTTCCTAACAATTACACTAGACTGTGTCGGCAAGAACTGTTCTCAATAACATACGCAAGAACGGGGCTTCCAGCTGCTATGCCTGTTGGAAGGACCTTAACTCTTTTGAACGGGACTGCTTCGGATATTAACATATTTCATATCACATTACCAAAAGCAAAAGTAAATTTTCTTCTAAGATTGAGCGCGTTAGAAAGCAATCATCAACGTACTTAAGTGACTTGGAATACATGTGTATGTTTGTATGTATACCATATATGTATGCATATACATTCATTTTTATTTTATATAATTTTTCTATATTTTTAATGTTAACATTTCTTGTATTTCTCAAAGTTATTGGGCTAAGCCTGTTTTGAGAAAATAAATAAATACTAGTTACAACCCGTGAAATATTTACGGAAGTAAAACAAATTCTACATTTATGAAAATATATATTCATAAATGTAAAATTTCTTTATATATCATTTGTACACGTCCCCTTTTACACCGGTTAAAAAACTGTTATCTACATATTTAAAATTAGTTCAGTATCACGGACCCACCGAGATTCAAATTTCGAATTACTTTCGGAGAGAATCCAAGTATTCCTCTCTCGCTCTCTCGTATTCAAAATTCAATTCTCGTATTCTTTCTTTGGCGACAACCATCGTATGGGTTTTGGCCTATTTATACTATAACTATATATTGGAGAAAGTTCCCATAAGTAATTTAAATATCGATAAGTTATTAATGTACTCATATATTTAATAGCATATATTAATAATTCCATTTGAGAATTGATTACTTCTTGAGTATGGTCGTGAAACTGTTTTTATTGGATGTGGCGGTCTGAGGAAATTATTGAATTCAATATTTTATGACCAAAATAAAAAATAAAAGCGATGATTATGATACTTGCCCACAGTAAGAACTTGTTTCTCTTCATAGGTACGTGAAGCGTCTTGGTATAAAAAGTTTTTATCAAGAATAAAGAGAAAGTAAAGCGATTAAATACATAATTATTTATTTATACAATACTAATGTCGAGCTCAATGGCAAAGCTGGTAAAACACCTGTCTTCTAAACCAGAGGTTGCAGATTGTATTATATTACACTTTTGTTGTATACAGTGTAACCTAGCGGACGTATTGCCATGTGGCAATCTCTTCCAACCAACCTTAAAAATTCTACGATTCAAGGAGACAGTCGTCTTACTAACTAGGCCCAGGATGTCGGCCACGATTGAAGATTCGATTCATAAAAATGTGATTTCAGTCTGGTCAAGTGGTGAATAACTTATTCGGAGTCTCGGTCCAATGGTAGGACGCCTTACTCCTTCATCGGATAAAGTCAGACTGTTATGATATTTAGGTTGAGATTTTTGGATCTTTTCAGGAATCGTGAATGGATAGGTTTGTGGGAAATGTATTTTTATGAATGATTATGAGAAATAATAAAACGATTAAATACATATATAAACGTGAAGGTATATAAATAATATTACATACGATTTGCTCTAAGGCATTTAAGCATATTTCTATAATGTTTGTCTCACGGCGACATCCGTAGTCAAGTTGATAAGAAGCCTGCCACCTAACCCGAGTGTTACGGGTTCTGTATGGGACGTGTGCGGTCATCTCTTGTGATTAGGTGGAGAGACTTGTATGTGGTATAATGATATGTAAATCTTTGATAATTGTAATGTTTAATATACTATATTCGTTTGAATTTGTTGAAATGTTTGATATATGTTCTTGTAAAATTTATATGTTTGTTTGACTCCGATCGTGTTCGCGACCGCAAGGGAAATAAAAGACTAGCGGGCGGGGCGTCGTGAGTAGGACACGGGCCGGTCGGCTTAAGCAGCGCTCAAAACCCCGAAAATTGTTGTATTTCGCGGGGAATGGGCGCTTGTGATGACCGACCGACCATTAATAAGGAAGGTCCCTTTTTAGGGAAAATTATATTCTCAGTAACAAACGACTCGACTGTGTTTTACTTTGAGACCCGCTACCGACCTGCTTGAGATGAATCTCTCCACCCCGCCACCATCTTCTTCTGGATCTACGCTTTTGGAATTCGCTAACCTCAATTCTCCGAGCGCGGCGCAGCAACCAACGCGCCTACGCTACAGTCTATTTGTACCCTGTGCGGTACAGGTTTGATTCTCGTTCGTAGGCGAAATTGGTAAAAAGGGTTTTTGAAAAAGGGTTCTACTCTGGTTTACATTTTAGGCATGTTTAACATTTTTCTGGTTGGTCGGAAGCGATAAGCACATGACAATAATCCCGCCAGGTTGTTCTGTATGCACGAAAGTGTAAAACAATACATTTTTTCAGGATTTCAGTGTGGTTTTCAATAAAGGCCTCTTTGACATCTATCTGGTCGGTCTGCATGATGGTATGCATGACCAATGTGTAAATATGTTATGTATAGGAGTACCAAATTAATGAAGGGCTAAAAAAGAAGCACCGATATGAATTATATTCTCTTGCATTGTAAAAAGGTTCACATATAATGGCGAAAAAGATTTGTAATAAAATAACAAAGAAAATGAGATTAATAAGAAAAAAATATGGAAAATATAAACGCCACATTTTCTTTCGATTTTCCTTTCTGCCATATAATTAGCATAATTGACATATAAAGAGAGAGACATGAGCATAAAAATAAGGATTTTCTTTTGAATTATCGCTGGGAAATTTTCCCATGAAAGTAAAACTAAATTGCAGCCAGCACCCGCGTAATCCCCATTGGTGCAATTACATCAGATATAGAAAACTTGTGCATGTTATTTTTTATACACAACGTATTTATGTTTTGAGCATACCACTAATTGAGAAAAGTAACGATAGGTAACAAGGTAAACGGAACACTAAATATAAAATACAACAGCCGCGCTGGATCAAAAGTAGTTAGAATAATAATGTAGTTGTGTGTTGGTGTCCATATTAATGTATAGAAGCTTGGACTCGATAAAAGAAGGAAAAAAGTAAGATCAATGTTTTAGAGATCGTTCACTACATAAACGTTGTGGAGAGTCAATGTATGAAAAAAAAAACGGAACGAAGACAACATAAATGAATGCTAGGATAAAATGAAAATTTTAAGTAAGATAAAGAAAGGAGCTTTAAGATGGTTAGGACATGTGAAGAGAATGAATGAGAAAACAATGACTAAGATAATATATAAGTTAAAAGTGTTGTGTGTGCGAGGAAGAAGTAGAGGAATACGTGACTGGATCAAGAGGACACGATTTTGTAAAATAAAAAGGTAAAGTGAGCAGCATGAATTATGAAATATGTATGACGAGATATATGAAGGTGGTGAAAGTTAGATGCTTGAATGGATAAGTTTGGTTTATTCATTCTGCCTACCCGCTACTGCGTGATGATATGTAGGTAAAGTACCCGGCGGTAAGTAATACATATCGGGCTTAAGAAAGAAACTGTCAGCCATAATCGGCTAACTTCGGCTTTGTAGAGCGTCGTCTCTGTCGCACGATGCGCTAACAGTACAATATCTACAATGATAGACACGACGCTCTACAAAGGCGAAGTTAGCCGATTATGGCCGACAGTCTCTTTCTTAAGCCCGATGTGTATTACTTACCACCGAATACTGTACGTATATTTTACAATCACGTATTTTCCCTGTCAGGCTACGCAAATGTATCCTGTCCGGATAAAAACAGAATTCTGTTTATATTAACCTGTACACCGCGTTAAAAATCAAATTCCACGAATACTGTGCGCGGCACAATTTCGGCGATTTTTAATTACTAAGTTTTTAACGCGTATTTTGTTTAGAACCACTGATATTTGATTACACCACCAAGTAAACATGACATTCAAGTAATTTTCTGATAATAAATAATAGTCATTACTCTTAAGGAGACTCATTAAATAAAGGAGATAAACTAAACATTACGTAAAATACACAAAGGAATGCTACAGATCAGATCACAGGCGTTTGTGCTTCCCGCGAGGAACACGTTTAGTAATACGAGAGTTGTTAATAAATTTAATACATTTAACAGCAAATGTTGCAAGTATTATACTATAAAAGTATTTACTTAAGTAAACTTAAATCAAAATTTCTTACGTTAATTAAAAAAATTAACATATTGCAGCAGTAAAAATCATTCCTCACAATGCAATGAAAAGTTCAATTCACTGGATCTGCGTAACTCTCTAGCTCTAGATGCAACTAACCGACACTTGTCAATATGTAACAGGTGGAGCGCAAACCGATTGTTTTGAACGACTTAATTACACGATAAACGCGTAATTTCCGATTCGCACATCGTTGTGAAAGCCTCCCATTAAATAAGATGCCGTTTGTAGTTTCAGGCTGCAGGTAATTGTTGGTTATCTTTAACGGAGTAAACATTGTACTTATCTCGCCGCTGCTATCGTCTAATTCATAGATATACGAGTTAACAGAGCAGAGGTCAGCAACGTTTTACGGTAAAAGATAAAATTAGCAGAATAATTGCATCCTAAAGCAATACAGGAATTTAAAAATTAAAAATAATTTTCAGTTTTATACGACATTTACTTATTGATAATTGTCAAATTCGTATAGCGAAACAATTGCCACTTAATAAATAACGTATAGAATTGTGAAATAAAGTTTAATTTTCAAAATTGCCCTCATAAAGGTTGGGTTTACAATATAGACAACATTTTGGTTGTTAACCATCCACATTACTAACTTGTGTTCATAAGGAAATATAGGTACTAGTATATAAACATAAAGGTACGAGCATATAAACATAAAGGTACGAGTATATAAACATAAAGGTACGAGTATACAAACATAAAGGTATGAGTAAATAAACATAAAGGTACGAGTATATAAACATAAAGGTACGAGCCTATGAACATAAAGGTACGAGTATATAAACATAAAGGTACTAGTATATAAACAAAGGTACGAGTATATAAACATAAAGGTACGAGTATATAAACATAAAGGTACGAGCATATAAACATAAAGGTAAGAGTACATAAACATAAAGGTACGAGTATATAAACATAAATTTGAGTTGCAGTTGCAATTGAGTGTCACTGTTTGTCAGGTTGATGAGAACGTGCAACGGGGTTTTGTTTTTGTGGAATTAAAAATCGGAAAGAAGTATCGATTTATTGATTTATGCTAAATATCCTCAGTGAGATGCAGGCAAAAGCCTAGTTTACTGGGGATACGACAAATGAAAGGCGACAAACCCAGATCCATTAAAATAATGAATGTCTAAATCAAATTACCTGTTGTTTTTTCGCAAATTATGTATATTTCTTGTCATGTGTAATAATAAATAAATAAAATTAAGAAGCCTCAACCAAATTAAGAGAGAATAATACAACAGACTGCGAGTTAAGACTCAAAAGATAATTTATACAGCGTCGTTTAGAGACCAGACTCTCGTCGTGGGCGTTCTAATTCGGGAATCAAACCTACAATTATCGACAGATTAAAAAAAAACAAGTTAAATGTATCATAAGGAAGGTGATGGCTGCGGCCATAAGAATTGGTACTTGGGATCTACACATATGTAAACATGTGATTCTGTAGGTGATATGCAATCATCGAAGATGATCGTTAGCAATCATTAGATGGATGACGGTTGTGCTTGTATTGGTTAGGCCCAATCTATTGCATTTCGGCAAGCAGATAATCTTAAAGAGAAATAGAGGAAACCAACAATAAAACGACGTTTAAATCAAACATCCGGATGTCTGGGTAAAAAGATACAAACAAACGTAAAAGAGAAGAAAAAGTACCAAATCGAATCGATCAACAATGACCACAAGTTTATTGTATTGTATTGTAATTGTGCGACAATAAAGGCTCGCGGCTGTCGTGAGTCATGCCGGCAATGAAATTAACAAAACAGTCCGCCGTGTCATGCCACTTACATAAATAATTATCGATTTGTGCGGTTTATATTAATTTTTTTTTTGTATCCAATTAAAACCTTAAAAGAAAACATTATATTTACGGACATTGACGATAATTGTTGAACACAAGTGCTATAGAAAAACCTGGAAAACTTCCTAACAGATTCCGTACAGGCATTGGGAGAACCAAGGACAAAATGTCAATGTTATATGATGGAATGATTTTCTCTGTTATACGGAGAGAAGCAGTCCATGCGAGTTTATCTTCACCTGACGATGAAGACGGTGGTCTTCGAAACTGGTTATAAACCTAAAATAAACCTGTGGTGAACACAAAAATATAAAATAAGTTTTTTATTTACTTATTTTTCCTTTTGTGTAAAAAACGGCACCACAAAGTGAAACTATAGTATTTGAGAAGATTCAAGAAACAAATATGTGTTATAACAAAAAAGTATTACAATACGGAAGAAATGTTTAGAAGAACGTCACGAATAAAACTCAATATAAATATTAAAATAGATAACAGCTTGTGTTAGATTGAAGTGCTAACGGGAAGACTCGAGAGCGCCAATGGGCACTGCAATAAATTTGGAGTGATCCTCAAGCGAATCTATTTCGGATGGCCGCGCCGCGCCGCCCGGCACTGTTTCAATGTTAGTAGAGCGCTGGTTGGCTGTTAAATCACATGGTAGAGGAAGCGCAGAATGGTATGGTAATAAATACATTAATAGTGAAATGGAAAGTGTTCCTGTTACGTCTTGGTATTAATTATGATTCTTTATGTGTGATTCAGAATACTCGGGTGAATTTATTTGTTCCAGTCCTTCAAGTTCAATGCACAATGAGATCGTTCCATTCGAAGTTAAGATATCATAAATAGATTATTTTTTTTCTTTATCCACTTTGCACAGATTTCTCCTGTTACACAAAGAGGGTCACCTAATCAAATAGGACACCTTTCGGATTTTAATATTAGTCAGCAACTCGCTATCAACTTTGGATTTTTGAAGAACCCTTGTGCTGCTGACCATATCCGTCCAGGGTATCTGTAGCATTCTCCGGTGCATCTACATTTCGAATGCTTCCAGTCGGTTCATACTACTTACTTTAAGGGTCCATGATATAATGTAACTAGACTAATACTTTTTTTCGTAACATCGGAAATTGAACACGAAACCCCCAGATTGAAGACAATCGTTTGACCAAATATGTTACGGAGGTCGTCAAAGTTACCGTAGAAAGTTGCCAACGATAATAAACGATAAAAAATAAAGCAAAAGAAAATTTTCTTTGAACTTGGTCATGCGGCGTGGCAACGTGTCCAGAATAATAACCTTAGGTCGACCTTCGGACGAAGAGATGAAGGGTGACTCGCGTGTTAAGGGCGCGTGAGACGAAAATAATTCCGCTTATTCAACGTCTTGTGTGACATTTTGGTGTTTTTGTTAAAAAAGAAGCGCCGCAAGTGTTTAAAAGTCAAGTGTCGGCAAAAATCAAGAGGTTCTGCAAAATAACCTGGGTAACAATAGTCCACACGATGGTCCAGAATAAAATGCACTTTAGTTTCCTTTATTTCTCGAGAACACATGGAGAAGGAAGGACACAGAAAATGTCATTCGCTCAATCGATTCTGTTGATTATAGTCGACATGCATTTCTACGTAACTGTTCGACGATTATTTCGAATTGACTACCAATTACACAGTGTTAAGCAATGTTCGAGGACTGACTGAACTAAGCAGTGGGTTAAAAGATTTGGAGACTGTTTGCACGTTAAAATCTAGACCCAATAGTTGCCTGCGAACTTATTGAACCGAACAAAGTATAGAGCAAGACAATAAGTCTGTGCGCGCCGATACAACGCTATAAACCCACAAGCGTTTGACAGCATTACCGATATCACGTATGACTTTGCAGCGATCGCATGACTTAAACTGCTCTTACAACATTTAAATGAAGCAGAATTTGTTATAAGATTTCGCGGCTAAAATGTTTGAACAGTTCTCCGGTAACAACATACTAACATATTTTCAGACAAAGTACATTTCCATATGTTCTTCGTCAATAAGAAACGTTCTTCGTCAATAAGAATGGCTTTGTCAACAAGAAAAATTGTCACTATCGGAGTGATGAAAACCCAAGACTGAAACACCAAAGACCATTTCATTGTGCAAAAGTAACAGTTTGGATAGTCATGTCAGTGTTGATTGGTTCTTAATTTTTTGAGTACGCTCGAGGCCAAGCAATAACAGTTAATTTGGAGCGTGACATTAAAACTCGGAAAGTTTTTGCAAGAATTTTCGAGTTACAATTCGAGGACCTGATTTCAACTGGATGGGGCCACTTGTCACACGTCTTGAGATGTTCTAGGAAAACTGATTTCGCGAAGAGGCGACATTGTGTGGCTACAACGAAGACCTGATTTATCCTCGTTAGATTTTTTTGACGGCATCTTAAAAGTCACCCGACTTTTATTTATTTTACATTTTTATTGCAATACAATCTGACGGGCTTGTTGCCAGGCGGCAATCTCTTCCAACCAACCAGACAAAAGTAAATGAAGCAAGTTACGTGGTCGCATAAATCATTCAAATGACTATCCATCCCCACGAAATTCATAAACATATACGTGAGAACATGCCCACGAACCCCACAAAGACGGACAATCACCCGAACATTATTTTTCATATAAAGTGAGATATCATCAATCAAAAGGAAAGGAAAGGATGGTGGAGAGGAAAGGAAAAGAAAAATCAGGAATGAAACACGTTATTTTACTGACTAGAAATTAAGAGTTTTTTCAGTCGCTTCTTTAAGCATGCCAAGGACGGGGCTAGTCTCATATTGGTTTGTAACCGATTCTAGAGTCTCACTGCATGGACAGTAAAGGACAACGTAAAGAAAGAGGAGACAGAAACTTTTAGACAGTTATTACGTAAATAATTCAACAACTACGCAACAATCGAAACAAAACATTCATCAAGAGATCGAAGCGATAGTTAAAAAAACATGCAGACGCGTGCTTCGAGTCAGATTAGATGTATGCTATCGACTTAATTGTGGTCATCTTGGGACGACGCTAGTTTCGAAAAGAAATTCCCAACGTTTCGTTACATGTTTGCTGTAATTAAAGTTGATTACAACAAACCATTGTTTTTTTTATACATTTTTCAAAAGTGAAATTTATTCTGATCCAATCTGTATTTAAGAATTCGTTACGACGGAAAATGCGTAATGAACGCAAGGAAAAAATGGGCTCAATAAAAAAAAAATTATCAACTCTAGTACATACCCCTCTAGACCATAGTTTCCCAAACTTTTTTGCCCCGTAGACCACTTGCCGATTTTTTTGTTTTTCGTAGACCCCCTCTGCCTGCCTAAAATTGAATTTTCCTAAACTTATTAACTTCAAATGTGTTTTTGACAGCTGACACAGTGCTGTTCACCTTGATAAGGTTTATTTATAGAGTGGACAATTGTAAAAAAGAAAAACATGTACAATTTTTATTCATACCTTTATTGAAAAGACACAAAATGCAAGTAAATATTTGGCTTTGAAACGAAACAAATCAAAACCTAGTAAAATTCTTACATAAAATGAATACACAAATAATACTGTTAATGAGAGGGATGAACCTGATGCTCTGATAGCAATGGTCCAATAGTTGGCTTCAAATTTGATAAAAACAAATTACAATTGATTTTTTTCTTTTAAGAGAGATTTTTTACGGATAATTTCTTCAAAATGCAAGAAAAAATAGAAACTTGAATTCACTTCTTTGATATAACACGATCGGCAATTCCTTACGATTGTCAGCCAATGCTGTGGATGGAAGACCCCTGTGTTTGTATTGGTTTATTGTGTGCAGGATGTTGCACTTCAGCAAATTCCTCCACCTGGTATGAGATCAAATAGTATCTAAAATTCTTTAGAACACATGTATCTTTTAATATTTGTAATATGTATTTTAAATTAAAGGTAGAAAAAAAAGAGAAAAAACTATTGTAGCCAAGATCAGCCACTTAAACCCTTATCATGGCATTGTAACACAGGTGTTACACTAATTTAGGAATTTAAAAAAATAATCCAGAAACTGTAACGTAATTTCAAATATGGCAACACATTCAAATACTATACATGCACTATTGTGTGCAGTGGTATCATCTGGTGATAAATACTGACAACGCTACAAGCTTTCAAACGACATCGGCTCAACGTGTCTGGACAGCGTGGGTGCGTTTTGAAAATTGGGGTAAATAATCTAAATATCTTATTAATCACTACATGTAGAGAAAAGTTTATTCAAACCATTTTATTTGTTGATAATTCAGCTATGTAAATGTTGTTTTTGTTTAAGATTATAGAATCATTTTATAGCCCTTTTTGTGTTTTATAAAAATTAATATTTTGGCAATGTAACGTGGGTGTTACATATAAAAAAAAACTATAAGGAAAAGTTGTGATTTTTTTCCTCAATTTTCCTTTATAACTTACCATACAACAAAGAATCACCAAAGAAAAACGTTAATATTTGGATAAATTGAACTTTGCCAAGATAAGATAATTGGTAATTGGATCAATGAAAGCGATTTCAACTCGTTGAAATAAATTGCACAAAAGAAAAGACAAAATATTTTGAAATGTACATTCAAAAAAGGTTTCGCATTACAAAGCAGTTCTGATTACAGCAGATAAACCAAATCTGATAAAACATTTAACGATCGGAAATGCCATGAGACCACCATCAAGATAATGCATAAAACGTTTAAACAACACCATCACTATCAGCAATGCGGATCTGACTGGGCCATGGGATCTTATTCCAACAACGGACGACAGATATTAATGGGAAGAATCAATTACACTCGGGTTGGCATCGCGTATGCAGATCAAACCGAACTGTTGGACAGTGGATGCTGTATACTTAGTATAAAAAAAAAGAGAGTGGATGCTGAAGCGGCTTTTTTAATGTGGAAGAGACAATACAAATATGTCCAGAACGCATGAAAGCCAAAAGAGATTTCTTTGGTTACAAATACTTGGATATACGAGTAACACCACTTTCGCCTCAAGATAAAAAAAAAACGATAACGCACACGATATTTATATGTGGAGATGTCCAACGAGAAACACTTTGTTTGGATTAATAGGGTCATTACACGCTTTTTTTTAAATGAATAAAGCCAAAATTTTAAAAAAATACACATCATACCGTATTCCTTACGAGGTAGGCAGAGAGGTTAGATCTCCAAACTTTTCTATACAAGCATCAAACTTTCGCCTTCTCCACATTCATACATCTCGTCATGCAGAATATTTTATTATTAATATTTCTCACAACACCAATAAGTCACAAATAAATCGTTAAATTTTTTAAACTCCTTATTACGAACATCTTCGTTGAACAGTTTTACATCAATAAACTGTTATTTTCTTTAAAAAATCACCATTGTATACATTGCAAATCTTATTATATAATTTACCAAATGCGATGAAGCCGAAAATGAAATAAAGCATACTGTGACCGTGAAGTGAAAATAAAAAAAAAAACAACATGCGCAGAAGCTAAGAGCGCAGCGTAACGTGCGTATTCCAATTTTGAAACACACGCTATACGCTATCAAAGTAAAATAAATCGGCAAATAAAAGTTAGGTACTTGCAATTGAAAATGAGATTGTTTATTTTATTAAACTTATTTTGTACTTCTTTACAAAATACATTTATTGTCATGTGCATTTCGAGTACACACGCACTGATAAATAAGGCAATTATTAAATGAAATATTACACAATTTGATAATATTTTTCAAATGATAAAATGCGGAAAAAAACTTAATTTTTCTTTACGTATTGCATGCATCGAGTTAGTTACATTCGGCGAGGCCGCTAACTTTTAAACTTTATATAAAAAAAAAAAACATTTTAGAGGCACGGCCTGGGGGACGTAGTCCGGGACAGAAGAGCATACAACCTGAGGACGAGGAGAGCTGACCCCAACAGTCTTCGCAGACAATGAGTTGGGATGGAGCCAGGGAGAAGTTTTAGATGCCTGGAAGACCCTGATTGACAGAGGAAGAACGTGTTGCTGCACAATGAAGAAAACAGAAACATGAGAACAAGTGAGGATAGGATGACGAAGATAATATACGAGTATATGGCTGAACGAAGAGGAGCAAGGAAATCCAAGAGTTGGATTGAAAGAGCGTGTTAGTCAACTATTGAAAGAAAGCAAGGTGTAAGTAATGAAAAAAAAAAACGATAACTTGCATGAGATGACCTATGGATGTGGTACGAGGGTTGCTACATGAGATGGTGCTTCATCACTAAAAGTCGAAGCGAGTTGATCGGCACACTGTTGTTGAGTTAGTCCACGTCGAAAATCATAAAAAAATCATCGCACGAAAATGTTCACGATTTACTCGTAATTCCATTTTTGGCAGAGTTGATTTTTATAAGTCACTGTAAACAACACAAATAGCACTCGTATGACAAAACTTTCTGAGCACGTATACCATTAAAAACGTCAAACTTTACGATGCTAATGTCAGATTTGACGTATCTACACTGGTGTTGCCATATCTAAAAACTTAAGTAGCAACCCTCGTACAGGTTATTGATGTCCGAAAGTACCAAAATGTGTGGCGCTCGATCCTCTCTACCTACTCTGCAAGGGGCATGGCATGATAGGATAGAATGTTAGTAAGTGTCCCAATTAAAAATTATTTAGTTAATATTTTCGCACATCCTTGAATGTGCTTTTCAGCTAGAAAGTATATACATTATTTCAGCTAGAAAGTAAATACGAGTATTTAAACCTGATTTTTTTTCTTTCGTATGAATGAACATGCAAAAGATAAATTTTGAAAGGATAGCTAAAATATTGTAATGTACTTTCCAATAAACCAGATATATGTTAAAGTGAAAACCAGACTGGAATTCTTTGAAAAAAATCAGGTTCCAACGGGAATCGAGCCCGTAACTGCCGGTTTGGAAGTCAGACCGTCTTATCAATTAGACCATGGAAGTTAATAAAAGACAAAATATGTAGAATATTTAACAGTAAGTTGTTTTAACGAGTCCATTCGCATGTATAGCCGTAATGAACCGTTTAAGGCTTATCGCTCTCCCTTTATTGAATGATAAAAAAAAGCAACAAAAGCTTCCAGATAAGCTTTCAAATAAACATGAAAAATCAAACGGTAAAGCCAAATAAAGTTACAAAAGAAATTCACGGCACTTAATGAACCAGCGATCATCAAAAAGTGATTGTTTAATGATTCAGAAGTAATAAATTGGGTTGATCACCATCGGGTCGCTCATCAATCACTCGAACCTCGACAGCGCGCGGTTAATCGGTGGATGCGAACCGCAGCCGTCAGCCGCCAGGGCCAGCATATGCACGTGGGCCGGATAACCCGACTTGCGGCAGTTAATCTGGCTAACTGTAGATAGTTATAATTAACGAGTAACGTGACTAATCACTGTGCTGATTTGTGTCGACAGGTGAACACCTATGGGTAATATGGGTAATCATTTCGGTCATATCGTTTGTCATTTTGAATCTAAAATGTAAGGAAATAAAAAAAATATATATAATCGATATCGAATCAGAAAAGTGACCTAACATATGAGTCGTTTAGTATAAAAAAACAGCAATCTGTCGATTTTGCGTGAATTGAGTTAAAACCGAGGAAATGTTCCTATTGTAAAACTACACATTTTTAAATGTTTACATTGTAACAAAAACAACAATAAGCCTTATATTGTTGTTTTTGTTACCTTATATTGTTGTTTTTGTTACCTTATATTGTTGTTTTTGTTAACATTAAAAAATGTGTAGTTTTACAATAGGAACATTTCCTCGGTTTTATCTCAATTCACGCAAAATCGACAGATTCCTGTTTTTTTGTACTAAACGACTCATATATAGTCAATGGAGTCCCTTTGGCGCAGTTTCCTACTCCGTCACGACAAAATCGATGTTATATTTTATATAAGGCTCTGTATAGGGACCTGTATACGTTTCATAATTTGACATTGGAAATTGAAGACCCCTGTAGCCTAGTTGATAAGACGCTAAACTTCCATCTGGAGCTTCAAATACGAGTCCTGTTCAAATTCAGATTTAAAAAAAACTAGTCTTGTTGGTTGAAGGAGATTCTACATGGCATTAAGCTTGCCAGGTTGTATTGTTTACGACGAAAATTGCTGGACGTGGAAAAATACTGAGAAGAGTGCTGTGGAGATGAGTGCATTGAGAATAACACACGGAGTAACATTGAAAGAATATGGAATGAAGTGATTAACGATGAACGAGGCTGATGTGTTAAATAAGACGAATAAGAGAATGTTGATAGAATAGTATAAATATAAGTGGAATGTGGGGTAGAGTTAAACCAAGCAATGCAAAGGGTCTTCAAATTGAGCGGTTTTTTTATTTTTTGGATAAAACACAGATAGCGTCGCGAACTTGCCTGGGTCTTGTGACATTTGAGAAGTGTAATGTATGACATTTATAAAAATGGAGTCGTATACAAACAACAACGCGTTCAAATTAAGAATTATTTAATGTATTGTAATCTCCGGAAACGGTGATGTTAATTGACCACCAAGATCATGTGATCTGACACCGTTGGACTATTTTCTCTGGGGTTACGTGAAAAGCTAAGTCTATAAGAACGATTCTCGATCAATTCCTGAGCTGAAGGACGAAATTATTCGTGTAAATGATGAATTAAAACCGCAATTATGCCAAAATGTCATCGAAAATTTTGACAAAAGAGTGGACATCTGTGGAGGTGCAAGAGGTGTACATTTGGTGGATATTGTTTTTTGTGTTTAAATGTCATACATTATACTTTAATGACCGATAAAAAGTTTTTTGAAATCAAAGCAAATTGTGTGTTTTATTCTAGAATTAAAAATATTTGAATTAAAAAAAACCCCGCTCAATTTGAAAGACCCCATAACAGAACCAAAAAAAGGTGCTACTCAGGTAAATTAGTTCGTTTTGTATGTATTATAATACTCACACGCGCTAAATGTGTGCGAGTGTTGGTTTTTGTCGTGCATGGAGAAGTATGCCAAAGTAGTACAATAAAAATCCGAGTTCAGCGGTTCTAAACTGAAAGGTTCAATTAATGGAGTAAAATAGAATATAGTATGTCCGAATCACTTATTTTAATATGTTGGAGGGTTACCATACGATTTGATTGATATCATTTTAACGATAGCTTTCTAAACAGACAAGATACAAATAACACAATTTTGTAATTTATTTTTATTAAACACTGTTTATTCCACTTTTTTGTAACGGTTTTTTTTATCCTACCGGTTTCAAGGATTTTACCTCATCTTCAGGGGAGCACAAACAAGACTAAATTATGTTCGAACTGGTACCGATATACACGCTTCAACGGTTGGGGGCTGAGGGGTGAGGGAGGCATGCGACGATTTCGGCCAAGAGCGGAGAGATTTTTGAGATATAACTGTTTACCAGATGTTCGGATCGATTTACCGACTTAGAAATTTCTAGGGCCTCTAATCTGTCCAATTTATTTAGGTTACTACTGATATGTAAGAATTGAGTGTTTAATAAAAGCTGAGTGTTTAAACAATACAAATAATACAATATAAAATATAGAAGTTTGTTTGAAAGTTAAGATGTATGTATGGGTGTGCAACAATGCGCCGTCCTAATTCCCTTGTTTTTTTAGTTGATAACCTTTATTGTACTTAGAGGAGAAAAGTTCAAATTACTGCACATGATCATCCAAGGCTAGATAGAGGGTCGAAGAGGTGTTGGCAGGAGGCAAATCTCCTGGCTCCGCAATATACGTGATTGGACTGGTATAAGGAGCGTTGGGGATCTTTTTCGGGCTGCCGGGGACAAAGATGCTTACTCTGAGGTGATAGTCAACGTTGAGGGGACCTGACATGACACTAGGAAGAAGAAGAATCTTTATTGGTAAGTTAGTTCGTTTTCTCGAGTAATATTTCAGTTGGATCGATGTTTGTCGGCCTCAAACAGTCAAACATATCGATGGCGTATGCTGCTTTAGAAACCACGAGAAGACAACCCTTTATAGAAGGTCTTTCAATATTTATGAATATACATACATTACACTCCACCTAAAGCCGAATGTGTTGCCATCCGATAAAGGTTTTCTGCGGTTATATTACGAAATATATATTTCTAAACATATGCAGATGCGGGTAAGTTCTTAACCTTTCCTTCCCTGTGTTGGGTATCTTCTACACGTTGCTTCTAATAACCATCAATATATCTATAAATATAATAAATACAAGGTTAAGATTTTAGGTATTCCTCCATAATATATTTACGCATTGATTTAAAAAATAATATTAATAATAATCAGAATTTATCGACTACATCGAGGTGTTTTGTAAAGATCGAAAACAAATTCGCATTTAAACGCTGCGAGTGGTTCGTCTTGACGATAGGTGAATAGTATGCGGGAAGCGCGACACTATATTTGCATCTCACTCTTGCATACTAGACTGAATTGCGAGGAGCTGAATTGTCTCAACGTCGCAAGCAAAGGCGTATGCTCCGGGGTATGCGACTGACGTTCCGCGCCACTAGTTGCCTCTAGGCTTGCAAATAGGTTAGACGTACGCCCGTTCCGTGAGCGTTTTTTAATGTTTTCAGATGGTTTTTTAATGTTTTCAGCAAATAAATCTCAATTATTGTAATTTTTAACTTCAATTATAATTAATTAAGGGGATTATCTATGAATGTTCTTATTTTTCCGATTTAAAATCGCTAATTTTTTATTGCGTACTCACTACCCAACACCGGAGCACGCGTATTATTTTTATCACCGTAAGGGAAGGGTTAATCTAATGGCCGCAGTCACCCCCTTCTTATTTTTATAATATTTTTTATCTGTCAATAATAGTGGGTTTAATTCCCGAGTTGGAGCGCGACCCTGAAGAGGTTGCTCTCTATGACACATATCATATTTATCTCTCAACTCTATTATCGTCATTTCTTTCGCTTATTATACGAGGTTTCAGGGTTACCTATGATTCGATCTCAAAACGTGAAAAATCATATAAACCAGGCATGGAAAGGAGAATAGCTAATGAGAAAGTCGTATAAGTCACCAACCATCTCTCAATAGTGTTTAAGGCCAACCGGACCACTTGAACATGCCTAAAAAGAATACTAATCAAAATAAATTCATTCAAATAACACCCAGAATTATTTATATTTATTCAAAATATGCGGAAACACACACACGTCTATTAGTACAAAGTATCACACAAAGCAGATATAGCCAACAAGCAATTTTTAGTCGATCGCGGCCGTCTTCGTAACTAACGAGTACAATATGGCGTGTGATGTTGCTAAATGCACTAGTCAACGCAGGCGGCACCTGTCTGTCCCCGGAGTGTTGTGTTGTTGTGTTCACCTCTTGTCTTACATACAACATAATATTTGTGTCTACACCCAGCGTTTCATACAATTGATAGAAATAAACTGTATTAACTTAATAAGTTTCTAATCAGTCTCTTAGATGTGGTGAAAAAATTGTATTATGTGTTAACATAAGTTGTGTACGTTTTTTTTTTTCAAATTTAAAAATGAGCACCAAAAGTAAAACAAAATGATAAATGTTATACGTCATTCGAAAGAAAATTTTCTGCTCTACAGGATATTGTGTTTGCTTTTACGTTACATATATTATTTTATTTTATTACAAGCCTTCAAAATGGAATGTCAAGTAGACGAAAGTGAGCATTTTCGATACCTCCTTATGTTCGCGTTCAATCGAGGGAATAAAGCTGCCAAAGCTCCGGGCGATATTTGCAAAGTGTACGGTGAAGATGCTATGAATGAAAGGACAGCTCGTCGATGGCAAATATCGCGAGCAGCTTTGTTCCCTCGATTAAACGCGAACAGAAGGTGTCGAAAATGCTCACTTTCGTCTACTTGACATTTCATTTTGAAGGCTTGTAATCAAATAAAATAATATATGTAACGTAAAAGCAAACACAATATCTTGTAGAGTAGAAAATTTTCTTTCGAATGACGTATAACATTTACTTTTGGTGCTCATTTTTAAATTGGAAAAAAACGGACACAACTTATGTTAACACCCAATACATTCCTTTCTTTTGGGAATTTTAAGACCCTTTCAATCATAATGCTGAATTCGGAAAAATCTACGACTTTACAATTTTACGAAGAATGGATACACGCTTCCTTTTTTTAAAATGGTAAAAGAAAAACATTGTTGCTTAATATGTCATTCATCTATAACCATAACTAAGATAGTTAATTTGGAAAGAACTTTTGTATATCTCCATAGTAAATATCAGTCAGAATATCCGTTCAACAGTGACTTAAGAAGTAAAATTAAAGAGTTCAAGTCTATATTATTAACACAACAAAATTTGTTCAAAATAACTATTTAAAAATCACTTGCAGTGACTACCGCATCGTTCAAAGTCAGCTATCTTTTAGCAACAAAAAATGTAGGTAAGCCATTTTCTGATGGAGAATTTGTAAAGGAAGGTGTCTTGGTAATGAAAGTGTGTTATGTGTGAATGTGTTCAATTTCGTGAAATTGATAGGTAGATCGCGACAATTTTTTTTACGTAAAAAGTCTTTTGCGACATAAAACAAGTTGGCGACCCCTACTATAAGGTATCATGTGAGGTTCGATAAAAAAAGAACGAGTTTTTTTTTATTTCGCGGACTGTTTGTTTTTTTATTGAGCCCATATTTCGTTCTCACGTTGGCGATACTGTCTGTGATGTACCTTTCAATTTTCATATTAGAAGGGCAGTTTGTGTTTGACAGGAAAGTATTTACAACACAAGTTGGCACGTTTGCCTATTTATTCGTTTTATAAATGACTGGATAAAGAATTTGCGTTAAAAGAGGAATAAAGTAAGGTGGTGAAAACGTTGAGGAAGGCTTTTGGCGATGCTATGTCGAAACCGAGGGTTTATGAATGGTACAAACGTTTTCATCGGTTGAAAACGTTGCAGATGACAAGAGAAATGAGCCTCTTAGCACATCAACCATCGATAAAAAAGTGGGGTTTTTGAGGAGTTACGCCGTTCGCTTGAGGCAATCTGAAGAAGACGTTCAAAATCGTGGATAAACTACTTATGGATTTTGCATCACGATAATGCACCGGCTTATACTTCACTGCCAATTCGTGGTCGTTTTTTAGCCCCTCAGAGCAACCGTAGAAGTTGTATGGATGTAGAAAAGTTGCCCACCCAAACAGGGTAATGATGTGATAGAGTGTATGTATATACAAGTACCCGGCGATAAGTAATACACATCGGGCTTAAGAAAAACACTGTCGGCCATAATCGGCTAACTTCGGCTTTGTAGAACGTCGTCTCTGTCTCTGACAAATCGCGACGGAACACGTGTATGAATGGCAAAGACGACGCTCTACAAAGCCGAAGTTAGCCGATTATGGCCGACAGTCTCTTTCTTAAGCCCGACGTGTATTATTTACCGCCGGGTACTGTATGTATCTATCTATGAATCGTTTTCTATTCTATTATAGAAAAAAAATGTTAATTTAAATAATTCATCGCACTTGAAAATTATATCCTTTTAAAATATAGCAATGCATCTCATGTGACAATAAATACAAATTGAGTTCAATTTTTGTTCAAGACACAGGGTGAATATTATGTCATTAGATGCAAACAATGCGCACCTTATTTAATTAATATTGGTAATGTTTAATGAAAACATTCAGTCATATTCTAAGAAATCCAGATCAAATTATCGGCACTGTGTGATTTTTAAGCAAAGAAGTCCTTTTGAACGAAACGATGCAGTCATAGCTGTTCGTAGAAATGAATTATTAAAGAATGACGAACATTAATTATAATCATTTTCGATCGAGCTCCTCAACATGGATACGTGTGGTTAAGATAGACATACAAAACCGATAAATCGCGTGCTCTATCAAGACAAAAGGACAAATGATTATAAATGCATTCAAACATAGGAGATAAATACTTATTTGATGGTGTAAAAGTATATATGATAACTGCTATCCAAATTTTGTGGTTCTGTCAAACAAAAAATATATATTCGAGTAAGTTCCAACATTACCCCATAGCTCTACGGTGCATAGTTTCGGCCGTTTGCTCTTGTTTAGACGACCTCCATAGATTAGTTGGTAAGACCTGTCTTGCAAACCAGGAGGTGTGGGTTCCATTCCAGTTATAGCCCATTTTTGTCAAGTAAGGAATCTTAAACATCATATGTTGATTGGAAGAGATTACTAGGGTAATAAGTTCGTCAGGTTGTATGCATACAACGAATATGCATACAACCTGCGTACGACAAAAGTAAAATACGATACATACCATCACGATGTCTTTTTCAGATATGACGGAGCACCAGGCTTCCCTATATAACACACATTTTTTCAGATGTGACAGAGCACTAGGCTTCCCTATATAACACACATTTTTTCAGATATGACAGAGCACCAGGCTTCCCTATACAACACACATTTTTTCAGATATGACAGAGCACTAGGTTTCCCTATACGAAACACATTTTTTCAGATATGACAGAGCACCAGGCTTCCCTATACAACACACATTTTATCAGATATGACAGAGCACCAGGCTTCCCTATACGAAACACATTTTTTCAGATATGACAGAGCACTAGGCTTCCCTATACGAAACACATTTTTTCAGATATGACAGAGCACCAGGCTTCCCTATACGAAACACATTTTTCACCTCCTTTATACCCATACACCTTCTAATTAGCTCCTACGATTTTCTGACTGTTTACACTTCTTTCTTTTAAAATATTATACACTTGACCCAACCACACTGTCTTTGGTCCTACTCTACCACGCCGCCAGCTCGCATTTGCACCGTCTATTTATTTGGTATTCTCTCTTATTATGGACATCATCTTCCTCAATATTTTGGCATTTATTCGTTAATCACTGGACAATGTATTTACACACATGTCATCTGCCTGTTGAGGTAAGCAAGAGAGCACCAGACTTTCTTATCGCGATCACACACATTTCACCTCATCTATATCCATACGCCTCCTGTGTATTTGTTTTATTCATATGTCTAAATTCATTCGTTCTATAATATATGTCCAAACCATCTCCTAGTGTTCATCTCCATCTTACTTCAACAATCTAAAGTTCACACTTATCGTGACGACCTTCGCGGATTAGTAGGTAAGACGCCTATCTTCCGACTCAAGGGTTCTATTCTCGTTGGTGTCCGATTTTTTTCTAATGGAGGTCCAGTCTTGGTTTCATTTAAGGCTTCTTAAACATATTTCCAGCGCTTCTTAAACATATTTCCAGCTGGTCGGAAAATATTGTTATGACAGTACTATAATTACCGGTTACTGTTGTGTGTCAAAATCTGTCTCGAGTTCTCCAATCGTGACACTCCACTGTTTTATTCATTAGGAGTTAGAACAACAAAATCTGTCTCGAGTTCTCCTATCGTGACACTCCACTGTTTTATTCAATAGGAGTTAGAACAACAAAATCTGTCTCGAGTTCTCCAATCGTGACCTTCCACTGTTTTATTCATTATGAGTTAGAACAACAAAATCTGTCTCGAGTTCTCCAATCGTGACACTCCACTGTTTTATTCATTAGGAGTTAGAACAACAAAATCTGTCTCGAGTTCTCCAATCGTGACACTCCACTGTTTTATTCAATAGGAGTTAGAACAACAAAATCTGTCTCGAATTCTCCAATCGTGACACTCCACTGTTTTATTCAATAGGAGTTAGAACAACAAAATCTGTCTCGAATTCTCCAATCGTGACACTCCACTGTTTTATTCAATAGGAGTTAGAACAACAAAATCTGTCTAGAGTTCTCCAATTGTGACACTCCACTGTTTTATTCATTAGGAGTTAGAACAACAAAATCTGTCTCGAGTTCTCCAATCGTGACACTCCACTGTTTTATTCAATAGGAGTTAGAACAACAAAATCTGTCTCGAATTCTCCAATCGTGACACTCCACTGTTTTATTCAATAGGAGTTAGAACAACAAAATCTGTCTCGAATTCTCCAATCGTGACACTCCACTGTTTTATTCAATAGGAGTTAGAACAACAAAATCTGTCTAGAGTTCTCCAATTGTGACACTCCACTGTTTTATTCATTAGGAGTTAGAACAACAAAATCTGTCTCGAATTCTCCAATCGTGACACTCCACTGTTTTATTCAATAGGAATTAGAACAACAAAATCTGTCTCGAATTCTCCAATCGTGACACTCCACTGTTTTATTCAATAGGAGTTAGAACAACAAAATCTGTCTCGAATTCTCCAATCGTGACACTCCACTGTTTTATTCATTAGGAGTTAGAACAACATATGTATGTTTAGTACAAAAGACAATTAGATTTGAATAATTTCATTGCATACTTATGTATATTGCACAGCGTACATATTTAATATTAAACTGTACTTGCGTGCACATAATATATATCAAGAGGAAATTGTGAATTTGGTAAGATCCACTTATTGATAATGTGAAAAAGCTTACTAGCTGACAGTCGCAAGCTGTAATTTATCATTCGTGAAAATACAATATTTGGGTACTATATATTATATGCCTGGTGAAGTAGATATTTTTAAAGTACACGTCGTTGAGTTTAGCAGGCATTTCCTCAATCTTAGCTCTTAGCTGGAAGACTGGTTTTTCAATTTTGAACTTTAGTTGTTATTTCCGTAATCTGCCTTATAATTCCGTTTTCGCGTTGCCAAGCGATTTTATTTTTTTCTGCTCAACTTTTGTTTTGTTGATTTAATATATATTTTTTTACTTTCCGTGTTTATACCATACTTCTTTGGCAAGCTGACGAAAGGCAGAATCAAGCACGGTGGCCAGCGCAAGAGACATAAGGGCGTACTGTATGAGACGTTTAACATTAATACTAAACACAACTAGGATCAAACAGCAGAAGATCGAGACAAATGGCGTAGAACTGTTGCCTTGTTATCAGATACCCAATAGAGAAAATAGACGCAGACAAGCTGTAAGCACCGAAGTTTCTTGTCCTACATCATCATCATCATTGTCAACCAGGATCGATCTACTGCTGGATGAAGGTCTCCCCAAGTTGACTCAATATATGATAGTTCGGTTTTTTGCTCGTTGATGCCATGTGATGCTGCCATGCTTCCTGATTTTATCTATCCAGCGTACCTTCGGTCTTCTTCTAGGCCTCTTTATGCCTCTTGGGTACCATTGGATTATTTCAGATGCCCATCAGGAGTCTGACATTCTGGCTACGTGTCCTGCCCACTGCCGCTTCATTCTTTTGCACACCTTTATAACGTCTTCTACCTTTGTTAGGTGTTTCGTTTACGGTCTCTTTTAGTATATCCCAAAATGCATCTCTCCATGCCCTTTTGTGCGGTGTGGAGCTTTTGTGCGTTCTTTACTGTGAGCGTCCATGTTTAGCAGCCATATGTAAGTACTGGGAGACTACACTGGTTGTAAACCCTTCGCTTCAAAGATATTGGGAGGTTACTTTCGAAGATTTTGTTCAAACGTTCAAATGTCCTACATGCAACAGGATAAGCCTATAACAAACTGACTTACTATGTCATCTTCGATGGCGGATACGTCGAATACTCTGATCCCCACTTTGTATTATGCTTTTTATTATACTCGTCAAGGGTAGTGACTATTCATTTATATATTGGCATTTTCATAGTTTCTCATTATATTTTGATAGATATATAATATTAATTCTGAATTATAAGTTTTTTTTTAAATACGTTGAAACGTTACATTTCGTTTTACATCTGTTACTGTGATACGCACGCGTAAAATACGTCCATGTTAAGTGTCGTTTAATGCGTCAATAAATATAATACTAAAAATATCGATTGCAATGTTTAATTTTTGTGACCTAGCATTGATCGTTGTTGTCGCAAGAATATGTGGAAATAAACATTTATATTATTTTACATGGTCACAAAATCTCTATTAATTACTTAGCATTTACCATGAACATCAAGAGCCTACTTAAAACTCGTTTCCACAAGTGAAAACGTTTGTGTGCCCGTCTTTTTTCGATAAAATAAATAAAAATATTTTTAATTTTTGTCCAATTTATGTGAATGTCCAATTCATGCAATAAGATTCTGACACAAGTTAGCAACCAATTAAAAAGTCTCTACGTCGTTCGCACGTTACAGGAAAAGTCAACATTTTAAGTTTGCCGAGAATGCAACACGGTAGCTGACTCGGATGTGAACATATTTAGTTCAACACTGTCAGAGTTGGTTGCTGAATTGATTAAGGATTTTTTCATATATATTATTGTATATAATTTGTAACATTTTTACTGATCCGCTGACATGACGGAACCGTGCATGAGATAAACACTGGTAATCGGGATTTTACTGATCTGCTGACATGACGGAACCGTGCATGAGATGAACACTGGTAATCGGGATTTTTACTGATCTGCTGACATGACGGAACCGTGCATGAGATGAACACTGGTAATCGGGATTTTTACTGATCTGCTGGCATGACGGAACCGTGCATGAGATGAACACTGGTAATGGAGATTTTTACTGATCTGCTGACATGACGGAACCGTGCGTGAGATGAACACTGGTAATTGGGATTTTTACTGATCTGCTGGCATGACGGAACCGTGCATGAGATGAACACTGGTAATTGGGATTTTTACTGATCTGCTGGCATGACGGAACCGTGCATGAGATGAACACTGGTAATTATGATTTTTACTGGTTGGTTGGAAGATATTTCCGCCTGACAATAAACCCGCGAGATTGTATTTTCAATAAAAGAGTTAAATAAAATAAAAAATAATAAATATTTTAAGCTCTGTGAGCCAATTAATGTATATTTACGAGTTTAAGTATTGAATTTTCCAATGTTATTTGTTATATTTTTTTAAGGCTGTATAATAATGCCAAAGAACATTCAGATAGATGAACGCCATTAAAAGAAGAAAGTGCAATAAATAATGTTTTTTTCCTGTCAAATTAAATAAATTTACACCAAAAATAAAGACACGATTAAACGTTTAAATTGAATATTATTTGTGAAAAAATACGATGCAAAGAAATTTTAATCTTGAATAAAATTTTATTGATTGGGCATATCATTGTTCATTTCGTTAATTGACCGATTTCAAAATTTTATTGATTGGACATATCATTGTTCATTTCGTTAATCAACCGATTTCAAAATTTTATTGATTGGGTTTATCATTGTTCATTTCGTTAATTGACCGATTTCAAAATTTTATTGATTGGGTATATCATTGTTCATTTCGTTAATTGACCGATTTCAAAAAGCAGTTTTATCAAAATAAAAGTCCCAATAAAATCACTTTCTCCAAACTAATTGAATGTCGAATTTAAGATTATCTCTGATCGATGTGATTGTAGATCTACAATATTTATTTTAATTGGAAATAATATATTAAAAATGTTAATAAAATGCAAGTATAGTATAGTAGTCCACGTATAAATGCTAAAAAAATCTATTGATAATTTAATAAGATTACTTCAAATGTAAAATATGGTTTAAGCATGTAGAACGAATGAATTTAAAAAGACCAATAAAACAAATACATATAAATGCACGTCGTGTAAATAAGAGTGAATTAAAGACATAATTTGTCAATGGAGAAAGTGAATTTAAGACATAATTTGACAATGGATAGAGTGAATTGAAGACATAATTTGACAATGGAGATAGAGAATTTAAGACATAATTTGACAATGGATAGAGTGAATTGAAGACATAATTTGACAATGGAGATAGAGAATTTAAGACATAATTTGACAATGAAGAGAGTGAATTTAAGACATAATTTGACAATGGAGAGAGTGAATTTAAGACATAATTTGACAATGGAAAGAGTGAATTTAAGACATAATGGACAATGGAGAGAGTGAATTTAAGATATAATTTGACGATGGAGAGTAAATTTAAGACATAATTTGACAAAGGAGAGTGAATTTAAGACATAATTTGACAATGGAGAGAGTGAATTTAAGACATAATTTTATAATTTGACCATTTAACTAGTTTGATAGTTTTACACTAACAGGAATGCTGTATCGATATTTCAAATAATAAAAAAAATTATGGGTTTGTTTTTTATTTGCATATGTGTCAAAATGTTATATATTTAAAAAAATACGTACCAAAAATGATATTCACTGAAGCGTCTTTGATTTCACGATGCAAGAAGTTATTGCATGAAATTGAATAGTTCTGTGTTACCTGAAACAAAATAGAAATCATTTTATATTTTCATAATGTTTACATTATCATTTATATAGTATGTTATAGTAGAAGCGGATGGACAGTAAACGTAAAATATTAATAGAGAATGTATACTTTCACTAATATTACAGTAAAAGTGTACTACAGTGTTGACTACTTATGTACAATAGTGAAAGTAGATACTAAGGATTTATTGTTCTCGAATGAACGATTTCACATTGTACATTCATCAGTTATAGTTTACATTCAATGTACTCGTATTATACACTAAGTATAACATTAACTTGACATTGTGTAAGGTTAGTCTTATTGATTAGATTTATTCTTTTCGAATGAACGATTTCACATTGCACATTCAATAGTAATAGTTTACATTCAATGTACTCGTATTATACACTAAATATAACATTCATTTGACATTGTATAAGGTTAGTCTTATTGATTAGATTTATCGTTTTCGAATGAACGATTTCATATTTTACATTCAATAGTAATAGTTTACATTCAATGTACTCGTATTATACACTAAATATAACATTCATTTGACATTGTGTAAGGTTAGTCTTATTGATTAGATTTATCGTTTTCGAATAAACGATTTCACATTGTACATTTAATAGTAACAGTTGACATTCAATGTACTCGTAGTATACACTAAATATAACATTCATTTGGCATTGTGTAAGGTTAGTTGATTTTTCATAAATATATTATTATGAATGCAAGAATGCAAAAAAACCTACATGTCATCCTAGGGAAGGTGGCAATAATTGTTCATGGAATTGTTGATGGCGGTACTCATATAATTCCAAAGACGAGAATATAAGATGAAATATAATTTAATATGTGGTTCGTGAGTATTGCATGAATGCATTAATAGAAGTGTAAACATGCTGAATTTGCGATGCCAACTCACTGAAGCAATTCTAGGAAATGCAAGTTTGTACATTTTAACAATTTATTCACTTGCTGATAATGCAATATAACGAACGCAGTTTCTACCGCAAATATGAAATATGACTACTGTGTTTTATTTTTAATGTAAAATATGTTTCAGGTAACATTAAAAAAAAAACATAATATTATTCAAATAAATGGTGCCAATATATAATATAATCTCAACGACCTTTGTAGTTGATAAGATACATGTCTTCCAGTTCGGGGATTACGGTTTCAATTCCCGTTGGTACCCAGATTCATTTAAAAAGGTTTCCAGGCTAGTTAGGACTTGTTTAACGCATTTTTTTTGGTTAAAATAAAATACAACATCGCAATAAACTCCCTAGGTTTCACAATTGAATACGATAATCGGTTTGGGCACGTGGAAGGAATGAATTAAGAAAGATTTAAAGCAAATGTGAGTGGAAGCGAAAGATCCACAAACGTATGGTTGAAATAAGTAACGTATTAGCCCGAATATAACGCGATATTTTTTACTCAAAATATTTTTCGGTTTAGGCCGATAAATGGTGATAATTCCAGCAGGAATGACTTCACAGTTGCAAGTTTTAGATGTATCTGTCAATAAACCATTCAAAGACAATTTACGAAAGGAGTACAGCAATTGGCTCTTAGCTGGATCTGAAATCATCCTCTGACCCCTGCAGGGAAAATAAAGAAACACTCAATTCCAGTCTTAGGGGAATGGATCATGACCGCCTGGCAGAAGATTAGTGACACGTCGATTGGAAAAGGTTTTAAGAAATGTTGCATTTCCAACAATCTGGATGGGAGTGACGATGACATTTTATGGCAAGATGAAGATGCCATAAATGATGCATCGAGTAGTAATCATTCAAGCGACACCGGTGATAATTCAAACATGCATGAATAAAAAAATCTAATTTTTTATAATACAATTTACTTAATTAATTTTTGTTTATATTTGAATTTTTCCTTTCATTCCTGCTCCAAATATATATGTTAGGTCGCGTTATATTCGAGGCCGCGTTATATTCGGGCTTAAACGGTATATGATTTTTTGAAAGAAGGAAATGAAAAATTCAGAGAAATCGTAGAAGATGTGTGTCTCGATAGGAAAGTCAGACGCTCTTTCCTATCGCACATCTCGACATGGAGACGGCGTAATTGTTTTCATATACAATAATAATAAACTAGGTGAAAAATGTTTGCTATCGGATAAGAGTCGTTAAGTACGGGTTCGAAATCTTCAGTATTTTATATCAAAGTCCATGTGTATAGCGAGATTAATCACTTCGATTATAATCGATAATTATCTTAAGGAAACTACGTTCGATTTAAGTTGATAAAATATTTATAGGTAATTAAATACGTTTTTCCGGTGATTAACGAATGAGTGCCAAAATATTGAGGAAGGAGGTGTTAACAGCTTAAGTGGAAGTCTTAAAATTTAATAGCAACTGCTTTCTCCAAAAAAAAAAAAAAAAGAAAAGAAAAACCTACCTTCTAATAGTCCATCCTCAACTTAGGTTTCGATAAATGTTATCAATAATCGCCTAGTTACTTATAGCCTTAATACATTAAGATCCGGTATTATGGATTTCTCCAGGATGACAGTCCACAACAGTTCTTAAGTACTAACTTTGATATATGAGGGTGAAACGTGGACGTGGAAAAATACTGAGAAGAGTGCTGTGGAGATGAGTGTATTGATAATAACACACGGAGTAACATTGAAAAAATACGGAATAAAGTGATTAACGATGAACGAGGCTGATGTGTTAAATAAGACGAATACGAGAATGTTGATAGAATAGTACAAATAGAAGTGGAATGTGGGGTAGAGTTAAACCAAGCAAAGTAAAAGGGTCTTTAAAATTGAACGGGTTTTTTTAAATTCTTGGATAAAACACAGATGGCGTCGCGAACTTGCGTAAGTCTTGTAACATCTGAGAAGTGTAATGTATGACATTTATAAAAATGGAGTCGTACACAATACAACGACGCGTTCAAATTGTTGAATTATTTTATGTATTGTAATCTCCGGAAACGGTGATGTTAATTGCCCACTAATTAATTGCTCATGTGATCTGACACCGTTAGACTATTTTCTCTGGGGTTACGTGAAAAGTGGTGGCGTCGCGAACTTGCCTAAGTCTTGTAACATCTGAGAAGTGTAATGTATGACATTTATAAAAATGGAGTCGTACACAATACAACAACGCGTTCAAATTGTTGAATTATTTTATATATTGTAATCTCCGGAAACGGTGATGTTAATTGGCCACCAAGATCATGTGATCTGACACCGTTGGACTATTTTGTTTAAAGCCAGGTCTATAAGAATGACCCCCGATCAATTCCTGAGCTGAAGGACGAAATTATTCGCGTTATTGGTGAGTTAGAACCGCAATTGTGCCAAAATGTCATCGAAAATTTTGACAAAAGAGTGGACATCTATGGAACCGCAAAAGGTGGACATTTGGCGGATATTGTCTTTTGTGTTTAAATGTCATACCTTATACTTTTATGACCGATAAAAAGTTTTTTGAAATCAAAGCAAATTGTGTGTTTTATTCATGAATAAAAAAAAATAGAATTAAAATAAAAGAACGCTTAATTTGAAAGACCTTTTTTGTTTGAATCGTGTGAATAATATTTTGAAAGCCCGGAAAACGGTAGAAAGCCTGAAAAATCGTAGGAATTGTATGATACGGTGTATGGGATTTAGAAGAGGCGAAGGATGTGTGTTGAGATAGGGAAATCTAGCGAAATGGCATTATTGTATACATGTTTGCATATAAAAAAAGGTAATTTAAGCAGACTATAGAAAAATATATATGTGAATCCGATATTCGTGGTGACTTTAACACCTTGATACAAATACTTAACTTGCCCCGTATCAAATAACGATATAAAAACGAATATCGAGTAAAAAAAGGGAAAGGAGAAAAATGTAGGGTAATGTGAACTGATATTTGCTTAGTCTATCGTGTATTTGGAGTCCCCTTCTACCTGTATTACACTGTAGCTCAAGGATTTGTTTTGCACTACTTTTACTATTCTTCTGTAGTCAAATGTACTTATTTTTTTTGGTAGTCTGCTCAGTAGTCGAGTACCAGCAAGGTGACCTGTTAGTATGGCAAAACTTGTGTCGTTGTTCCTTTTGACATGATCGTACCTATAGCATTTGCTTTTATAAGGATTTCTTTAGCAACAGTCGTTTCCTGATTTCAGTATTTCAGAATCGATCTCTGTGCTTGTATTTCTAATAGAGTAATGCGTGTAACCAAGCTCGACTGATATTATAAGAAGTTCAATAGACTCTAGATCAGTGTTCCCCAACCGGTGGTCCGCGGCCCGGTGCCGGGCCGCAGAGACTTTCCGCCGGGCCGCAAACAGTATGCCAAATTTCAAGAAATTCGCCATGCAAAAATATTAAATATACGATTTTCATCCATGTCCTCAATAAAATCGAAACAAAGTAATAGACTGGACGTGAATGCAGCACTTCGTCTGTCAGAGACAGCACTGCAGCCAAGAATATTCAATATATTAGCAAAGATCAACAGCAGGTTTCGCATTAGTTTATTGCAAAAACCCCATGGTTTTTGTTCAATTTTAATTGTATCAGACAATGTAACAGTTAAAATTGTTTAACTGTTATATGTATATTTGTCAATTATAGTTACATACTCGTATGTCCACCTGTCACAATATAAGATTAAAAAAAAATTAAATAAAAAAAGCATTTTTATTTCAGTATTAGTGGTCCGCGAATTTGTTTTCCTTTTTTTACCGGTCCACAGGTCTAAAAAGGTTGGGGAACACTGCTCTAGATTATCCGCGGCCACATTAACCTGGGGATTAAAAAAATGGAATCGTTCTTACAACATGTTATAAAAAACAGTTTTTTACTAATCCGGTAAATACACAACAGTGAATGGAAGGTATAGTAGAGGAAAACCAAGGAAATATGGTTGGATGAAGCGAATGTTATGTTGAAAGAAGGAAACGTGGAAAATTAGATAAAACGAAGACGCGAAAGATGTGTGTCGAGATACGAAAATCTGGCGCTTTATCCTTTGCCTACCCCGACAGGGAAATGGTGTGATGGTACGTATGTTTTTTTTTTAAATCTCTAGAGATAAATAATTAACGTTTTAGAACCACCATGGATTTAGAGAAAACTCCGCCAGATTTGTTTGTATCAATCTTTATACTGGAAGTGTAATTTGATACAAAAAATAAATAAGTTTGGTCTTAATTGTTACTCAATCTTCTATTAAAGTGACAAAAGTTTGGTCTTCATTGTTACTCGATCTCCTATTAAAGTGACAAAAGTTTGGTCTTCATTGTTACTCGATCTCCTATTAAAGTGACAAAAGTTTGGTCTTCATTGTTACTCGATCTCCTATTAAAGTGACAAAAGTTTGGTCTTCATTGTTACTCGATCTCCTATTAAAGTGACAAAAGTTTGGTCTTCATTGTTACTCAATCTCCTATTAAAGTGACAAAAGTTTGGTCTTCATTGTTACTCAATCTCCTATTAAAGTGACAAAAGTTTGGTCTTCATTGTTACTCAATCTCCTATGAAAGTGACAAAAGTTCGGTCTTCATTGTTACTCAATCTCCTATTAAAGTGACAAAAGTTCAGTCTTCATTGTTACTCAATCTCCTATTAAAGTGACAAACGTCTCCGCAGATCCGTTTATTTATACAAGAGGAAGAAAGAAAAAAAAAAAGTTAAAATATACCAAAAATAAGTCTCGCATTCCGGTGACACGATGCACTCTCTTCTGGCCGAATGCGTACCAATAAAAATACATTCGTGTTTCTCATGCAAAAATAATTGCCGAGATTGCGTGCGAATTGGCAGTAAAGGCCGTCGGTAAAAATTCGGTTACCATCTGGGATTTCGCACATTTCGTTTGACTGTTTATATTTTCTTCATTCCGATACGATAAATATTAATAAACCGCCAATTCAGATGTCAGAATTCTGAAATATCATCTGTGCTGTATTAGTTTTGAACGAGACTGACATATTTTTAAATGAAAGATATTGACATTTAAAATGGTGATATGAGCAGAATTAATGCTATTGAAATGGTGATATGAGCAGAATTAATGCTATTGAAATAATTGCATTCCGAAGAGTATCTGTAATGCAATGCATCGTATTATTACACATGACAAGAAATATACACAATTTGCGAAAAAACAACAGGTAATTTAATTTGTACATACAATTTTAATGGATCTGGGTTTGTTGCCTTTCATTTGTCGTATCCCCAGTAAACTAGGCTATTGCCTGTATCTCACTGAGGATATTTAGCATGAAAAAATAAATCGATACTTCTTTCCGATTTTTGATTACACAAAAATAAAACCCCGTTGCACGTTCTTATCAACCTGACAAACAGTGACACTCAACTATAACTGGAAACATCTTGCGAAATTCAAATCCTCACACATCATCACTCCAGAAAGATCAAAAATATTCATCCCACAATATACCGCACACAATCATAAGAATAAAAATTAAAATTAAAACAAAAAATACACAGAAACATAAATACAAAAACAACCAAAATTAAAACAAGAAGAAACCCACACTCACGAGCTCACACAAATCCTTTCCACTCGTCATTCATCCTGAAATCCCAAATACTCAAAATCCTGTCGCAATAACAACCACGCTCCGATCGACTGTCTAAATGGTTTTCCTACCTTTACCTTTATTGAAGTCGGCACGCCATTGATAACAATTAAATAGAAAAACAATATAAATTTCTGAGATGCTGGCTGAGATTAATGAGACAAGTGTCAATAGAGAAGTGAAAAGGCGAATGGCAAAAAGCAGCTTCCTCAAAATGCTGGATCTCCTCTGATACAAGGATTTCCATCTCGATTTACGACTACAAATTCTTCGTACTTTTCAATATTGATGAAGCGCCGACACTTACTCAAGCCACCACCCACAAAGAAACTAGAAGTTTTTCAAATGTGGTGCTATTGAATAAGGCTGAGTCCAACGGGTTGACAGTTCGTAATGATGACATCTTAAAACGGATGAATAAAGATACAGAAATATTAACCACCATCAAAGGCGAAAGTTCGAGTTCTTTAGGTATAATCGAGGAGAAAAATATACAATAATTTAATTAATACTGCAGGTTAAAATACATGGCAGAAAAAGTGTAGGAAGAAGGCGCATCTCCTGGTTGAATTACTTCTGCATCAAATGTCAAGATAACGTCCAAAGAGGAGAGGAACTTGTGGCGGTCGTCGCGGAATATTGTCGCATACATACGGTCAATGACCGATGAAACGACCTTCGGATTCCTCGATAAATTATAGTAAACAGTCCGAAGGTCACATGCCGGCCATTGACGCCGGCCGAGCGACCGCACCACACGCCAGAGAGAGAGAACGCACCACGGCTATCTCACCAGTTCCGTATTTAGATGAATACCTACATACGACAATAACCGTCTCTGCATTCACAGAAGCGAGACGTAAGCATATCGCGAGCGCACTCTCGCGCACATTCCAAAAAGATATAAATACCTACGTTACTATAAAAATAAACACTCTCTCTCTTTACGCATTGCGATCTAACGTGTTTTATTATTTATCAAGAAATCATCCTCATCATCTCGTCCCTTAAAGACCGATCTGCTAAAAACTTTAAAGAAAAGCTGATAATGACAAAAAAGATCGAGGTCAATAACTTTTTCGTTCTTCTTCTTTTTCTTCTAATTGAATATCGGAGTACAAACTTTTCATGGAAATGCTAGGATTATCCGAGATCTTGGTCCGATTAGATTGCATCAGAGGCTTTTACTATTATTGGACACAACTATTCAAATGTTGTAGTCGGATGCTCCGTATCCCATGAACCTCAAAGAGCACCAACCTCCATCATTCTAGAATTTGAGATAACAATATGAAAGAAAAAGAGTCCTTAACGTACTTTGGGCATGTTGCTAGAAATAATGATGATAGTCTGGAGTAGTTGGTGATCACGGGGACAGTTGAAAGAAGACGACCATAAGAAGCCTAGTTGGTAAGACGCTTGTCTCCCAGCCCGGGGGTTGCGGGTTCGATTCACGTTGGAATCCAGATTTTTTAAAGAAGTATTTTAGTGTGGTTTTCTGTAAAAGCTTATTTAACCCTTCCTTCCCTGTGATGTGTAACTAGTACGCATTGCTTCTAAAAACTTTAATATCTCTATAAATATAATAAATACTGGGTTCAGATTTTAGGTATTCCTCCGTAATACATTTACGCATTGAATGAAAAAATAATATTAATAATAAATAGCACTTATCAGCCACATCAGAGATATTTTGTGAAAATCGGGAATAAATTCACCGATACAATCAAACGTGTGCCAGTGTGTGACGTAGGTATATTCATTCTAAAAAAATCGCTATGGGTGAGGAAGCGACGCTATTCACGTCTCACTCTACTTCGGTATATGGGAACGCAAGAAATAGAATCTCAGTTCGCAATTGTGTTTCTTCCTCCGAGGTATAACATAACAGTCCGAGACCGAGTCCCGTCTCAGCTCTCAGTAGCTCTAGGGCATCCATTTGAGGTGGTCTCTTCGCCCATTTTGTGAACGTCGGCCGATGTTTTTTTTTTCATGTTTTCAGCAATTAAATTTCAATTATTATCACTTTTGACTTCAAATTTAATTCATTTAAGCGATTGGCTATGAATATTCTTATTTTAATTAACTTAACACGTTCACTGCGTATAAAATGTCATACAGAGATGCTGAAAATACGTGAATTTTCGAAACCCCATAACTTTGTTAAAAATCAAATTCTACTTTCTATTGAAACATCATATACAAGTGTATTCCTTCGTGTCTTCAAAACACATGAAACCGGCGACGAATCCTTATCGGGAGACGTTTATGAGTGCACTCAACATTCAAGGCTATTTTGTATGGACACGGGAGCCGTGTTCGACGCAGTGAACGTGTTAAGCGATGAGCTATGAATATTCTTGTTTTCCGATTTTAAATCGCTCATTTTTACATGTGTATTGATGTGTATTGAATACACAGCACCGGAACGCGCGGATTTTTTTAGCACAGGAAGGGAAAGGTTGGAAAAGTGTAATACAATACAAGAGGAAGGTGCCCTATAAGATGGGCGGATCAAAAAAATGAGTAAAAAGGAACCTCTTTAAGCGCTGCATTCAACATGGTCCAGAACCAGCCAAAGGAGGAATGCAGACAGGTGATGTGCAGAGTTCGAGACATAGCGGACCACGACGGTCAGCACTGAGCAAGCAATGAAGAAAAACATCCAAATATAAAATCACAAAAAACTGCTTACACATATATCTTGCTTTAACCCTTACAGGCACAGGTAAACTTAACTTATTTTTACTCAGGCTGCACAAAAAATAAAAAGTCAAGTTTCTCATTATTTTTTTAATGTGTTTTAAAAATGATACGTACAAATGCTAACTTAACATATTTCCACTGGTACTTCTAATGTACCACCAAATAATGCCGAAATACATCCAAGTAAAATTAATTTTTAACCTAAATACGAGTATAAATTTACCACAATCACTGAAGTCAATTTTACACAACACAACAATTTTTTTATTAAAATTTAATACAAATATATAACGTTTTCTTTTATACGCACAAGTCGGCACACCTAGAACAACTAACTGTCAATAATATTAGAAGCTAAATGAATTTGAACAGGACCAGACCTGCAATTGTGCGGATATGAGCCATATGTATAATATTATATTATACGAAGTGGTACATAATCAGAGCGTTCGTGCAGCAATAGAGAGAGGTTTAATAATAAGTGGTACATTGCGTGTACCACTGTGCGGTACTGCGTCAAAAAAAGGTGGTACATAACGTGGACCACTAAGCCTGTAAGAGTTAAGACGCTATATTGGACTCGATATCTCATTTCTTTTGTAGCTCTTCTCTAAAATATTATGTGCACGCTCTCTATTAATTAGTGTTGCGTCTATTTATCTGCCGGTGATGCAGGGCACACAGACGTCAGATGAGAGTATGTATACGAAGTGTTATATCTTCCGCAGACTTGGCTGGAAATATCTTTGCAAAACAACATCTAAATCATCTCGCGTAATTCACTCTCGGAGCTCGTATTCTTATATTCTACTGTAAATATTTTGTCGTTGCCAAAATTTTATATACGAGTACATAGGTAAATCAAAAGGAATTATTTCTTCTTGTATAAAAGTCGCATTATACTGCACACGTGTCAGTTCAAATAACAATATTTTTATACTACTAAAAATCATATTTTTTCGTATGAGAATTTCATATACAGGCGGCCATCAACTTTGGCACAATTCGCTTTATCGCACATTTTTTAAAATTCGTTTTTTTTTTAATATTTTTGTCGATAATGCAAAAATTGTTCGCTTCCATGCAGTCACTCCCACTTTTTTGGAAGAACTATAATATATGGAACGCAATAAACAATATTGGAGACTCATGGGCTGAAATAAAAGAGTCAACAATGAAAGGTTCCTGAAAACAATTATGCCCACAAATGATGAGTGATTTTATAAATTCTGAAGAAACTCAGGAAACTATCACAGATGAAATAGTTAGCCTAATGAATGAACTAAACTTGGACGTCAACAACGAAGATGTTAATGAGTTGATTGAATCTCACTCAGTACCTCTGTCAAATGAATACTTAATTGAGCAACAAGAGTTAAATGAAATACACAATGAAAGTGAGGAAGAAGAAGCTGATAAAATCGTCAAGACTTTGAAAATCAAAAATATGAATGAAGCCTTCATGCATCTTGACAAATTTGTGACTATCATGGAAGAATGTGATCCCAATGGAGAACGTATATCTCAAGTACGTAGGGCGATTGAGAAAGACACAGAATGTTATAGAACTCTTTATCAAGAAAATAAAAAAAGGTGGTATTCAACTAACTCTTGACAAGTGTATAAAGAAAACACCTGAAATCACTTAAAGACGCCTCGTTAACTTAATTATGCATATTGATAAATATATATTTTTAATATATTATTGATAAATAAATATTTTAAAATACAATTTTTGATGTTTTTTTTTACATCCCTATACTTTCAAACAATCAACATTCGCATACATTTTCAGAAACCAATTATGTGCGAAAGTCGAGGGCCGCCTGTAGTGTGTGAAGTAAAGAAAAAAAATGGTGTTCAAATTATGACTATTAGTTTAGCATTCTAGGTTGATGGGTTTGATCCCAGCGGATCCTTGACTACTTATGTTTTAACTAAATGGATATCCATTGAATAGATTTTTTGTCCCTATAATACAAATCTCATATCTAGATATTATTTTTTTGTGTTCTTTTCAGTGATAAGAGAATTTGATTGACAGGCGTGATAAGCTGATTGACTTAAAACAGGAGTTCATAGTTAGTCAGCCAGCAGGTTGACGGTATGTCAGCATAGTAATCAAGCATGCTGGGGGAAGGGAAATATGTTATTTATATGAATATTGAAATAAATGTCTTTGAAATCCTGCCATTGTATATTTCCTTGTAATGTAAAATAAATAAAAAAGGATTTTTTTAAAAGGTGTCATTCATTATCGTCGTTGCTGGGCCTCGTAGTCAAGGATTCCCTCGTCATTCCAATATCAATTCAGTTGGAAAGCGAAGCTGTGCCGTGAATTTTTTTTCTTTCTTAAGCGAGTGAGCCATTGCACACCATCAAACTCACTGGCCACACCGCTGTACTGGATCCGATGGAACACTGAAGTGAGACGATCGAAGCATACCGGCATGTTTTTTTCTTCTCTTTCTGAAGTCACGGGCATCCTGAGACCCTCGAATACTAGGCGGAAAAAAAATGCACGTGTCATTCAAGGGGATTAGAACAATGCGGGTTTCGAATCGGCGACCTTCCGCACGGAAGTCCAGTATGTTACCGCGCGACCATGCACCTTTAAAATAAGGCAATAAAAGAAGAGATAGTACAAAGTGTGGGATGAGGGTAGTTGACGTAAGTGCCACCGGAGATTGTATACTCCAATTTGTAATTGGCATATCCTTTTACATACAGGGCAAGGAGCTTGTCATCGTACTTTTTCTCTATTGGATCGTTGATAACTAATAATTCAACGCTATTTGGCTTTATTTGCAGCTGTTTGCTTCCAGTAGTGCTTAGTCTTGACGGTTTACTGTACGTCTCTGTCTATAGAGCAGACAGAGACGTACAGTAAACCGTGAGACAGCGATATTTCATATTCGCTCAGCGTCTCGAGGTGCGTTGGTGCTCAGCGCACCAACGCACCTCGATACCAGCTGGCGCTGATCAAAACAATTTTAATTATTGAAGATAAGTTGTGTGTTGGAAGTAATTGTTATACAACAATAAGTCCATCAGATGTATCATGTAAAAAAACCTTAGTATCGTGTAAAAAAAAAACAAGAAAATCTTTTATCAATGGCGAAACTAACAGTACATAGTAACATGACAGGGACAAACCCATAAAATAAGAAGATGTTGAACAACAATTTCTCATACGTTAAAATAGTGATGAGAAAAGTCGATTAGATTTACAAATTGATTCCACGAAGTCAGCATTACAATTTCCAGTAGATTTAGTAGAATCGGCGCGGAGAAATTTAATGCCCTACTTCTAGAGAACGAATAATACGAGCATGATCAATCAATCGATTGAACGTTGTTACATTGATTATAATCAGCTGTAGCGGATGAATAAACATAAATAGTGCGTTTCACTTACGAGAATAATCAATATTTATTATTATAGACGTGCCAAATATAATAAACTAGCAGTTACAGTGTCAGGCGTTGCTAGGACTTTTTAAGAAAAAATATGCATCTATAATGACACACAATCGGATGCCGGATTCAATAAAGGCAAAGGTAGGAAAACAATTTAGGCAGTCGATCGGAGCGTGGTTGTTATTGCGACAGGAGTTTGAGTACTTGGATTTGCAAGAGGAATGACTTGTGGAAAAGGGTTGTGTGAGCTCTTGAATATGGTGTTTTTTATTGTTTTTTTTTTTATGATTATGTGCGGTATATTGTGGGATGAATTTTTTGGTCTGTCTGGAGTGATGAAGTGTAAGGAGTTTGATTTCGCGTGATGTATACATATGTAATTCAGTGTCACTGTTTTGTCAGGTTGATGAAAATGTGCATTTTATATTATATAATCAATAATCGGAAAGAAGTATCGATTTATTTTTCATGCTACGTTATATATCCTCAGTGAGATACAGGTAAAAGTCCAATTTACTGGGGACACGACAAATGAAAAGCAACAAACCCAGATCCATTAAAATTGTGTGTCCAAATTAAATTACCTGTTGTATTTTTCATTAATTATGTATTTATAAGATTTATCGTCGCACATACTCGTATATATGTAAATAAAAAAAAATAAAAAATATACCTCATATGATCTGGTTCATCTTAAACAACGATGGAATTAATGAGTATTCCTTTCTTTCCTATCACACATACTTTCTTCACCTCCTCCACACCCGTATACATTCTCATCCAGCTTCTTGTGTGCCTCTTACTCTTTACCTTCATTCTTTAGAAATTTCAGTAACTTGGTTCAATCATTATTTTCTCGGTCGTCGTCTACCACAACTCCCACTTATACTAACGTTATAAATATGTTAAATCAATATTTAGTCACCCATCCGATCAACATGACTAAACCACCTAAACGAGTTATTTTTCACTCTACATAAAACATTAGTTTTTCGATTAATTTCATTCTTTATTCTGGTATACGTCGGACACACCATACATTATTCTCACTGCACGCATTTCCTATACATTAACTAGGCTCTTTTCATTAACTTTTCACATATATTTTCAATAGACTATTGTTATCCAATCTAATAGTTTGATTGCCAGTCTTGTATAGAAATTTTTGAAAGTAACCCATCTTGAATGGTCATTTGACCTATCTTCAACACTCATTTAACAATTAGCAATAGCTTAACAAGCGGCGTTCTTTTCGATACCACGATTTTTTATTCTGCCATACTACTAAACAGATTAATGTCAGATTTTTCCTTTGGAAGCCGTCGAGAACTTCCTCCGTGGCCTATTTGGTAAAAACGCCTGTCTTCCAGTCCAGGAGTTACGGATTCGATTCCTGTTGATTTATTAAAAAAATATTCCAGTCTAGTTTTCACTTAAGGCCAATCTAACTTAATATTTTATTTATATTTAACAAGTTTACATTGTGAACGTTTAAAGACATTTTAATACAATAGATTTACTAAAACACCTTTTCCACTTAAGATCTTAAAGTGGAAAAAATATCGTTTTAGTAAATAATTTAAAAACCTCTTATTAATCTTTTTTGTTTTTTGTAAGAGATTGCCTAAGGGTAATAAGCCCGCTAAATGTACGAGTAAATAAGGAAATTGTCTTGCTTTCAGGTCTAAAATACATTCATCGCATAGGCAGACATCACGCGCATTAGAGAGTGGACGATCTCTTCGATTAGATGTCCACTTCTTTGTTTGCTCTGGGGTAATTTATGACAGTTAATCCATTCGTCCTGAACAGTCTTGGTTTGTATGTTCCGGATAATTATTTGAGACAACGCGCCCATAGATTGTTATATCAACCTATAAGTCGAATCAACCTGTCTTGGGCCTGGAGATGCCGGTAGGTAGAGCAATCACACTTTATAACCGTGTGTGTCTTCACACAAACTTGTTTCATGTGTTACTCAGCTTCTTCAGGAAAAATCTCTTAAATTTAATGTACGAGTACTACTTGAAATATTTTCATTTTTATACACTCGTATTTAACATGTTACATTTTTCTATTAATGATGCCAAATTTTTACATATCTGTAGTAACGGAAATAAATTGGACAGATTAGAGGCCCTAGAAATTTCTAAGTCGGTACATCGATCCGAACATCTGGTGAACAGTTATATCCCAAAAATCTCTCCACTTTTGGCCGAAATCGTCCCATGCCTCCCTCACCCCTCAACCCCCAACCGTTGAAGCGTGTATATCGGTACCAGTTCGAACAGAATTTAGTATTTTTTGTGCTACCCTGAAGATGAGGTGAAAGCCTTGAAACCGGTAGGGTTATACCGTTACAAAAAAGTGGAATAAACAGTGTTTGATGAAAATAAATTACAATGTTACATTTTGTCACAATGTTTAAGTATAACATACACATTTTTACTATTGTCCTTATCAAATAAGTCTTAATTTTTTAAATCATTTTAAATACATGTTTTTTTGTACTTCTTATTTTAACCATTATACGAATTAAGGAAAAAATAGGTATGTACCGCACAGGGTACAAATAGACTGTAGCGTAGGTACGTTGGTTGCTGCGCCGCGCTCGGAGAATCGAGGTAGCGAATTCCAAAGCGAAGATCCAGAAGAAGAAGGTAGCGGGGTGGAGAGATTCATCTTAGGCAGGTCGAAGTAGCGAGTCTCAAAGTAAAACACAGTAGAATCGGTTGTACTGAGAATATATTTTTCGCTAAAGGGGGACCCTCTATATTAATCATCAATCGGTCATCACAAGCGCCCATTACCCGCGAAATACAACAACTTTCGGGGTTTTGGGCGCTGCTTAAGTCGACCGACCGGACCTACTCACGACGCTCCGCCCGCAAGTCCTTTATTTCCCTTGCGGTCACGAACGCGATCGATGTCAAACAAATTTTTACATCAACAAATACAAGGCTTTCAATGTCTATACACATACATTGATTATACACAAAATATATATCAAACATTTACATATTATACCACATATCAAGTATAAGACTTTACATAAATACACATGCAAGGGTGACTGCACACATCCGATACAAGGTCTTAATAATTTTAGAAGAATTTCAGACATTTTAGAAGAATTTCAGACAAAAGTGTGGAAATGAATATACGACAAACAAACATACAAGATTCGTTTTAATAGAAAGACTATTATAGACGCGCTAAATAAAGTAAAAAATGTGTGCGGTTAATGCGGTTATTATTATATATTGGTCGATCTCTTTAAACACAGTTTTCTGATTGATATCAGCCACTAATCAAATCATTACGCGCGATTGCCTTTGGATTATTCAGCAAAAAGGTTAATGAGCAAATTTGAAAATGGACAGCTATATTTATTCCATGTTTTGTTTTTTTTAATTTTTGGTTAACGCTTGTTTTTTCGTTTTAATTGGATCGATCTTTTTCTGCCTCAAAGTGATAAAGGTGATTTAGGGAATCGGTCGTTAAGGAAGAGATGATGATAGTTGTTGGTAAATAAATAAACTCCTTAAATCGCAATGCGGAAAGAGAGAGTGTTTATTTTTATAGTAACGTAGGTATTTATATCTTTTTGGAATGTGCGCGAGAGTGCGCTCGCGATATGCTTACGTCTCGCTTCTGTGAATGCAGGAAACGGTTATTGTCGTATGTGGGTATTCATCATAATACGGAACTGGTGAGATAGCCGTGGTGCGTTCTCTTTCTCTCGGGAGCTCGGCCGGCGTCAATGGCCGGCATGTGACCTTCGGACTGTTTACTATAATTTATCGAGGAATCCGAAGGTCGATTCATCGGTCATTGACCGTATGTATGCGACAATATTCGGAGACGACCGCCACAGTGACATTCGCAGCTTTGGGAAACACTTGAAGACAACCGTTTTGGGAAGTCTTATAAAATTTACGAATATATTTGTATGTTTATCACATGGTAATGGAAGAGTTAGGAATATCAATCAGCGTGTAGCGATATGAAACAAAGTCAATGGAGCACTTAAACATATGTACGAGTATACAGGAACCGGGCAGTATCAAAATCTTATAATATGATAGTCTACAATAGTATTTAGGCGCTAAGTTTGATGTACGGGAGTGAAATGTGAGCGTGGAAAAAAACTGAAAGGAGGCCGAATGAATGCTATAGAAATGCGTGCATTGAAAAGAATACATTGGGTGACAATGTATGACAAAATACGTAATGAAGTTATTAGGGATGATTGTAAGTTTAAGGCTGGTGTGTTGAGTAAGATGAAGAGTACGCTGAGATGGTTTGGACATGTGTAACGTATAAATGAAGAGACTACAAAACAAATATGAGTGGAAATTGCTAATGTGTGTGAAAAGCGTGTGAGAGGAAAACTAAGAAAAGTATGGTTGTTGTTTATAGTTAAGGCATTAACGTTGTGGAGGTTTAAAGACATTGTAATTTATTTTTATCAAACACTGTTTATTCCACTTTTTTGTAACGGTATAACCCTACCGGTTTCAAGGCTTTCACCTCATCTTCAGGGGAGCGCAAACAAGACAAAATTCTGTTCGAAATGGTACCGATATACATGCTTCAACGGTTGGGGGCTGAGGGGTGAGGGAGGCATGGGACGATTTCGGCCAAGAGCGGAAAGATTTTTGGGATATAACTGTTTAACAGTCAAATTCTTACATATCAGTAGTAACGGAAATAAATTGGACAGATTAGAGGCCCTAGAAATTTCTAAGTCAGTACACCGATCCGAACATCTGTTGAACAGTTATTTCCCAAAAATCTCTCCGCTCTTGGCCGAAATTGTGCCATGCCTCCCTCACCCCCCAACCGTTGAAGCGTGTATATCGGTACCAATTCGAACAGCATTTAGTCTTGTTTGCGCTCCCCTGAAGATGAGGTGAAAGCCTTGAAACCGGTAGGGTTATACCGTCACAAAAAAGTGGAATAAACAGTGTTTGATAAAAATAAATTACAAAGTATGGTTGGATTAATTGAATGATATATTGAAAGAAATACACATAAAAAGGCAGAGAAATCGTAGAAGTTGTATGAGAAGGTGTATGGATGGCGTGTGTCGAGGTCGGAAAGTCTAGCAATCTATTCTCTCTCTATTTCGACAAGAAAATGGGGTGACGGTAATATTAACTTGTTTTACTAAGTTTAAGGCAGGTAATGGATACCGATAGTAATTTTGAAACCAAAGCTTGCAGATTGAAATAAATTAAGTTAAAGCGATAAATTCGCAAGATGTATTTAAATACATATACATATCATTAAAACCGTGTCATTTTTGGGGTACGCAGAGAAAACAGATTTTAACTTTTTTCTTCCATGTTCCATTATTTACATTTCCCACTCTTTCAAAATCTGGCGCATTTGATCCAGCCTTTGGTTTACCTCTTACACGCACACCTCGCACTTTTAACTTGTATACTTGCTGAGTCATAATTTTGTCATTAATTCTTTCCACATATCCAAACCATCTTAAAGCTCCTTTCTTCACCTTACTTTAAACACCCATTTTATCAATGCATTTATTTCTGATGTCTTCGTTTCACCTTTTTTTTCATACATTGACACTACACAATTTTTCTTAGTGCACGCATCTCAGAAGCATTAATCTTACTTTGATACTTCTGCCAAATTCAAAGTTCCCTTCCGTACGCCAAGATTCTTGGCCTGGTGGTAAGACACTTGTCTGGCGATCTGGAGGTTGCGGGTTCGATCCCCGCTGGAACCCAGATTTTTTTAAATAGGATTACAGTCTGGTTAACACTTAAGGCCTATAAAAAACATATTTTTGGTTGGTTGGAAGAGATTGCCACATGGCAATAAAATCACCAGGTAAAAAAAAAAAAGATGGCGACACTATAATAATTATAATAATATTATTAATAACAATAAAACGCTGTTAAGAGAGCAAACTCTCCTCAAGGGCGCTCTAACTCAGAATTCGAAACCCACAGTTATTGACGGATTTATAATATTACAAAATAAATATGCATAAGTCGAGTATAAGGATAGGAAACACCTGTAGTCATTGAATTCGGTACTTCCCCTCATATGTATGCACTCATAAAAAATGTATTAAGAAAAGTTAGAAAAAATACCAAGAGAAGACGAACTACAAATAAACCTTTGTAGATCTTCCGATATGCGATAGTAACACATTCGGTTTTAGGTTAACCTGTCCCTTCCTGTGCTAAAAAAATCCGCGCGTTCCGGTGCTGTGTATTTATTACACATGTAAAAATGAGCGATTTAAAATCGGAAAAATAAGAATATTCATAGCCAATCGCTTAAATTAATTAAATTCGAGGTCAAAAGTGATAATAATTTAAATTTAATTGCTGAAAACATGAAAAAAAACATCGGCCGACGTTCACAAAACGGGCGAAGAGAACACCTCAAATGAATGCCCGAGAGCTACTGAAGCGAGCGAGCTGAGATTCTATTTCTTGCGTTCCCATATACCGAAGTAGAGTGAGAGTGAGACGTGAATAGCGTCGTTTTCTCACCCATAGCGGTTTTAGAATGAATATACCTACATCGCACACTAGCGCACGTTTGATTGTATCGGTGAATTTATTCCATATTTTCACAAAATATCTCTGATGTGGCCGATAAGTGCTAATTATTATTAATATTATTTTGTTCATTCAATGCGTAAATGTATTAAGAAGGAAAACCTATAATCTGAACCCAGTATTTATTATATCTATAGAGATATGTATGTACTAGTTACACATCACAGGACAGGAAGGGTTAAGTATGTAATGTTGTATTGTGTAGTGTTCATGTACCTTCTTATTATGTATTAACACGAATGCTAAAATAAATAAAAAATCACCCAAACAAGTAGATTATATTCCTCTTATTTTGTCTGATATAAGACTCATGCACTATAATCAATCAGGCTAGTTATATTTTTAGAGGTTGTAAAGAGGCGCACGTGCGTGACGAACCCACGAAATGGGGTCCCGCAGTCGCACACTAACCAGGCGACCAATATTGCCGGTCACGAAATATTACCACTGTTAAATGTGAAATGTAGAAAAAAAAAGTAATAATGGGGACATATATGATATTAACGAAAAGAATTTACAATAACATAATATAAATTCTAGAATATAATATAAATCCTAAAACATAATATCAATCTTATAACATAATATAAATCCTAGAATATAATTTAAATCCTAAATTATAATATAAATCTTAAAACATAATATAAATCTTAAAACATAACATAAATCCTAGAATATAATATAAATCCTAAAACATAATATAAATCTTAAAACATAATATAAATCCTAGAATATAATTTAAATCCTAAAGTATAATATAAATCTTAAAACATAATATAAATCTTAAAACATAACATAACTCCTAGAATATAATATAAATCCTAAAACATAATATAAATCTTAAAACATTATATAAATCTTAAAACATAATATAAATCCTAGAATATAATATAAATCCTAAAACATAATATAAATCTTAAAACATAATATAAATCTTAAAACATAACATAAATCCTAGAATATAATATAAATCCTAAAACATAATATCAATCTTATAACATAATATAAATCCTAGAATATAATTTAAATCCTAAATTATAATATAAATCTTAAAACATAATATAAATCTTAAAACATAACATAAATCCTAGAATATAATATAAATCCTAAAACATAATATAAATCTTAAAACATAATATAAATCCTAGAATATAATTTAAATCCTAAAGTATAATATAAATCTTAAAACATAATATAAATCTTAAAACATAACATAACTCCTAGAATATAATATAAATCCTAAAACATAATATAAATCTTAAAACATTATATAAATCTTAAAACATAATATAAATCCTAGAATATAATATAAATCCTAAAACATAATATAAATCTTAAAACATAATATAAATCCTAGAGCATCATATTATATCAATCTAAGTGTTACAGATATGGTAACATACTCGTAATATAAACACTAGAACAATATATTAATCTAAGTGTTACAGATATAGGTGGCGAGTGCAGCTTTAGGAAGCACTCTAAGACAACCGTTTTGGGAGTCTTATTAAAATGTATTATGGTATATGAACACAACACATGTACAGTACCCGGTGGTAAGCAATACACATCGGGCTTAAGAAAGACACTGTCGGCCATAATCGGCTAACTTCGGCTTTGTAGAGCGTCATCTCTGTCATTCATACACGTGTTTCGTCGCGAGACTGTTAGCGTATCGTGCGACAGAGACGACGCTCTACAAAGCCGAAGTTGGTATAAATTATCAATTTTAATGTTCACCTCATATTTTAGCCGAATCATATCCCCTCTACCACCTTCTTCAATATTGTGCATTTAATACAAGTCACCCTGTATTTTGCAATGATGTTGCCAATTCACAAACCGTCAATTCGACGAAACTGCGTGGAATCGTGCATGCGGAACCCGGTGCCGACCGCACGGAGTCGCGGCAAACCGCTTTGATTGTCATTTTTTTCACCGGACACATCACCTGTAGAGAGAAGAACAGGCGGCCTAGAAACGCAAACACAAGCGGGGCACCACACCTGCTAAAGGGATGGACGGGCAACGAGCCAAAGACAAGTGTCAAACGAATGGAATGCGCTGCATCATACCAGCAGACGACGGAAGAGTTCGTGGAATCAAAGAATCGATTATACTTGATTCTGTTGGATGTGTGATAGAGGAAGTCAGATATATGAAGCCTGTCGAAGGTTGAAGAGGGATATGAGAGGTTCTTCTAATATCTTTAAATTGCTGACGGGAGTCACATCTAGTCCAACTACGTTAGAAAATATATAGGTTTATGTTCCTGACAACTCTTTGAGGTACTGAAATATTGGTCTAGTCTAGGCAATAAATATAATTAACTTGTTAAGTGGCCATTCTTTGTTTCACGGGCTGTCACTTTTGATTAGGGCCTCGGATATTGACAACGGTAACATTTTCGAAAATAAATATTTTTTAAAAAATACTTTGAGATTTCTTAGTAATAGTTTGTTGTTTCGGCTTAGCAAATATATCTAAAATTTGATTCACGAGTATATAAGCTTTATATGTAAATTTGGATTAACCTGCATATGTCAGTTTGATAAAATTTGGATTAACCTGCATATGTCAGTTTGATTAAATTTGGATTAACCTACATATGTCAGTTTGATGAAATTTGGATTAACCTACATATGTAAGTTTGATAAAATTTGGATTAACCTGCATATGTCAGTTTGATAGAATTCGGATTAACCTGCATATGTCAGTGTGATAGAATTTGGATTAACCTACATATGTCAGCTTGATAAAATTTGGATTAACCTGCATATGTCAGTTTGATAAAATTTGGATTAACCTGCATATGTCAGTTTGATAAATAAATTTTATAAGATAACATATACACCGTCTATAAATAAAAGGCTTCTAATTAATTATATTTATAAATGTAGTGGAAACGTGGATACTGATTCAAAAGGAAAAAAATATATGCTAGATGTTTTCGAGATGTGATGTTGGCGCCGAATGCTTCACGTCTCATGAACTGCAACCCGCATCAAGGTGCCCATCCTCCAGGATCTTCATAGATAGGTTGTCAACGATATGTATGCATGCAGGCTGTCATACGTAGGTCGTCCAGAAAGTAAAGAACGTTTTGGCATAACTAAATAAAAAGGAAAGTTATCAACACAAAACTTTATTTACAAAGTCACAGCACTTTACTCTATTTTTCAATGTAGTCGCCATAGCTGTCAAGGCACTTATTGTAACGTGGAACCACTTTTTCAAACACATTATTTTACTGACTAGAAATTAAGAGTTTTTTCAGTCGCTTCTTAAAGCATGCCAAGGACGGAGCGAGTCATATATTGGTTTGTAACTGATTCCAGAGTCTCACTGCATGGACAGTCAAGGATGACGTAAAAAAAGAGGAGCGGTGAACTGGAGAGACCAATAGACAATCTCTGTTTGGGCGTAGCACTTATCCATGATTGGAAAGACGCTGAAATTTTTCGGCGGGATAAGAGGGGGCGGCGGGACAGTTAAGGATACTATACAATAGAGACTGTATGTGAATTTGGCGTATATTTCTAACATTCAACCAGTTCAATGCCTTCTGGTATGAAGTTATATGATCGTACTTTCGTAGGTTGAAAATAAATCTTAGACACACATTTTGAAGACGCTGTAATTTGTCCAGCTGTTCCTCTGTAACATCTAAGTAACAGACGTCCGCATAGTCCAGAATCGGAAAGAGCAAAGATTGTACGAGTAAAATTTTGGTTTTAGTTGGCAGGAATCTTTGCAACACTTTAAGGGAATGAAGGCTGAAGAAGATCCTTCGGCTTACCTCATTTATTTGATCTCGCCATGAGAGAGTGTTATCTATTAGCACTCCTAGGTTTTTAACAGTTTTATGTAATGGTATAATAGAGCCATCAAGTACATACGTAAGATAGAGCCATCAACCTACACTAACAAAAGTCCACAATCGATTCGTACATTATATTACATATAAATCAAGTCAAGCCCATTAAAAGCTAAAATCACAACGTTACACGTGCAGATGTTTTGACATACGAACGTATGATACAAAATATTTACTCATAGACACCCACAGTGATCAGTTATGGAGCTATTCAAATAACAGATACTCCATTATGACCGTCACACTTGTCAGCAACAAAAATGACAGTTTCAAAGCACCGTTACTCGGTACACCTGTGTCCATTGTGCATGGAGAAAATAACTATCAATGGAAGGTACATACGAGTATGAACTGTTTATACATTGCAGACACAAAGTAAATCATATGGGAAAGCAATAATACATATACACTAACAGAATGGGCTATCTATCACAGAAGTCGGCAACCTTGTTGCTATGAAGAGTGAAACACAAATTTTTAAAATAGCCAAATACGTAAAATACTCGTATATTTAATTATTTTAACTGTTGTCAATTATTAACAATCTTAATATAACAGTTTAACGTATCAATGAACAATTCCCGGGACTAACCAACAGGTGGCGCCTCTAATAACAAATCCATACCATTCTCAGTTAGTACCAACCTTTAGAAGTTACGTGTCAAACTTTCATGACGTTCCGACATTGTAATTAAGTAACAGTGGTTTTAGTGGCGCTACTTTTGCTATTTTTTTGGAAAAAACCGAAATTCGTGTGTTGATAAAACATTGCTTTTTAATGGGAAAAAATGCCGTTCAAACTCAGCGATGGCTTGGAAAGTGTTATCCGCGCTCTGCTCCGTCGAAAACAACCATTTGTCGGTGGTATGCTTATTTCAAACGCGGTCGTACAGACATAAATGATGCTGAACGCTCTGGTCGTTCAAATGAGGCTGTAACACCAGAAACCATAAAAAAAACTCTCAAAATCGTGATGGAAAATCGCAAAGTAAAGTTGCGTGAGATAGACGACATCCTGAAGATATCATTTGGTAGTGTTTACACTATTTTGCATGAACGTTTGGTCATGAAAAAGATTTTTTCGAAATAGGTGCCGCGTTTGCTCACAATGGAACAGAAACAACAACGCATCGATGATTCAAAGCGCTGTTTGACACTGTTTACGCGAAATAAACAGGAGTTTTTGCGTCGATATGTGACAATGGATGAAACTTGGATCCACCACTATACTCCGGAATCAAATCGGCAGTCAACTGAGTGAAGAGCAGCCGGTGAAAGTCGTCCGAAGCGACCAAAAACTCAACAGTCAGTCGGGAAGGTTATGACCTCCGTATTTTGGTATGCGCATGGTATTATATTCATCGATCACCTTGAAAAGGGAAAACCATCAATAGCGAATATTACAAAGCGTTATTGGAGCGTTTGAAGGCAGAAATTGCAAAAAAAACGGCCCCATATGAAGAAGAAAAAAGTTCTCTTTCATCAGGGCAATGCACAGTGTCACAAGTCGATGGTAACGATGGCCAAATTGCATGAGTTAAACTTTGAATTGCTTCCGCGTGCGGAATCCGCACCCACCGTATTCTCCAGATTTGGCCCCCAGCGACTATTGGCTGTTCGCAGACCTCAAAAAGATGCTCCAGGGAAAGAGATTTGGCTCCAATGAAGAAGCGATTGCCGAAACTAACACCTATTTTGAAACCAAAGATAAATTGTTCTATGGCCAAATTCGAGTCAACCGGTTCGATAAATAATCAGCCAACACCCGTACGTCACCGAAACGTAAGGTCTGCTGAAAACATCGCTACTGTGCGTGAGAGTGTACAGGAAAACCCGAGGCAGTCAATTTCTAGTCGTTCACAAGAACTTGGCCTTTCTGCGACTTCAACTTGGCGAATTTTGCGTCGGGACTTGGGTCTGCACCCGTATAAAATCCAACTGACCCAGCAACTAAAGGTAAATGACCATAGACAACGCCATGTGTTCGCTGATTGAGCTCTGGAGCAGTTGGAAGTTGACCCAAATTTCGCCAAAAATATCATCTTTAGCGACGAGGCCCATTTTTGGATGAATGGATGTGTGAACAAGCGAAATTGTCGGATTTGGGATGATACCAATCCACACGAGATACACCAGCACCAAATGCATCCCGAGAATGTCACTGTTTGGTGCGGATTTTGGTCTGTCGGAATCATCGGTCCGTACTTCTTCCAAAACGGAACTGGCATTGTCATAACCGTCAATGGCGAGCGCTACAGATCGATGATAAGCAACTTCTTGTGGCCTAAACTGGATGATATGGATACCGACGACATGTGGTTCCAACAGGACGGCGCTACGTGCCACACATCGCATGCCACGATAGACATTCTGCACGAGCGATTTGAGGGCATGGTTATCTCGCGCGGCGGCGACGTGAACTGGCCACCGAGATCGTGCGATTTAACGCCTTTAAACTTCTTCCTTTGGGGCTATCTTAAATCGCAGGTCTATGCGTATAAACCGCCAACAATTGATGCCCTCAAAGTCAACATAACAAACGCCATCCAGCAAATTCAATCAGATTTATGCGACAGTCATCGAAAATTGGACCTCTCGAATACGTGCCACCAAAGCCGCGGCGGACATTTGGACGACGTTATATTCCATACTTATGGCCATAAAATATTATTTCAAATAAATAAAAAATTGAGTGGATATCACACACAACTTGTTTTATTTACATTTAAAAATCGAGCGTCCTTATTGAAAGAACCTGTATAATCAACAGTTTTTAATATTATTTTGTTATATTTTTGTATTTATTATGACTTGAGTCAAGTTGTTTACTTATGTATTATTTAAATTGTTTTACTGTATATTTTAGTTTTTATTGAGTTTGTTGATACAATTTTGTTTACAGACTACAGTGAAACCGCGTTTTTACGTTTTTGAAGGGACTGATAAAAAAAACGTAATTGGAGGGAAAACGTAGATTCGAGGTTAGAAAAAAAATTGAAAATTATTTTTTATTTAGATAATCACGCAAATCGGAAAACTTTTTTCAATCGATTCGCGTTTTTTTATTATCGTAGCCAAAGTTGTAATGGGTATCCCCAAATCACGCGTTAAACACGTGAATCAACGTGTTTATTCGCTTTTTCGAGAATTTTCCTTTTCTCTTGAATCGATAATGTTTTTCTTTGCCGAGATATTATTTTCATCAAGGATTCAACGAAAAATTTAAATAAATGAAAAAAATGTAAATTGACACACGAAATACACGACAGTTGACAATTGAAATTGTATGTACACGACCGACACGTTTAAAACACAAGCACAGATTGACCAAATACATATACAGTCTGCCTGCCTCTGATTCGCTAAATTCCCCACCAATTGCATCGTATTACATGACTCGTGTAACCTTGAACACGAGCGCTGCAGGTGCAGGTGCACACGTGTCTATAAATATAAACAACATATTTCTGCTTCCTAATATTCATTTCAAATATTTTAAATCGTCGCGCATTTAATTTAATATGTTTATAAATTGATTTGCATTTTAAATATTTCAAACGTAAATTGCGGGAAATAAAAACGTAAAAGCGGGTACTAAATGTACTAAAATAAAACGGGATTGGAAAAATTGAACGCAAATAGCGGGAAAACGTGAATTCCGGGCACGTAAAAACGGGGTTTCACTGTATTTTGTAATTGCAAAAATAATAAATAAAACCAAGTGAGAGTCCAACAATAATCCCCCATGGCCACACTGGCTCAGGTTGTCAACATCTGGTCTATCATATTCTGAAATACATACTCCAAATTTGAGTATAATACATGTTCACAAAAACAGACGACAAATGCGGACAAATTACGGGTCACAGAGAAAACAATGTATATCTCTTTTGCGGGAAACTAGGCCTGTCAACAATGCAACATCAACATATGCTCGTATACTAGACAGGGCAACTCTTCAGTCAATCCATCGTGGCTCGCCGCGGGGGTTACGGAAAGAGTTGTGACTTGTGGGAGAGGCGTTGGCATAATTGTGAGGCAGAATGTCAAATAATAACATAAGCTGTACGCAGTTCGGATGTGAAACGTTCAATTTCTCCGTGAGAATAGCGAAGGGGAAATATGTCACTTGTAAATGCGACTCGCTGTTAAGCCGATAATTCGAAAGGTTCGCGAGATAACCGGTCAAATGTGTCACAGAGAAGAGAGCGCACCGGTCAAATTAGATAGAGATGTCACGCATTTGAGAGAAGCAAGATTACAACGGAAGATATGGACATCGATTAAGGTTTTTAAGTGTGAGAAATAACACAGTACTGGTCAGTGGCAGAACTAGGTGTTTTAGCGCCAATGGCAGCAAAAAATCGCCTCTTGAGCAATACATAAATACACAGTGCTCGGTTATTCTTAATGCAGTCAAACCTCGCGTCACGAACAAATCGGCTTACGAACACAATTTCTGAACCAATTTTGACGCGACCTGCGTACAATACCTCGGCTCACGAATTAGCTGTAACGGCGCATTACGCAATTACGCATTAGTTGTTCTCAGGTGCGCGCGTTGTGAACATTGTTTGTCGTTGCGTTCGTTGTTCTTGATATTTTTTTTTGCTTCTTTATACTCGTATATATAATATACAGCTAGAACAAGTCCAACAATATATCTACTTAGGACAAAGTATTACATTTGAAGACTGTACTTTAAATGAAGTAAATAGAAGATCAAAACTAGCTTGGAGTTCCTTTGGACGACTTAACTACATCTTCAAGAGCAAGCTCCCAATCTGCCTCAAACGGAAGGTATTTAACCAATGCATCTTGCCAGTACTAACATATGGATGCGAGATTTGGACTTTATCGGTACGAATGTTACAAAAGCTCCAAACAACACAACGCAGCATGGAAAGGTGCATGCTAGGTTATACCAGAAGAGACCGAAAACGTAATGAGTGGATACGAGCCCAAACAAAGGTTGAAGATGTTATAGAGGTTGCAAAAAGACTCAAGTGGAAGTGGGCTGGACATATAGCCCGAGCAACAGACCATCGTTGGACGTATGAAGTAATCCAGTGGCACCCAATAGGTATAAAAAGGCCTGTAAGAAGACCTAAGTCGCGCTGGGTGGACGAAATACGTAAGCATGCAGGTATTATGTGGCAGCAATGTGCAAAGGACAGGATTTTGTGGAGACAACTTGGAGAGGCCTACATCCTGCAGTGGATAGATAAAGGCTGATGATGATGATGATGATATATAAAATATACTTTGCATTAAATTAACCCTCATTATGGCTCACAAAAAAATGAATTTCGGTTTGCGAACATTTTGGCTCGCGAACGGAATCAAAGAACGAATTAAGTTCGTAACCCGAGGTACCTGTAGATAATACAAATACATTTATATACTGTAATAAAAAATACATAAAAACATTTACTTAAGTATTAATAATTTCATATCCAATTATAATATATATTAGTTAAAATAACAAAAAAATTATTGTAAGAATTGTTATCTAGTAATAAGTTAGTATGTAGGTGTTAACTATTTATAAGAAAATAAATATTAAGATTATTAATATTTTTTAAGACATAAATTTGTATATAGGTATAGCCTTTGGCAAATATTTGTATTATACGTAATTTTATTAAATAAAAAAATATATATATTATAGTAATGCTGCTAACTTGTTCGTGTGTAATAAATACCTACGAACTACATACAGTAACCGGTTGTGAGTAATACACATCGGGATTAAGAAAGACACTCAAATGCTTGACAACGACTGACAAATCGCGACGGAACACATGTATGAATGACAGATACGACGCTCTACAGAACCGAAGTTAGCCGATTATGGCCGACAGCATTACTTACCGTCGGGTACTGTACACTTCTTTCTCTATTGAAAATAAACCTAAATCTTATGATCGTTCTTATTTCATTGTTAACCTTAGGTAGTTGTTAATTAATTTTCATGTGCTATAACTGCGTAAGCTACTGGTTCTCGATATAAGAAAATTTTATTTTTGCACATTCAATAAAGCTCCGGTTCTGCGCCTCTATACGAACTGCGCCCGGGGCTACTGCCCCTCTCGCACACCAACTGTTCCGCCCCTGGTTCTGATCGAGTTTCCCAGGCAATAGTTTCAGGAAGATACAAATTAGATACGGAAGATAAAATTTACAGAAAGACATTTTCCATATAATACGCAGTTTACAATACATTGCCGAAAAGTGCTGGCAAATAAAAGAATGGTAAATTATGTGAAAATGTTCGTTCTTCACAGATAATAAAGATCAACCAAACAAAACAAGAAAAAGTAATAACAAATTGTTGGAACTCGCATATTATCTTTCAGGCTGTTCCACAATTATTATTGTATTACAATGACGGGCTTATGCCAGCCAACCAACCAGAAAATATTCAAGAAGCCTCGAGTGAAACCAGACTGGGATTCATTTAAAAAAATCAGGGTTCCAACGGAAATCCAACCCACAATCTCTGGGTTGGGAGACAAGGGTCTTACCAACTAGGACATTGAAGTTGTTATACAATGTATAAAAAAACGGGCAATAAACAGAATATTTCTTCCACCAGTTTTTTGTTATCGTTTCCTTCAAATTACAATATAAGAAAAAATGCAACGAAATTACGCATAAAAAGTCATTAGTGTTATTTTTTTCGAATAACTATTATAATATCTACTGTTTAACAACCTCCGTATAAGCTAGCTAGTAAGATACTCGTGTGGCGATTTTGAGTTCGATTCTTCCGATGGTGCCCAAAAAAATGGAATCCCAAGCAGCGGCGGCTGGTCCCGAGGTGCGCTGAGCACCAACGCACCTCGAGACGCTGAAATAATGTGAAATATCGCTGTCTCACGGTTTACTGTACGTCTCTGTTTGTCCTATATGAATTTGCGTTTCCGTCCGGTGCGTATTGGAGAGCGCTCCGGTAGTATTGGCAAACTTGGCCGGTCAATTTAAATGGAATATTTTTTTAAATTTTACTTGAAATATTTTTCAATTTTCACTTAAATAAAAATCCTCGTACTATTTGTCAGTATTCTTATGCATATTTAATCTATAAAAATATTTAACATTTTTGGAAGTCATGTTTGCGAATATATAATTTAATTATTGCGAATTATTTCTCCGGTTCAGTGCACCAACGCATCTCCAGACTAGCCGCCGCTGGTCCCAAGTTAATCTGGTAGCAATATTCGAGCGCGCTCGACGTGTACACGTACGGTACTATCATATTTTCAAAATTCAATGGTAAACTGTGAGTTATGTACCTAGTCCAGTGGTTCTTAACTCAAAGGCTCGATTGTTGGAGCCGAATAAAAATTATTGTTTTCCGGTCACGCTATTCACTATGTCCGCACTACCGATTAAGATATATCGAGGAGCACTATGTGTATATAAAAACAATAAATACAATTAGAATTATGCGGAAATGTCTCCTTTAAATGTATTCAGTGGCAGTGGCCAGTCAAGTTGTATTGCATGAGACAGGATGACTAACGATCTCAGCATCAACTAAACATCTCATACCTTTTATACTATACTAGTATAGATTATTTTTATAAATATTTTATAACAGATTCTTTCTACGTGGCTTCATTTTAAACACTGCATCTTTTTTCAAACCGCATTATTTCCCATTGTCCTCATTCCTTTCAATCCGCACTATTTCCCAATGTCCTCATTCCTTTCAATCCGCATTGTTTCCCAATGTTCTCATTCCTTTCAATCCGCACTATTTCCCAATGTCCTCATTCCTTTCAATCCGCATTATTTCCCAATGTCCTCATTCCTTTCAATCCGCATTGTTTCCCAATGTTCTCATTCCTTTCAATCCGCACTATTTCCCAATGTCCTCATTCCTTTCAATCCGCATTGTTTCCCAATGTTCTCATTCCTTTCAATCCGCACTATTTCCCAATGTCCTCATTCCTTTCAATCCGCATTATTTCCCAATGTCCTCATTCCTTTCAATCCGCATTATTTCCTAATGCCCTCATTCCTTTCAATCCGCATTATTTTCCAATGTCCTCATTCCTTTCAATCCGCATTATTTCTCAATGTCCTCATTCCTTTCAATCCCCTTTATTTCCCAATCTCCATATTCCTTTCAATCCGCATTATTTCCCAATGTGCTCATTCCTTTCAATCCGCATTATTTCCCAATGTCCTCATTCCTTTCAATCCGCATTATTTCCCAATGTCCATATTCCTTTCAATCCGGATTATTTCCCAATGTCATCATTCCTTTCAATCCGCATTATTTCTCAATGTCCTCATTCCTTTCAATCCGCATTATTTCCCAATGTCATCATTCCTTTCAATCCGCATTATTTCCCAATGTCCTCTTTCCTTATTCTGGTATACATTATTCTCCCACATATTCAACGCCATTCTATCATTTTTATCGCATTTACCTTTCTTTCATCACTTTTTTTGCTCCGTACAAGTTACACGTATACATCCTAATGTAAAGACCAATTTTCCATTATGAGCAACAAGATTTGCTTACATAGAAACGCTCCAATTGGTAAAAACACATTGTGTAACCCATCATTAACTCTATTGCGTGCTAATTAACACTAATATGTTAAATCAATGAGTCAAAGTTATGTGTCATCGACATCAATTGATATTTCTTTGTATAGGATGATGAATTGTGTATATCACTTCCTATTTGTACCGCGACAAAAGACAATCGGAATAGATTTCCCTTTGATAATATTGTGACGGTAAAGTAAGGAAGTAGACAGATAAAAACAAGGAATGAACGAATGCGCGTGCCGCGCCAACAGGGAAATAAAGTTTGTGAACAAAATCTATTGAATATGAAAACAACACATGGGTAATGTTCACAACAGTTCACGCGTTTTTCAAGCCTCTTTTGATTACATTAGACCCCATTTTAGACACGCTTAAAACAATAAGTGTTGATGTGATCTCAATAATACAAAGTATGACAATTCACGTGTGAATTAAATATTTAGACTTTACAAACTCGAGACTTTGTTTAAATGTTAAACCTTAGAAAGGGAATAGTTCGTGGAGACACCCTCGATCGCATCGTGAAAAATACCAGTGTAAATAGTAAGTTCATTCTTTCTAAATGCTCAACCATTTTAAAGTCCTCTTTTTCATCATACTAAGCCTTTAATTCACAATCATCCCTAATCACTTAATTCCGTATTCTGTCTACGCATTGTCCCCCACATGTATTATTCTCATTGCATGTATCTACAAGATTTATTCGGCTACTTAACCTATTTTTCTATGCCCACGTTTCACCCCCATACATTAAAGTTGATACCTGAATAAAGTTATAGAATACCTTAGCAGATTTAAATAACATACTGCCCGGTTCGAGTATTTATGAATGACTATATGTATCTAAATAACATACTGCCCGGTTCGAGTATTTATGAATGACTAAATGTATCTAAATAACATACTGCCCGGTTCGAGTATTTATGAATGACTATATGTATCTAAATAACATACTGCCCGGTTCGAGTATTTATGAATGACTATATGTATCTAAATAACATACTGCCCGGTTCGAGTATTTATGAATGACTATATGTATCTAAATAACATACTGCCCGGTTCGAGTATTTATGAATGACTATATGTATCTAAATAACATACTGCCCGGTTCGAGTATTTATGAATGACTATATGTATCTAAATAACATACTGCCCGGTTCGAGTATTTATGAATGACTAAATGTATCTAAATAACATACTGCCCGGTTCGAGTATTTATGAATGACTAAATGTATCTAAATAACATACTGCCCGGTTCGAGTATTTATGAATGACTATATGTATCTAAATAACATACTGCCCGGTTCGAGTATTTATGAATGACTATATGTATCTAAATAACATACTGCCCGGTTCGAGTATTTATGAATGACTATATGTATCTAAATAACATACTGCCCGGTTCGAGTATTTATGAATGACTATATGTATCTAAATAACATACTGCCCGGTTTGAGTATTTATGAATGACTATATGTATCTAAATAACATACTGCCCGGTTCGAGTATTTATGAATGACTATATGTATCTAAATAACATACTGCCCGGTTCGAGTATTTATGAATGACTATATGTATCTAAATAACATACTGCCCGGTTCGAGTATTTATGAATGACTATATGTATCTAAATAACATACTGCCCGGTTCGAGTATTTATGAATGACTATATGTATCTAAATAACATACTGCCCGGTTCGAGTATTTATGAATGACTATATGTATCTAAATAACATACTGCCCGGTTCGAGTATTTATGAATGACTATATGTATCTAAATAACATACTGCCCGGTTTGAGTATTTATGAATGACTATATGTATCTAAATAACATACTGCCCGGTTCGAGTATTTATGAATGACTATATGTATCTAAATAACATACTGCCCGGTTCGAGTATTTATGAATGACTATATGTATCTAAATAACATACTGCCCGGTTCGAGTATTTATGAATGACTATATGTATCTAAATAACATACTGCCCGGTTTGAGTATTTATGAATGACTATATGTATCTAAAAACTGAAACGAAAATTTACTGAAAACATCGAGTTTTGTTGTATCGGACGTATGCGTCACCATAAAACATAGAACGTATTTGTTTTCTTGTTGGATTTGATGTATAAATTCTTAGTTATATTTTGTAATGTTAAGAATTAGTAAAATATTTGTATACGTATTTCTTGGGGTCCGCGACCGTAACGGAAATGTACCTTGTGCGCGGTCATCGTGAGGCAGTATCGCAAGTTGGCGGGCCTCTGCATGCGCAAAACTGGTGAAAATTGTGATATTTCGCTAGTTGTGACGGCATGCACAGGCGAAAACAGGCGCTTGCGATTGGCTGCACATAAGAAGCACCAAAACCAAAAATAAACATTCTCAGTTCACTCTGCCTACTGCCTTTTACTCGACACCATCTACTACCTGCCTAAGAGAAATCTCTTCACCCTGCTACCTTTCACGGATCTACGACTTTTGAACGTGAGCTGAATTCTCCGAGTATCGAGCAGCAGCCATCCCCCTATTGTTACAGTTCTTTGTATCGGTGGTGAACATTTGTACTTCTTGTTATTATAAGTTGATTTTAATGGAAAATTAATTTTAAAGATCTTGCATACAACTATTGAGAGGCCACACAATCGTTAAAAATTAATATATGTGAATAAAAAATTATATTCATTTCATGTAAAAAAGATAATAATAATTATTGATACCAGGAAAACATGTTAACATTCGAATCATGTCAGTTAGTCACACGCAACCTGAGATTAGAAGAAGACGAACGACTCACTGGCTCTCTTCCACGACCTAGGTTATCCGTTGTCTCACGCCATACTAATGCTGGGTCGTAAAAGCAACGAGGATCCAACTAGTAAAAAAAATGTGTTGATGCCTCATGAACTTTGTAATATCAAATAAGATTTAGCAATTTTGCAATATCAAGTGCGAGTTACTCTGACTTTGCAATATTAATAATTAAAGTAATAATATTATTTAAAAAAAAACATACACAATTTAAATATCACCATTTAGAGAGCCAACTCTCCTCAAGGGCGCAACAAGTTAAGTGTAAGGATATGAAGGTAGAGCTTGAGGCCATTTGGATAGGTACTTTTCCGCATCTGCATATATTAAAAAAAACATATTTGGTAAGAAAACCGCAGAAAACTTATCAAAGGAAGACGAACTACAAAGAAACCTATGTAATTCTTCCGTATAAGGTTGGTGTACTCGTATATTCAACGATCGTTTATCTGGTGCCCTTTAAATCTGTAAAATTTCTCATTTTGTTTCAATTTCTTTGTTTATATATTTCTACCATGGTTTATTAATTCAAAAAAGGACGGACAGCAGCAAAGTGATTTTGCGATCTCAACGAATTCCTGTTTCACATATTTGTCATCCCACTAATAGCAGAAGCCATTTACCATAATCGACTGGCCTCGTTGTCGTCGGAGAGCTCGTTGAGAACCCATCCAGCCATTTGCTATACCTTACCGAGCTTTTTGAGGCGCCTGATGATCGTGGAATGGTCGACATTGAATTGTTCGACTAGCATCCTTGTTATCAAACTATCGTCTTCTTTCACAGCCACCTGAAGAGCTTGATTAAAATTAGATGGACCACCTCATTCTTTCTTGGTCCGCGAGAAAATTTCGCTGGTTCGCAGAGAAATGTGGAGATCATTTGCATTTTTTAATGCACAGTAAACTAACCCGGAAAAATAAGTTACTTGCACGGATGAACGATGCAAGATGCATGAAATCATGACAATCTCGTAAGACGTGTAGCTAGCTGCATTGCATGCGTTTTGTCTTACTCTCGCCTCGTTTCGCACTCTTCTAATGTTTCACAGTGCGGCTCTTCTTTATATAGTTTATAGGTAATATTATTCTCTGTCCACGCCCCCGCACGTGGATGCATTTCTAAAACATATCGTCGGCTCCCTTCATTACGCAGAAATTTGAGATCTTGAAGATCGTTTATCGTGAAATTATAATTTTTTATAAAGAATACATTCCACGATTTTTTTACAAAATTGTATTTAAATGTAAAAGTGGTTTATCTACAAATATGTAAAATTTTAAATTGATATACAGCCCATTAAGTGAGATATTAATTTTTTAAGCTCCTCTTACCGCGAATGTTACATTATGGTTCCGGGCAGGTTAATAAAGCTTTTATAATTTGGTAACAATTAATAGTTTTATTTTATTAACTTGTTATATTTTTTAACTAGGTATATTTTATGTGTTCTTTGATCACTTTTTTCTAAATATATTTAACACTAAAAATCCTATTAGTGATCCGCGGGATTTAAAATTATGAATTTAGTGGTCCGTGAGGTCATAAAGTTTGGCGACCGCCGCTGTAGTTCACCCTTTTTCGGAGTTACAAAGTATGATATGACGAATATGAAGGTAGTTATAGACACATTTATTAATTAAATAGTAAGGAATATATTAATAAAAAAACATTGTAATTAAATGACAAAGTGGACAGAGTCGAAAGGCACCGGTTAATTATACACCAACTTAATAATATATTCTATTAGGTGTTAACATATAGTAAGTTGTGTCCGTTTTTTTCCAAATTAAAAATTATCACAAAAAGTAAAATAAAATGGAAAAGGTTATACGTCATTCGAAAGAAAATTTTCTGCTCTACAAGAAATTGTGTTTGCTTTTACGTTACATATATTATTTTATTTGATTACATTTGATACTATGTATTGTCGAACGTTGATTTTAGTTGTTTTCACTCAAAACATGTGGAACCCAAGCGCCGAACTTCTGGACTTTTCCCATTGATTTAATATGGCCTTATACAATCATGTGACTACAATTCATCTGCTCAGCCAATTCTACGGTGGTTTGAAGGGGATCTTCATAAATGATATGGTTTAAGCGGTCCTCATCGAAGTCCACTGGTCGTCCGGAACGCTCCATGTCTTTCAGGTCGAAATTACCGTCATTGAAACGCAAAAACCATCGACGATCTGTCCTTTCATTCATAGCATCTTCACCGTACACTTCGCAAATATCGCGAGCAGCTTTGGCAGCTTCATTCTCTCGATTGAACGCGAACAGAAGGAGGTGTCGAAAATGCTCACTTTCGTCTACTTGACATTCCATTTTGAAGGTTTGTAATCAAATAAAATAATATATGTAACGTAAAAGCAAACGCATGCCCCAAGGAAGACGTAGCGTGGGTAGACCGAGGCTTAGGTGGATGGATGGGGTGCAGAGTGATGCAAACGTGATTGGCATCAGGGGCTGGAGGAGTGCATCCCAGAATAGGGGGGAATGGCAGCGACTGCTGGAGGAGGCCGGGGCCCACAATGGGCTGTAGCGCCATTGATGATGATGATGATGAAAAGCAAACGCAATATCTTGTAGAACAGAATATTTTCTTTCGAATAACGTATTACCTTTACCATTTTGTTTTACTTTTGGTGCTCATTTTTAATTTGGAAAAAAAACGGACACATCTTATGTTAACATCCAATACTTTCGATATAGTACTATATATAGTGTTTCAAATATAACCTTTACGGAGTGTGTATTCTCTCATCTTACACTACGAATACTGAATCATAAAAGCAAATCAAATTAAATCAACAATTTTTGGTTGTTGATGCGTCTTTGTCTTTTCAATATTTAATTTAAACGATTTTGCAATATGCAGTATCGTTTACTTGATATTACAAAGTTTACATAATTCCACTTACCCTCGTTCCACGCTTTGAATACTGGATAGTGCGAGCAAATAAGATACACCCGGTAAAACTTTTCTGTCGATGCTCAATAAGGACCTCTCCAATATCAAATATGAATTAGTAACTTTGCAATATCAAGTGCGATTTACTGACTTTGCAATATCAAATATGACCTTTAAATAATGGGTATCCTCTCATCTCAAGCTACGAATATTGGATCGTGAAAAATATTCAACCGACAAAACTTTTCAGTTGATGCTTTATGAACTTAACAATAACAAATATCACTTACGCGTTTTGTAATATCAAATACGTATATGACTATTACAAAACGGGCATTGTAGAAGATTCCAGCTACGAGCGTATTCTGGTTGATGAAACTATAAAATCATGTATATTTCGACTGTGATTTACGGGACAGGATTTATTTACTTTCTGATTTATTTGCCAAATCCCATGACAGTTGTATAGTTGCTGATATTTCGCTAACAATGGTAGATTTACTGTCAATTAATTATTAACGATACGCTAAAGAGCAAGAAGATACTAAAAGTCTGACCTAACTAAAAATACACAACATCTTGAAAGCTCACGAGGCCTGGCCGAGAGAAGGCGGTCAACTCCATAAACCAAACAATAAACGTAAGATGAACACACCGATATACCGCATGATTGACGGAGTATTTGAGTGCAAACAACTGTAAGTATTATATACTCGTATATATGGTTGGGCAGTATAAAAACACATAGAAACTATCCATCCACATCCATTCCGAGGCAGACAAAGATATATCTCCTCGCCATTTTACCCACACAGCTATTGTCTGGTCCACGTTCATACTCGTATATCTCGTCATAAGTATTCTTTTGGTTTTCGTACTTCAAATAATTCCTTAACACGTGCATTGATAATTTTTCACACTTCAAACTATTCCTTAACAGATGCACTGATTGATTTTTCACACTTCAAACTGTTACTTAACAGATCGGTTTTTCATAGTCCGTATTATTCCTTAACATGTGCACCGATCGATTTGTCATAATTCAAACTATTCCTTAACATATGCAATGCACGATTTTTCGTACTTTAAACTACAGTGAAACCCCGTTTTTACGTGCCCGGAATTCACGTTTTCCCGCTATTTGCGTTCAATTTTTACAATCCCGTTTTATTTTAGTACATTTAGTATCCGCTTTTACGTTTTTATTTCCCGCAATTTACGTTTGAAATATTTAAAATGCAAATCAATCCATAAACATATTTAATTAAATGCGCGACGATTTTTTAATATTTGAAATTAATATTAGGAAGCAGAAATATGTTTTTTTCTATATATAGACACGTGTGCACCTGCAGCGCTCGTGGTCAAGGTTACACGAGTCGTGTAATACGATGCAATTGGTGGGAAATTTAGCGAATCAGAGGCAGGTAGACTGTATGATATATTTGGTCAATCTGTGCTTGTGTTTTAAACGTGTCGGTCGTGTACATACAATTTCAATTGTCGTGTATTTCGTGTGCCAATTTACATTTTTTTCATTTCTTTTAATTTTCCGTTGAATCCCTTCAAATAATGTCTCAGTAAAGAAAGACATAATCGATTCAAGAGAAAAGGGAAATTCTCGAAAAAGTGAATAAACACTATTGTTCACGTGTTTCGCTCGCGCGTGATTTGGGGATACCCATTACAACTTTGGCTACGATAATAAAAAATCGCGAATCGATTGAAAAAAGTTTTCCGATTTGCGCGATAATCTAAACAAAAAATAATTTTCAATTTTACATTTTTTTTTCTAGCCCCGAATCTACGTTTTCCCTCCAATTACGTTTTTTTATCAGTCCCTTCAAAAACGTAAAAACGAGGGTTCACTGTATTCCTTAATAAATGCACTGATCGATTTGTATTTATATAAATAATATTATAACATAACATACGACCATGTAATAATACAATTATCCCCGATACAAGTGTTTTTAACCTCCTACCCGAAGTTCTCTTAATTCGGACTGAAGAGAGGCTCGGGATAGGAGACAGAAACAAGCGTAGTGGGGATTTATGTAATGAGTGGGACAATAGAGTAATTTATTGATAAATATTCTAGTATGGAGTTATTTGATACATGAGGTAATTTAGTTTGTGCTTTGCATGACAATATAATTAAATATTTGTATTTTTTTTATGGTCAACAACATTTAAACAGGTTAACAATACACCTTTTCGACATTACATAATATGAAACGTGCCAACTTCGCTTTTTTTTTAGTATACTCGTACATATCTAACTTTTATTTGAATACGCAACTTCAAGTCGTCCATCATGTATTTTTTTCTCGTAATACACGAACAACGAAAAAAACAGCCTAAACCTTGACTCCGCAACACACAGTCCACAACATGTCGAAGGACAAATTAATTCCACTAAGGCTCCGTTCACACGATATCGGGTTTTCAAACTATTTTTCCCAGTATAGTATTACCATCCTCCAAGATATATAAGAGATCTTGTATTTTGCGTAACTGTCTAACGTATAACATAGAAGAATACATAGGATAACAATGTATGACGGTTAGGGTTGAATAGGAACTTATGGCTGATGTGCTGAGTAAGATGAAGAACACTCTAATATGAATAATAAATAAATAGATAAGTTTATTAATATTAATATAAGATGTACATATCTATCCTGAAATTACACATACATTTAAGGGTAATAGAAAAGAAAACACATTTAACCCTTATCATGACATTGTAACACAAGTGTTACACTAATTTAGGGATTTTTTTTCAAATCCAGAAACTGTAACGTAATTTCAAATATGGCAACACATTCAAATACTATACATGCACTATTGTGTGCAGTGGTATCATCTGGTGTTGATAAATATTGACAACGCTACAAGCTTTCAAAAGACATCGGGTCAACATGTCTGGACAGTGTGGGTGCGTTTTGAAAATTGGGGTAAATAATCTAAATATCTTATTAATCACTACATGTAGAGAAAAAATATTCAAACCATTTTATTTGTTGATAATTCAGCTATGTAAATGTTGTTTTTGTTTTAGATTATAAAATCATTTTATAGTCTTTTTTGTGTTATATAAAAATGTATATTTTGGCAATGTAACGTGGGTGTTACATATAAAAAAAACTATAAGGAAAAGTTGTGATTTTTTTCCTCAATTTTCCTTCATAACTTACCATATAACAAGGAATCACCAAAGAAAAACGTTAATATTTAGATAAATTGAACTTTGCCAAGATAAGGGTTAAGAGAGACGCTATCAAAAGGTCTGGGCTAAAAAAATCCTGACCTTACTTTCGGTTAGCACGTGTTTGTTTCTCCATATAGTGTCCCGCATGGAGACAGCCAAAGTAAAAGCAACTTGGTTAAATACTCATTTTGAAAAATAAAAAAATTATCGTGTGAATTAACCTTTAGTCTCGTACAACTCGGGCAGACTATTTCAGGTGATGTAAACGTGGAATTTGAGTTGAAAAAAATATAAAATAAAATGCAAGTAGTGCAGAACAAGATTGCCGCCCGCCTCCCTAATTTATAGGTAATGACCCGAAGCATAGGAAATATTGAAATATCTCTTATACTCGCAGTGGACACATTTACCGGTGCCAAAAAAATATAGAACAATGCTCTTAATACATTTGTATTTGTTCGTGATCTGTGGCAAATAAGCTGATTCATTAAAAAAAAACTATTTGATATTGTGAATAAAATTAAAAAAATGTTGGTTTGAATACAAGTCGACAAATTTAGGTTAATAACTTACTTGTGTTCGGTAAGACGTGATAAACACGTTGGATATTTCGTCGAGTTAAGTGATTGTTACAGTTAATGTTTGCTTTATTATTTGTTTTTTTTTAATTCATGAAGTTAACAGTACAATGCGATTCATAATTACAGTACATTATTAAAAAGTATTCTTATTATTATTAGTTCATGATGAAGTTAACAGTACAATGCGATTCATAATTACAGTACATCATTAAAAAGTATTCTTAATATTATTAGTTAATCATGAAGTGAACAGTACAATGCGATTAATAATTAAAGTACATTATTAAAAAGTATTCGTATTATTATTAGTTAATCATGAAGTTAACACTACAATGCGATTCATAATTACAGTAAATTATTAAAAAGTATTCGTATTATTATTAGTCAATCATGAAGTTAACAGTATAATGCGATTCATAATTACAGTACATCATTAAAAAGTATTCTTAATATTATTAGTTAATCATGAAGTTAACAGTACAATGCGATTCATAATTACAGTACATTATTAAAAAGTATTCGTATTATTATTAGTTAATCGTGAAGTTAACAGTACAATGCGATTCATAATTACAGTACATCATTAAAAAGTATTCTTAATATTATTAGTTAATCATGAAGTTAACAGTACAATGCGATTAATAATTAAAGTACATTATTAAAAAGTATTCGTATTATTATTAGTTAATCATGAAGTTAACAGTACAATGCGATTCATAATTACAGTAAATTATTAAAAAGTATTCGTATTATTATTAGTCAATCATGAAGTTAACAGTACAATGCGATTCATAATTACAGTGCATTATTAAAAAGTATTCGTATTATTATTAGTTAATTATGAAGTTAACAGTACAATGCGATTAATAATTACAGTACATTATTAAAAAGTATTCGTATTATTATTAGTTAATCATGAAGTTAACAGTACAATGCGATTCATAATTAAAGTATATTATAAAAAAGCATTATTATTATTAGTTAATCTGGAATTCCATCCAATAAAGACGATGATTTGTGCCAATAATAATTTGAAGGAAATTAAGCAGTTTGAGAATATGTTAGAACAACTGTAGTTATAATTATTTTAAGAGTTTAAGACAATTACTTCAGACACGTGACTATAAATTAATGGCGAGTTTAGTGCGAATAGGTGGGACATGTCGAACGGACGGGGGACAATTACAATTGAGTAAAAGTTGTATGCGGTGCGCAGACGACACTCAAAGAAAACATGGTCGAGGGTCTTCTCACCCGTTGCACACGTGCATGTAGGACTTTCTTTTACATGTATTTTATAAATGTGCCTTTCTATCAGAGTGTCCTATTTATATATTGCACAATTCAACCAATAATAAAGTTCCACATGATAGTTAGAAACACAAACAATCGGCAAAAACCAATAAAATATACAGAACCCGGCGGTAAATAATACACATCGGGCTTAAGAAAGAGACTGTCGGCCATAATCGGCCAACTTCGGCTTTGTAGAGCGTCGTCTCTGTCGCTTGACAACGACTAGCAAATCGCGACGGAACACGTGTATGAATGACATATATGACGTTCTACAAATCCGAAGTTAGCCGATTATGGCCGACAGTCTCTTTATTAAGCCCGATGTGTATTACTTACCGCCGGGTATACATACGTACGTATCATCAAGCCATTTCCCTGTCGGTAGACAGAGATGACAGAACGCTAGACTGTCATATTTTAACATACACCTTTAGCATTTAGCTCATCCATACACCATCTCATAAAACTCCAACGATATCTTTGACTTTCCACGTTTCCTGCCTTTAAAATAGCATTCACTTGAACCGACTTCATCTACCCATGGGACATATACGAGTATGGTACGTAAGTTTTTAGATATCGAATAAGAATCGAGGAAAATCTAGTTAAGTTTATGGATAACGTCATCAAGCAACCCATGGGATATGGCAAGTAGGTTTTTTAGATATCGAATAAGAATCGAGGAAAATCTAGTTTAGTTTATGGATAACGTCATCAAGCAACCCATGGGATATGGCAAGTAGGTTTTTTAGATATCGAATAAGAATCGAGGAAAATCTAGTTTAGTTTATGGATAACGTCATCAAGCAACCCATGGGATATGGCATGTAAGTTTTTAAATATCGAATAAGAGTTGAGGAAAATCTAGTTTAGTTTATGGATAACGTCATCAAGCAACCCATGGGATATGGCAAGTAGGTTTTTAGATATCGAATAAGAATCGAGGAAAATCTAGTTTAGTTTATGGATAACGTCATCAAGCAACCCATGGGATATGGCATGTAAGTTTTCAAATATCGAATAAGAGTTGAGGAAAATCTAGTTTTGTTTATGGATAACGTCATCAAGCATCCCATGGGACATATACGAGTATGGTACGTAAGTTTTTAGATATCGAATAAGAATCGAGAAAAATCTAGTTGAGTTTATGGAAAACGTCATCAAGCAACACATGGCATGCTGAATGTTGATCACCGAGTAACCGACTAATTCCACTTCTCTCGTTTGTTCCGCTTAATTGAAGCGACGCAGCGTGCAATAGATCGGGTCCAATGTCTGTCTGTATAATAATAAGATATAATAGAAACGGTAAAAGCAGTTAAACAAACTGTGTTAATAAGAGTTACATATATTTTCACATTCACGCACTTGTTACAAACATTCTACAGCTACCGGGACCGATAATTCTTTCGATTGGTCTTCCGATCACCTACTTTATTGCTTTGTTAACACGCGAGCTACCTGAGATGATGTTGATCTCGATTTCATCAACACCATCATCTCCGTCCGGACCATCAATTAATAACTATGCCAAGCAACGTTATCTCTAAGGTGTGCGCGTGTGCGGCCGCACATCTGTTAAAAATTGTCCGCACACATGTTTCCATCTTCCGCACACATCTCAAAGAAAGAAATTTGTAACCATATTTTGTTTTGCGTAATTATGTATTTTATTTGATATTTTATTATGGTTTCTCAGGTTCCTTTCTTTGAGATGTGTGCGGAACATGGAAACAACACATACCTATTCGTATTTCGAATAAAAACTTCATTAATTATCCCTTGTTCAAAGGTCTTCGTGTTATTTTATTGGTGTTTTAAATTTTTTGCTTGTATAGAAAAAGTATAAACAAAGGTGTACCTACTATCTCTTTTTACTGTGACTGTTTCATTATTGTGTAACTGAGAAGGAATGCATATCCTTACGAGGCGATACAGTCCAAGTTTGTTAGCTTTATTGTGAAAAGCACTCTGTGTTTTCTTGCTAAAAATTATTTATCCGCCTTTGATATTAAACAAAAATACCGTATTAATTATGTATATTTTCCCGTTATTTGTTACTAGTGTGTGTACATTATCCAGTGTATATAATTATAATACATACTTAACTTTTCAATACAGTGCATATTTGCGCACTTCCCTATTTTTTTTTGCACATATAAGTTGATAGGCCGCACACACAATGAAAAAAATAAGGGGAACGTTGATGTCAAGTGTTTTTAATATTAGGCAACACAGATCACCCTGTCATTCGATCTGAATTAGTACAATGGCTGACTTCCAACCTGGGAGTTGTGAATTTGATTCCTGTTGGTAACCAGATTTTTCAACGGGATTCTGTTTAGTTTTCACTATCGGCCTATTTAATATATTTCTAGTTGGTTCGAAGACATTGCTAAATGGCAATAAACCAGTTCCATCGCCTGACATTTTTCTTTGCTTATTTTTTATTCGCACGACTGGTTTTCATTTTGAATTATCCTTTCAATGTACATTATATTTTATACCTCATGATCCCAAGACAAAACTTGGTATCCCAAGACAAAACGAATGCTGGACGATGTATAACTCTTACTCTAGGCAACTAGAAACTGCTGAAATGCGCATGCTAAGATGGTCAGCTGGTGTGTCCCTAAGAGACAAAATAAAAAGCTCACGCATTCGTGGAAGCCTAGGTGTTACAGACATCAACAGCAAAATGGACGAGAGGCGATTGAGATGGTATGGGCACGTTGGACACAGAGTACCCGATCACATTGTGAACCAGGCAATCCCCATGGATTCCTCGAATAACAACCAGAGGAAGACCGAAGAATTCATGGGTGGTGCAAAAGGATAACCTGATGCGGAGGCACGGCCTGGGGGACGTAGTCCGGGACAGAAGAGCATACAACCTGAGGACGAGGAGAGCTGACCCCAACAGTCTTCGCAGACAGTGAGTTGGGATGGAGCCAGGGAGAAGATTCCCAGACAAAACTTGGTCGACATGTACAAAAAAAAATTAAGATTTAAAAAAAAACATAGGATTTCGAGTAACATATACTCCAATCAAGTTCATATGAAAGCCATTTTAAGTATTTTAAAATGACCATTGAGGAGTTTAAGAACAGCGCTGTATAAATTTTATCTGTATTATTATTACATGATTTGTATACACATACCTTTTAGGGAATAGAAGCCTTTATGTATTTTCAAACCAAGCGGACATTCTTTGCGTTTTTCAAAATTTATAAAATGATTTACTACTTGTTCGAAAATCGTAAAAAAAATATTTTTTGGTATACTTCATAAATACAAATACTATACGTATCCAGAAAGTAAGTGTACTGAGGCTCTCACGACCTGATGGATTTTATTTTCGACATGTTGGCTACACTTCCGTGTAGCCTGACCCTTCCCCTCCGCAACGAGACCGGTTCGAGGTCAGTACGTTGAGAAGTGTCGACGCGACAACACGTTTCGTGAAAAATGTCAATCCAATCTCCCGCCAAGTGCGAAATACGCGGCGTCATCCGTTATCGCGTTTGGAAGGAAAAACCTCCAGTTGTGGTTTATAATGAGGTGACAACTGCATATGGTGATAAAGCTATGAATCGTACGAGTGTGTACAAGTGGTGTCGCGAGTTTAAAAATGGTCACGTCACACCTCTTCACCCTCCGCCAAAAAGTTCAAAACCACAATTTCAGCCAAGAAAATCATGGCATCCGTGTTTTGTGACTGTCAAGGCATAATTTTAATTGAATATTTATTCATTTATTTATTTATTTTTTCAAAACAGGCTTAGCCCAGTTACATTGAAAAATACAAGACATTAAAAAAGAAGAAAAATTACAGGGAAAAACATTTTTTTTTTTTAAATTATATAAAATAAAAAATAATGCATATGTATACAAACGAGTATTTACACACAAACGTATGTTACATATATATTCAGTCACTTAAGTATGTTGATGAGTGCTTTCTAACGCGCTTAATCTAAGAAGAAAATTTACTTTTGCTTTTGGTAATGTGATATGAAATATGTCAATATCCGAAGCAGTCCCGTTAAGAAGAGTTAAGGCCCTTCCAACAGGCATAGCGGCTGGAAGACCCGTTCTTGCGTATGTTATTGAGAACAGTTCTTGCCGGCGCAGTCTAGTGTAATTATTAGGAACATTTAACGCTAATCTTTGTAGTAATGCTGGACAGCTCACAACTCCTCGAACGAGTTTGACAACGTATACCAAGAGACGCAGATCTCTTCTTACGCTCAAGGAGTTATACCCGAGCATGCCCAGCAGAAACTGCGTAGGATATAGCCACGGATAGACACCAAACTCACTCATGTAGAGATATCGTAGATATTTTTTTTGTACTTTCTCCACCATGAGCGAGTTCTGCGCCCCCACCGGGCTCCAAAAGCAAGCATTGCTTTCTAGTTTGCTACGGATCAATGAATTAAACAACGTTTTGAGCACCAATTGGTTTTCAAACGACTTAGAGATTCTCATAACAAACCCTAGAGTTTTATAAGCTGAGTTGCACATAACTTCTATGTGAGGACCAAACGCGAGATTGCTGTGGAACAAGACACCCAGATCTTTAATATTATCTGTGCGGGGTATAGGTATAGATTCTAGTGTATATCTATGGAATTTCAAGACGTGTGAGCGATGATACGACATAATTTTGCACTTTGATGCATTGAAATATAATTTATTATTGTGGCTCCACTCACAAACGTTGTTGAGATCTGCCTGTAGGTCTAAGCAGTCGGTATAAGAACGAATTTTTTGAAAGATTTTGAGGTCATCAGCAAAAAGAAGAAACGTGGATTGTTTTATAACTCTACCTATATCATTAATAAAAATAAGAAATAAGGTAGGTCCAAGATTAGACCCCTGCGGAACACCTGAGTAGGCAGTGAAGTAATCGGAGTTGTAGATCCCATGTGAAACAAATTGTTTTCTATCTGTAAGATAATCTGACAGTAGCCTTAGTAAGTTACCTGGGATCCCAAGTTCACTCATTTTTTCTAATATTCTTTTGTGATTGACGCGATCAAAAGCTTTTGCAAAGTCATGATACGAACAATCAATCTGATTGCCACTATCTACAGCCCTTGAAACATAGTCGGTGAAGACCATCAGATTGGATTCAGTAGATCTGCCTCTTCTGAAGCCATGCTGCTCATCAATTATATATGGGTCCACTAACGACCTGAGTGTGCGATCCATAAACATTTCTAGGAGCTTAGCTATTGAAGAAAGTATGGCGATAGGTCTGTAGTTGGTTATATCGTCCTTAGAACCATTTTTAAATTATGCCTCAAGGGGAGACCATCAACTTTGCAACATACTGTGAGACCCTAAAAAAATTGCGGAGGGTGATTCAGAACAAGAGGAGAGGCATGCTGACAAAAGGAGTCTGCCTGCTGCACGACAATGCCAGACCACACACGGTCAACGCCACGAAGGAACTGCTCGATGTCCTGAACCATCCCGCGCATTCCCCTGACCTAGCACCTTCAGATTACTATCTCTTTACCTCCCTGAAGCTGCACATGGGTGGAAAAAGGTTTTCAACCGACGAGGAGGTAAAGGAAGAGGTGGAGAAGTGGACGGAGGGGTTGGTGGGAAACTACTTCGAGGAACGCATCAAAAAGTTGATACCCCGCTTCACCACCTGCATTGAGAGGAATGGCGACTATGTCGAAAAATAGCTTACATATGTACTACGGTAACCACGTAATTTTTTTGTTTAAATAAAAAAAATTATAACCTACAAAAATTCAGTACACTTACTTTCTGGATATGCCTCGTTGTAAAGCAAAATCAAGAAAAAATTAAAAGGATTACGTATAGTTTTTATTTACATTGTAATGAGTTTGATGTACGGGTGTGAAACTAGGAAATGGTGTGTATGTGTATGTATGAGTTCACGTGGGATAAACTAGTTATAAAAATTGGCAACAAATTTAATATCAATTGTCCATCAATTTCTTTATACCCTAGTGAACCGTATATCATCGGAAATCAACCGAAGCACATCCGTGAGCCAATCAGAAATAAAATGGGGACCGCAATAAAACGGATCGATGCTGGAAAACAATAATGGAGTCGATGAAGATGAAATTTGGTCAAATCCATTCCGAATGTTAGAAACGGAAAATTGTTTTTATTTCCGACAGAACAAAAACGTGGAATAGATTTATTTATTAATTTATTTATTATTACACATGACAAGAAATATACACAATTTGCGAAAAAAACAACAGGTAATTTGATTTGGACATACAATTTTAATGGATCTGAGTTTGTTGCCTTTCATTTGTCGTATCCCCAGTAAACTAGGCTTTTGCCTGTATCTCACTGAGGATATATTTATTTATTTATTTATTATTACACATGACAAGAAATATACACAATTTGCGAAAAAACAACAGGTAATTTGATTTGGACATACAATTTTAATGGATCTGAGTTTGTTGCCTTTCATTTGTCGTATCCCCAGTAAACTAGGTTTTTGCCTGTATCTCACTGAGGATATATTTATTTATTTATTTATTATTACACATGACAAGAAATATACACAATTTGCGAAAAAACATAAGGTAATTTGATTTGGACATACAATTTTAATGATCTGAGTTTGTTGCCTTTCATTTGTCGTATCCCCAGTAAACTAGGCTTTTTCCTGTATCTCACTGAGGATATATTTATTTATTTATTTATTATTACACATGACAAGAAATATACACAATTTGCGAAAAAACAACAGGTAATTTGATTTGGACATACAATTTTAATGGATCTGAGTTTGTTGCCTTTCATTTGTCGTATCCCCAGTAAACTAGGTTTTTGCCTGTATCTCACTGAGGATATATTTATTTATTTATTTATTATTACACATGACAAGAAATATACACAATTTGCGAAAAAACCACAGGTAATTTGATTTGGACATACAATTTTAATGATCTGAGTTTGTTGCCTTTCATTTGTCGTATCCCCAGTAAACTAGGCTTTTGCCTGTATCTCACTGAGGATATATTTATTTATTTATTTATTATTACACATGACAAGAAATATACACAATTTGCGAAAAAACAACAGGTAATTTGATTTGGACATACAATTTTAATGGATCTGAGTTTGTTGCCTTTCATTTGTCGTATCCCCAGTAAACTAGGCTTTTGCCTGTATCTCACTGAGGATATATTTATTTATTTATTTATTATTACAAATGACAAGAAAAATACACAATTTGCGAAAAAACAATAGGTAATTTGATTTGGACATACAATTTTAATGGATCTGGGTTTGTTGCCTTTCATTTGTCGTATCCCCAGTAAACTAGGCTTTTGCCTGTATCTCACTGAGGATATATTTATTTATTTATTTATTATTACACATGACAAGAAATATACACAATTTACGAAAAAAACAACAGGTAATTTGATTTGGACATACAATTTTAATGGATCTGAGTTTGTTGCCTTTCATTTGTCGTATCCCCAATAAACTAGGCTTTTGCCTGTATCTCACTGAGTATATATTTATTTATTTATTTATTCTTACACATGACAAGAAATATACACAATTTGCGAAAAAACAATAGGTAATTTGATTTGGACATACAATTTTAATGGATCTGGGTTTGTTGCCTTTCATTTGTCGTATCCCCAGTAAACTAGGCTTTTGCCTGTATCTCACTGAGGATATTTAGCATGAAAAAATAAATCGATACTTCTTTCCGATTTTTGATTACACAAAAACAAAACCCCGTTGCACGCTCTCATCAACCTGACAAACGGTGACGCTCAACTACAACCGGAAACATCTTGCGAAATTCAACTCCTCACACATCATCACTCCAGAAAGACCAAAAATATTCATCCCACAATATACCGCACACAATCATAAGAATAAGAATTCAAATTAAAACAAAAAATACACAGAAACACAAATACAAAAACAACCAAAATTAAAACAACAAGAAGAAACCCACACTCACGAGCCCACACAAATCTTTTCCACACGTCATTCATCCTGAAAGTCCAAGTACTCAAAATCCTGTCGCCATGATGACTTGTATAGTGCAATTTCGTAATAAACTATCACCAATAATGGTGTGCCGCTTTAAAAAGCATATGAAGACAATATTTTTTGTGACCTCTTATCAAAATTTGTGATTATACGAGTGTATGAACACTATACCTAAAGTCAAATGTGTAATTACCACATATCGGAATATCTTAAAAGGTTTCTTTGTAATCCTTCTTCCCTTGGTAAGTTTTCTGCGGTTTTCTTACCAAATATGTTTTTTTCTAAACATATGCAGATGCGGAGAAGTAACTAATGAAATGACCGCAGCCTCCACATTCCTATCATTTCACTGAAATTAAATGTATTCATTTTGCAATATTTTTAATCCGGCAATAATATCCCGAGTTAGAGCGCCCTTGAGGAGAGTCTAGTCTCTAAACGGCGCTTTATAAATTGTCCTTTTTTTTATTACTACAGGAACATATTATCTCGACTATTATTGCATTTTATCATTGCACGAGTGACATTGTTTTATTCTATCAAATACAATCTTGATTTTTAATTCCTCCTTAAAGGACACACTTTCGTATTCAATCACAAATATTTTCTTCAGTTGCACGTATTTCAACAGTACTTTTTTTCATTGAAAGTGGATTTGGCCGAGTTTTTAATATCACCAACGCATTTACGGCGATGGAATCAAGATTAGACCGTGGGAAAGACATCTGCAACGCCAGAATACGTCGGTGGAGTGTCCAAATATGTAGACAGGTGCCGGTTGCCGGTTGCCGGCTGCTACATAACATTGGGACGGATGGAGGAAGACAGGTGAACCCTCATTTGAATATTCAATCACATTCAATATGCCGTTCGCTCTCTAATTATTTAGACATGCATGGAGATCCGAAGATAAAAACGATTTAAGTAATAACTGAAATTGAGAGACCACAAAGCTGTTGCAACAGACAGTTGCATAGTACTGAGATACAATATTTACTTATTTCATTAAATTATTTTGTGTACATGGTTAAAAATGGTACATCTGGCGGGCGTATTGCTATACAGTAATTTATTCCAACCAACCAGTTTATCTCGAATAAATTAAACTGTTCAATCCATGACAGATTATTTTCAATACATGAGGGAAAGCCCGTGTTCTAAAACAAAATGACTCTTTTCGCGGAGGTATGGAGAATCGAAATTTTATACGTTACATATATTATATAATTAAAATACGGCTTTATTTTCATAACTTTTGTCAATGAAAGATATTTTTGGATATATTTTTTTGCACTCAGTAGAGTGGTGGGCGGTATAAAACTGCGTTATTAATATACTCGTATATTTTACCATTGAGAGACAAACTTTGTCCTTTTTATTATTATCACTATAAGGGTCGTTAGAGACGCACTCCTCTATGGCTCCGAATGCTGGACGATGTATAACTCTTACTCTAGGCAACTAGAAACTGCTGAAATGCGCATGCTAAGATGGTCTGCTGGTGTGTCCCCAAGAGACAAAATAAAAAGCTCACGCATTCGTGGAAGCCTAGGTGTTACAGACATCAACAGCAAGATGGAGGAGAGGCGATTGAGATGATATGGGCACGTTGGACGCAGAGCACCCGATCACATTGTGAACCAGACAATCTCCATGGATCTACCTCGAATAACAACCAGAGGAAGACCAAAGAATACATGGGTGGTGCAAAAAGATAACCTGATGTAGAGGCACGGCCTGGGGGACGTAGTCCGGGACAGAAGAGCATACAACCTGAGGACGAGGACAGCTGACCCCAACAATCTTCGCAGACAATGAGTTGGGATGGAGCCAGGGAGAAGACTATAAGGGTCGTTAGGATCTTCCAATATTATTATTACTTTAAGGGTCGTAAGGATCTTCCAATATTATATAATTACTATAAGGGTTGTTAGGATCTTCCAATATTATTATTACTATAAGGGTTGTAAGGATCTTCTAATATTATTATTACTATAAGGGTCGTTAGGATCTAACAATATTATTATTACTATAAGCAGTGGTGGCCACTGGCTGAAAAATACGACGGTTCACTTGGCAGTTATAACTAGGTACACGCTTTTTCCCTGGGTAGGCAATACGGATGGTAACTTAGGCTATTTAATCGTATGTTTACTGTACGTCTCTTTCGAATAACTATTATAATATCTACTGTTTAACAACCTCCGTATAAGCTAGCTAGTAAGATTCTCGTGTGGCGATTTTGGGTTCGATTCTTCCGATGGTGCCCAAAAAAATGGAATCCCAAGCAGCGGCGGCTGGTGCGTTGAGCACCAACGCACCTCGAGACGCTGAGCGAATGTGAAATATTGCTGTCTCACGGTTTACTGTGTCTCTGTCAGCCGTGTATGAATTTGCGTTACCGTCCGGTGAGTATTCGAGACCGCTCCGTTAGTATTGGCAAATTTGGCCGGTCAATTTGAAAGGAATATTTTTTTTTAATTTTCACTTAAATAAAAATCCTCGTACTATTTGTCAATATTCTTATATCCATTTAATTTATACAAATATTTAACATTTTTTGAAATCATGTTTGCGAATATATAATTTAATTATTGCGAATTATTTATCCGGTTCTGCGCGCCAACGCACCTCTCCAGATCAGCCGTCGCTGACTATAAGGGTCATTAGGAATTCCCAATAAAAATGCATTTACATGCCCAACTACTTAAACATTTATATAACATGTACTTTTTAAAAACCTTTTATCCAGTACTTATCACTAATCTATGGAACTTTTTTCTGGTTGGTAACAACACTCGAAGATTAACTTGTGGCATTAAAATCACCAGGTTATATAGTCTTTACACTTATAAATAAATGAATAATGCATGGGGTGACAATGTATGCAAAAATACGAAATTAAGTGATAAGGGATAAACTATGTTGAATAAGTGTATCGGACGTGTATGAGACGTGTGCGGTCACCCTTGTATGTGGTATAATGATATAGACATTGATATCTTGTATGTGTAGATCTGTATGTGAAATTGATGTAAACCCTTATACTTGTATACGTAAATTCATTGTATATGTAAATTCTATGGTTTTGTATTTGAAATGTTTGTAAATTTTATGTTTGTTTGACTCCGATCGTGTTCGCGACCGCAAGGGAAATAAAGAACTTGCGGGCGGACCGTCGTGAGTAGATCACGGGCCGGTCGGCGTAAACAGCGCTCAAAACCCCGAAAGTTGTTGTATTTCGCGGGTAATAGGCGCTTGTGAAGATCGACCGACCATTAATATAGAGGGTCCCTTTTTAGCGAAAATACATTATATTCTTAGTAACAACCGATTCTACTGTGTTTTACTTTAAGACCCGCTACCTTCTTCTTCTTCTGGATCTTCGATTTGGAATTCACTACCTCGATTCTCCGAGCGCGGCGCAGCAACCAACGTATCTACGCTACAATCTATTTGTACCCTGTGCGGTACAATAAATGTTGAGTAAAACGAACAAAAGCACACTGAGATGATTCGGGCACGTGGAAAGAACGAATGAAGAAAGACTAACAAAGCAAATATACAGTGAAAATGTGAGAGAAATGCGTGGTAAAGGAAGATCAAACAAAGCATGGTTGGATCAAGTGAATGATATTTTAAATGAAGGAAAAGTAAGAAGATAAATCTTAAAAGCTGTATAATAAAGAGTATGAATGTGGAATAGACAAAATATGTGTCAAGACAGGAGAGGCTGGCGCTCTATACTCTCGTCTACCCCAGCAGGGAAACGGCGTAATGGTATGTATGTACAGTAAACAGAAAACACACTTCTAATACCATTTTTTTTTCAAAAAAGTAAAGGCTTTTTCCACATTTAAAAAAATTGCTGAAGTTACGAATTATTAAATTAAAAGGAAATTACTTTTTCTAGTATGAAAGTGCGTGGAATTCAAAACGTAAGGCCAAAATTTACAATATATTTGCATGTAAAAGGAACATGCCCCTAAAAAAGGACTCCCTGCATGGCGATGTTGTGACTGAGATGAATTATTTTGACATGGTGATGGGGGAACGCACGCGTGCACGCACGTGTGCGTGACTCGTTTGGAAGCACAATACTTGTATATCAACAGTCTAATAATATTGCGCTGGGCCCGTATTCAATACACAAATAGCAAATAAAGGCAATGAAAATATTGGGCACAACTATGTTAAGTGGAGTGAAACTGTAGCAATAAAAACTGGGAAATATTACTGGACCATTATTGAATAATACTAACGTTTAGTTGAAAATAATATTCAGATGTATTTCTGTATTTGATTGACTTAGAAGATGGCATATTTTTTTATATGTTGCCGGTCTCATTCTTAAAAAAAAAATACAAAAAATAATATTTGATAATACTTTCTTAACCTTTCTCTTCTTGTGTTAAAAAAAACCGCCCGTTCCGTTGATGTGTATTCAATACACATGTATAAATGAGCGATTTAAAATCCGAAAAATAAGAATATTCATAGCCAATCGCTTAAATTAATGAAATTTGAAGTCAAAAGTGATAATAATTGAAATTTAATTGCTGAAAACATGAAAAAAACATCGGCCGTCGTTCACAAAACGGGCGAACCGACCACCTCGAACGAAAGCTATTGAAGGGACGAAAACATTAACACTGTGTATGTTATACTCGTACCTCGAAGAAAGAAACACAACTCCTAACTGAGATTAATTTCTTGCGTTCCCATATACCGAAGTAGAGTAAGAATGAGACGTGAATAGCGTCGCTCGCCCATAGCGTTTTTTTTTAGAATGAATATATTTACGTCACACACTGGCACACGTTTCATTGTATTGGTGAATTTATTCCCGATTTTCACAAAATATCTCTGATGTGGCCGATAAGTGCTAATTATTATTAATATTATATTTTCCTTCAATGCGTAAATGTATTACGAAAGCATACCTAAAATCTGAACCCAGTATTTATTATATTTATAGAAATATTCAAGTTTTTAGAAGCAATGTGTATTAGTTACACATCACAGGGAAGAAAGGGTTAACATAGTCTTGAGGATAAATCTACAACGTCTTTAAAACCTCAGCAATCTGAAAACGACCAAGTACAGTTACTATTGTTCACCTTTCCAAAATTCACGATTTCCAAATTATAAAACAAACCTTTGCAAAATTATACAAAAAATCTTTACAAAATTATAAACGTACACCAAAAGTTAAACCGATCAATCAATTTACACTCGACCAAGTTATAACGAGAATACATTGAATAAATCAGTCAAAATGAAATCGATCTGACCAGTAATGGAAAAGTCAACTTGAAAAAAAAAAGAAAGTATATATTTTGCACACATCCAGCGACCTTCTAACCTTATCGGGTCCACACACTCAATTTCACCAGAGTAATTTGATTGCCGCGGCACGGCGTGAAGTGACGGGCGGTCGCGCTAGATGTTGACCGGAGTCAGGTGGAAATTGGACGAGAGTCGGGCAAATATTGGAAGAAGTCAGATATTGAATAAAGTACGGCGTCCAATCGATGTTTACAGGTGCAGCGGTGGGAAAACACGTACGGAGAAATTAATAACTTGACAGCTTATGCTATGGAGTGATGATTGCACGTGGATAAAACACATAAAACACAGTGTTTCTAAACCTGCAAATTACAATAATTGATTATGGATAATCGATTGCACTGGCAAAACCCTTCGTGATAGAGTACGAAACACAGAAATCCACGCATATGAACATCCAAAGCAAGGTGAGGGTATACAAGACCTGTGTCCGCCCCATAATGACATACAGCATAGAGTCCAGAGCCGATACTGTCAGAACCAAAAATCTCCTTCGAACCAGCGAAATGAAGGTACTCAGGAGTATCGCTGGCAAAACCCTTCGTGATAGAGTACGAAACATAGAAATCCGAAGGACGTGCGAAGTTTAAGATATTGTCAGATGTGGACGACAGAGAAGAAGGTTCTGGAACGAACACGTATCCAGAATGGCGGAACCAAGAGCCGTAAGAATGGCCAGGGACAGTATCCCCCAAGCAAGCAGACCTCCAGGATGACCTCCCAAAAGATGGAAAGACAGCTGGCAGTCGACGTCACAAGATGCAAAAAATGATGCAGGACCATAACAGGCCAACAGGCCTAAAATAAGATGAAGAAGAAGATTGCATTGTATTGTACTTGTATAACACTTTCGTTGTATACAATATGTTACAACCAGGGGGCTAACTAAAGGGTCTTTCAAATTCAGCGTTTTTTTTTTAAATTATAATTTTTTTTAATTCTTGAACAAAACACACAATTTACTTTGATTTCAAAAAACTTTTTATCAGTCGTTGAAGTATAATTAATGACATTTAAACACAAAAAACAATATCCGCCAAATGTCCACCTCTTGCAGCTCCACAGTATTCCACTCTTTTGTCAAAATTTTCGATGACATTTTGGCATAATCGCGGTTCTAACTCACCAATAACGCGAATAATTTCGTCCTTCAGCTCAGGAATTGATCGGGGGTCACTCTTATAGACGTGGGTTTTCACGTAACCCTAGAGAAAATAGTCCAACGGTGTCAGATCACATGATCTTGGTGGTCAATTAACATCACCGTTTCCGGAGATAACAATTCATAAAATAATTCTCAATTTAAACGCGTTGTTGTTTTGTATACGACTCATTTTTTTATAAATGTCATACATTACACTTCTCAAATGTCACAAGACCCAGGCAAGTTCGCGACGCCATCTGTGTTTTATCCAAAAATTAAAATGACCGCTCAATTTGAAAGACCGTTTACAAAAGGGTAATAATCTCATCCAAACAACCAGAAAATGTTTAAGAGGCATTGAATATAAACTAAACTAGAATCCGTTTTAAAATAAACTGATTCCAACAGGAATCGCAAATATATTCAGAATTTTACAATACTCAATAACATCTCTACGATTTCGAGTGTAAAAAGAATAGTAGAGACGATGAACTTAAAGTCAAACATCATGGAAGAAGTAAATGACTCGAAGTGCAGGAAATATACTTGTTAAGGTCTGAAGTTCATACAGTCTGGCAAGTTCCCTCTCCGTGGTTGCAGTCCTAAGACTGATTTGCAGCAATTTCAACTCTTCTCCTCCATTCCTCCCTGTCCTGTGCGGCTCTTTTTAAATCTGTATATGTTGAGCAGCGCACGTCCACCAACAGGTCCTCCAGGTACTCTCGGCGTGGGCGTCCCCTAGAGTTTGTCCCCTCGGTCATACCCTCCATTATGGCATGCAAGAGGCCCTCTTTTATTTTTATCTTTTATTTTTTACGACTTTGTATCGTAAAATCGACAAAATAGTATTTTTAGTACAAAAACTTACATTTCTGTTGATTGAGAACCACTGCCCTTAGGATATCTGAGGCATGGTGCAAATGGCGCGATTTTAATTATTTCGTGTCGGGCTGCATAGACAGACGTATACAAATTATCTTCATAGAAAGTTAATCCGAGTCGAAAATAATAATTGGAAAGTTCGCCAATTTATCGGGTGATAGCCCTAAAGGCTTTTGAATTATCTACGAGGAGATTGGGCCGATCTTGTCTGATGGCCGTGCAATTCTTAATAGAAGATAAGCAAATTATAATTATATTTACTATATAGCAGTTATGTTGAGGTCAATTTTGGGATATAAGGAGGGGAAAAAACGAACATCATTATTTATGGTTGTTATTAATGCAAAGCTTAAGAATGACATGTTATGGTTACGAGCGGCCAAGTGAAGAGGATTAATGAAGAATAAATGACTTAAAGATGAATTTAAAACAGATTTCTTAACATAACCTTTCCCTTCCTGTGCTAAAAAAATCCGCCCGTTCCGGGGCTGTGTATTCAATACACATCAATGCACATGTAAAAATGAGCGATTTAAAATCGGAAAAATAAGAATATTCATAGCCAATCGCCTAAATTAATTAAATTTGAAGTCAAAAGTGATAATAATTGAAATTTAATTGCTGAAAACATGAAAAAAAACATCGGCCGTCGTTCACAAAACGAGCGATGCGACCACCTCGAACGAAAGCCCGCAAGCTACTGAGCGAGAGAAGCGAGCGAACTGAGATTCTATTTCTTGCGTTCCCATATACCGAAGTCGAGTGAGAGTGAGACGTGAATAGCGTCGCTTCCTTACCCATAGCGGTTTTTTAGAATGAATATACCTACGTCACACACTGGCACACGTTTGATTGTATTGATGAATTTATTCCCGATTTTTACAAAATATCTCTGATGTGGCCGATAAGTGCTAAATATTATTAATGTTATTTTTTTCATTCAATGCGTAAATGTATTACGGAGGAATACCTAAAATCTGAACCCAGTATTTATTATATTTATAGAGATATTAAAGTTTTTAGAAGCAATGTGTACTAGTTACACATCACAGGGAAGGAAGGGTTAATGAAGAATAAATGACTTAATGATGAATTCAAAACTGATTTCTTTACTTAACCCGTAATTGCATGCGCCGAGAGTAGAATGCGTGTGTGGAAATATTTAGTTCAACGCTGTCAGGATTCAGGAGTTTGGAAGAATGAGACTTATTTTCTCTTTGTCCACATCATTTACATAATTTTCACTAAAGCTAAGGCCACACTAAAGTGCTTCGCTAGGTGATAAGCTAGGTGCTACGTGACTAATAGACTAGGCGACTTCATGCTTGACCACACCAAAGTGCTTCGCACAAATCCATTTGACATTTGTGAGCGGTTGAGTCAACAAACGATGCCACTCTCAAAACTAACCAATTTCATTACAACTTACCATCTTTATTTACTTCCTGTCCAACTTAATTCCCAAGTGATTTTATTACAGGTACATTTTTCTATAATTTGCTCGATAGGTTCCACAAAGGTTTTATACACAGCTGTTATTAAAACTTCCACCATCTTGTAAAATCAGTTGGTGACAATAAAATTAACCAACACGTCTGTTCGCTAGGAGACTCACTAGGTGACTAATCGTCATGTAGCGTGGCGCGCAGCATGCAGTGTGGCCATTGCGATAGTATGCCGTGCGTTGGTTCGCTAGGATATGTCATCTGGCTCGCAGTGTCGCTCTAAGCACCAATCGAGGCTCCTACCTGTGTGGCCGAGGCCTAACCCATTAACATGATAAAATTGTGCATGATAATTGGGATTTTAATCGTTCGTATTATTTAGATATTAACTGTTAATTTAATAAAAACACAAACATACCATCACGCCATTTCCCTATCGGGGTAGGCAGAGGACAGAAGGCCAGACTTTTCTATCTTGACACACATCCATCGCCTCTTCTATATCCAAACACCTCCTCATACAACTTCTACGATGTCTCTGACATTCTACGTTTCATTTTTTAAAATATCACGCACTTAATCCAACCATTCTTCCACTGACATTTTCAGTATATATTTGTTTTGTGAGTCTTTCTTCGTTCATTTATTCCACGAACCCAAACCATTTAGGAATGCCCTTCTTCATATTCATCCCTAATCCCTTCATTATTTCCTATTTTTTTTCAAAATATACTACACTTTATTCAACCATACTTTCTTTGCTCTTCCTCTACCACGCCTTCTACTCGCATTTGTACTATATATTTGTTTTGATAGTCTTGCTTCATTCATTCGTTCTACACGCCCAAATCATCTAAGAGTGCTCTTCTTCATCAGTCAGAGAAATCGTTTAATAAGATGTATCATACTATAAATATGTATAAGCGAAAAATGAACGCTTTGTCCTCTCTGCCAACCCCTTGAGGATAAAACCGAGATGGTTTGTATGTATGTGTAACGACAACCTACTAAAATTATTTTCTTTCTAAAAGACACGTTGTAGAAAACGTTTTTACATTTTTTTACAAAACGTCTTTCAAAACAAAACACTATGCATTCTGGAAACTATTATCAGAGAAAACACCATCTTTGTATGTCAGTGCAAGCGCCCCCGGCCGCCTCAAACGAACCGAGCGAAATGCTATTGTCGCAGAAAAAAACGACACCCGGAGGGACATCTAACTATTTTCTAATTGAAACTTTCTTTGGAGAGTTTAATTTATAACAATTTTATTATATAAAACTGGTCTCATACCGGCCAATATTGAAGGTTTGCTGTACACGATTTTGCAAAACTGTAGTGTTTTATAAATATAGAGCGTGTTTTGAACCACAAAACTATTTTGATGTGTGGGAGTGAAACGTGGTCGTGGAAATTCGGAAATATTGAAGTACGTGGCGGCATTAATTGGCTTTTCAGGTTCAGAACCACTTGAAAAAAGGAACTCACGGTTCGTCATCGCACGTGTTAGCAATACAACCCCGCACGTAAAGACGTAGCAACACACGCATATGTTTAACGCGTGTGTTTATTAGACGAACTATTTTACCGGTTTGGAACCCTTTTTTCGGGTACCACCGGCAATCGAACTCGTAACCCCCAGGTGAAAGTCAAGCTTGTTAAAAAATTAGCCACGGAGACATTCATTGAAATAATTATTTCGATGAATGTGTATAAATTTTAAGGATAGACACTTTGGGGTATTATTTTACTTAGTTTCCTATTATAAGCACAAGTGTTTTTGATGATAGATAAACTGCAAAACACAAGATTAAATATGAATATCTGCAGATTAAATATAATTTGATCGCCTTTGATGACAGTGTATCTAAATGCCGCTATATATAATATATTGTCCTTTTATTACATACATACATACCATCACGCCGTCTCCTCGTAGGGGTAGGCAGAGGACTAAGCGCCAGACTTAAATATCTCGAAATACATCTTTCGCCTCTTCCATATCTATGATATAACATACATATTATCATATGTTCCCAACGATTTATCTGACTTTCTACGTTTCCTACTTTTAAGATACCATTCACTTCATCCAACCATACTTACCTTGGTCTCGCTCTTCCACAAACATCTGCACTTTATATTTTTTTGCTAATCTTTATTTATTCGTTCTATTTGCAACCATCTTAGAGTGCTCTGCTTCGCATATCTATAGCGTTTATTCGGCTTATTCAAGTCATTTTCCACGTCCACGTCGTTTTACTATTCTTCTTCTCAGTGTCATGTCAGTTCCCCCCAACTTTAAATATCACCTGAGAGTAGGTATATTTATCCCCGGCAGCCCGAAAAAGATCCCCAACGCTCCTTATACCAGTCCAATCAAGAATATTGCAGAGCCAGGAGATTTGCCTTCTGCCAACACCTCTTCGACCCTCTATCTTGCCTTGGATGATCAGGTGCAGTATTTTGTACTTTGCTCTTTTAAGTACATGACCCGAATAGGACACCTTTCTGATTTTATTATTAGTCAGCAACTCTCTATCAACTTTGGCTCTTTGAAGAACCCTTGTGTTGCTGACCATATCCGTCCAGGGTATCCGTAGCATTCTCCGGTGCATCCACATTTCGAATGCTTCCAGTCGGTTCATACTACCAACTTTCAGGGTCCATGATTCCACTCCATGCAATAAATAACACTGACCAAACGTACCATTTGACTAACCATTGTCGAAGTTTCAAGTTTAGATTATCATCGCAGAATACGCGTCTCATTTTATTAAAAGCCGCACGAGATTATTAAATTCTGCACTTGACTTCGGTTTCTGGGTCGAGGTCTTCCACTAGGATACTTCCGAGGTATTTAAATTTACTATTTCTATCATAATACTAAGGAATAGAAAATAAAATAAAAGTTTACATTAAAATGTAAAAAAGGGAAAACTTCATTACAACATTTGAAAAACAAAATGTGAACATTAAAATACACTAGTTATATATTTAAAAAAAAACTTAAACGATATGAAATTATTATAAAGATCTTTTACAAAAAAAAGTCCATTACTTGACGAATGTCAGTAACTTTTAAGAGTTAGCAAAACCGTACGGTTACAAGACATTGATGGTATTAAACAGGTCAAAGATCGCGCAATACCGCCGGGCGGTTCGGAAGAAGATAAATTCTACTCGATTATATTTCAATTACGTTTTAATTCTTCGGGTTCACAAAGGCGGGTCGGGTCGAGCCGAGCCGGAGAATGTCCGCTAAATACCAAAATGATAGATGATACATACAACGATATTAGCACAAAGATAACACTGAACATCAACACTTTCAAATATTAATGACTACGAACTGTGATTCAAAAATAACAAGTAATATCATATTATATTGGGTGTACAAATTAGTTCGAGCCGTTTTTTTTTTGTGTTCAAAAATGCATTTATTTCTAAACAAAATGAATGAACAGATCAATTAAAGTATTGTCCACCGCTGGCTACTACTTTTTCCCATCTCTCGGGCAATTTTCGAATTCCATCTCGAAAAAATGACTCGTTTTTTGAGGCAATCCAAGTTTGGAGCCCAACCTAATAATACACTACATTTCAATGTATTACAATCTCGTTGTGTACAGTACAACCTGGCGGGTTTATTTCCATGAGGCAATTTATTCCAACCAGAAATATATTAAATATGCCTTAAATGAAAACCAGACTGGAACCCTAAGGATGGTAAAAAAATGTACACCATTAATTATAATTCGCGAGTTGCAGAGAGCTATTATAGTGAACTGGAGATCTGTAAAGATATATAACTATAAAGCCTATTATAGTATACGACACATGGATGGGGTGGACGGACAGCTCAACAATAGAGTACAGGTGTTGTCTATTAAGACCCAACCAGTTGTGTGTGAAATATATTGCGACAAACGAATAGACTACATTTCAATGTATTACAATCTCGTTGTATACAGTACAACCTGGCGGGCTTATTTCCATGAGGCAATCTATTCCAACCAACCAGAAATATATTAAAGATGCCTTAAGTGAAAACCAGACTGGAACCCTTAGACCTCGGCCACACAGGTAGGAGCCTCGTTTGGTGCTTAGAGCTACGCTGCGAGCTAGGCGACATAGCCTAGCGAACCAACGCCCAGCATACTATCGCAATGGCCACACTGCACGATTAGCGCCATGCTACATGACGATTAGTCACCTAATGAGTCTCCTAGCGAACAGATGTTGGTTAATTTGATTGTGTCACCAAGTGATTTTACAAGGTGGCGGAAGTTTTAATAACAGCTGTGTACAAAAGGGAGTCTTTGTAGAACCCATCGAGCAAATTATACAATATAATTTGCCTAGTGCCGTAAAGCCGAAAATGAAACAAAACATACTGTAAGGGGTATTCAAATTTTTGAAAAAGCCGTCACTTATTATTTGAGTTCTGATTCAATTGACAATGTCAACGATGGGGATAAGCATTATTATTTAACGTATGTAGAAGTTACTTCGTAAATTAAGTATTCCAATATTGAAATATATGCTATCAAAGTCAGCGGCGGCTGGTCTGGAGGCGTGCTGGTGCGCCGAACGGGAGAAAAAATTCGCAATCATTAAATTATATATTCGCAAACATAACTTCCAAAAATGTTAAATATTTGTATACTCGTAGATTAAATATGTATAAAAATAGTACGAGTATTTTTATTTAAGTGAAAATTGAAAAAAAACTCAAGTAAAATTTAAAAAAATATTCTTTTCAAATTGACCGGCCACGTTTGCCAATACTACCGGAGCGATCTCCAATACGCACCGGACGGAAACGCAAATTCATATAGGGCAGACAGAGACATACAGTAAACCGTGAGACAGCGATATTTCATATTCGCCCAGCGTCTCGAGGTGCGTTGGTGCTCAACGCACCTCGGGACCAGCCGCCGCATTTAAAGTAAAACAAGTCAGCAATTCGAAGGTAGTTACTTGCAATATTACATTAAGGTATTTATTGTTGAAACTTAACATTTTGATGTAATTTTATACAAAACAAATGAAAATACGTTTACCGTCACATTTCGAATACACACGTACTGAAAAATAAGGTAATTATTAAGTAAAATATCATACAATATTTTTAAGTATTGAAATGCAAATAAAATGTTGATGTATTGAATGCATAACGTTATTGATATTCTGTGTGACCGTTCACTTTTAAACTTGATACAAAAAAAAAACGTTTTAAGAAACCTGGAAGTCCCAGATTGACAGAAAAAAGGATGTTGCTGTAAAGTGAAGTAAAACAGGACAATAAAACGACAAAGGGATGTGGTAGATGGGATAAGGACCGGAATGTGAAGCGCTCGATCCTCTCTGCGTACACGCGTAAAGTACATAGTGTGATTAAGTTAGTTAAAAAATATTTAGCTGTTTACGCAGATCCTTGGATGGGTGTTTCAGTTAGTCTCAAATAAAACGTTTATTTTTTGTAGAACACGCAACAATTTTTACTAATCGCATCTGAGGTCGATGAAATTTTCCTATACAATCAACCAATCATTCTTTCATTCGTATGGTGACTCCTCAACGTTACATGTGGTGACTATGCATGACAGAATACGGAATGAAGTAAGTAGGGATGAATATGAACTTAAAGCTGATGTGTTGTGTAAGATGAGGAGCACTCTGAGATGGTTTGGACATGTAGAACGAATGACAGATAAAACAAATATAAAGTTAATACCAAGAAAAGTATGGTTGTATCAAGTTAATGATTTTTTTAAAAGAAGGAAAAGTAAGAAGTGAGCAAATCTAAGGAGGTGTATGGATATGGAAAAGGCGAAATATGTGCCGAAATAGGAAAGTCTGACACTCGGTTAGAAAGAAAACGGCTAAATGTATGTGATGGTGATGAAAAGTGTTTGAAGTGGATCTTCATGAATAATATAGTTTAAGCGGTCCTCATCCGAAGTCCACTGGTCTTCCGGAACGCTCCATGACTTTCAGGTCGAAATTACCGTCATTGAAACGCAAAAACCATCGACGAGCTGTCCTTTAATTCATAGCATATTCACCGTACACTTCGCAAATATCACGAGCAGCTTTGGCAGCTTTATTCCCTCGATTGAATGCGAACAGAAGGAAGTGTCGAAAATGCTCACTTTCGTCTACTTGACATTCCATTTTGAAGGCTTATAATCAAATAAAATAATATATGTAACGTAAAAGCAAACACAATATCTTGTAGAGCAGAAAATTTTCTTTAGAATGACGTATAACCTTGACCATTTTGTTTTACTTTTGGTGCTCATTTTTAAATTGAAAAAAAAAACGGACACAACTTATGTTAACACCCAATATTATGCTTGGGAATTAGCACGTCCTTATTTTAATATTAAAAATATACACATATTTTATAAAGACCAAAAGGTTTCTCTAAATTCCGACGTTAAGAATATTAAGCATATGTGTTAAAATTAAAACTTTCACATATAATAAAAATAAAAAAACATTTTTCTGTATTTGTTGGTCAGTGTAATTCAGACTTGAATACAAAAACGTCTATTAAGTGAAAATCGACAGAATCAGGTCGACTACAAAAGAGAAAAAACTCGGTGTCTCACGCCATCTGAAGAACACATTTCTTGACCATATGTGGAAGAACAGAAATCCACTCTGATCCGTGGTGCAGCGGGCCATCGTGGTATCGAAAAGAACGCTGCTTGTTAAGCTATTGCTAATTGTTAAATGAGTGTTGAAGACAGGTCAAATGACCATTCAATATGGGTTACTTTCGAAAACTTCTATTCGAGACTGACAATCAAACTGTTAGATTGGATAACAATAGTCTATTGAAAATATATGTGAAAAATTTATGAAAAGAGCCTAGCTAATGTATAGGAAATGCGTGCAGTGAGAAGAATGTATGGTGTGTCCGAAGTATACAAGAATGAAGAATGAAATTATTAAGGATGAATGAAAGTTAAAAACTCGTATGTTAACTAAGGTGAAAAAGGGTACATTTGATATATTCGTAGTTTTAGCATGTTACACGAAAATGGAGTCGTGGCATGTCTAAATCTATAATGTAAATGCAGTACTCGTAAGTGGGAGTCATGGTCGAGGACGACCGAGGGAGGTGTGCTTGAAACGAGTGAATGAAATTTTGAAAAAAAGAAACGTGAGTAATAAGATAAACAAAATGAGTTGTATGAGAAGGTTTATGAATGTGAAGAGGGCGAAGGACGTATATCGTGATAGGAAAGTTTGGCACTCTCTGCCTACCCAAGAGGGAAATAGCTCGGAGATATTTGCTGATTGGCTATCATTTAACTGAAAGCCCCCCAGAGGTTGTTCCTATGTTAGAAAGAAACAATTATTTAAAAGAAAACTTGTAAATTATAGATTTTTCTTATTCGTACTTTTTAAGAACTTTAGTAGACCGATATACTGCCCTCATGAGTAAAAACGCAGCTAACGGGAAAAAAATAGAAATTTAACTAAGTCTGAGGCAATATCCCATATCAAATTCTGAACCATAATCCATAAAAAAATACAGAAAACCATTTATTTCAATACAAAAATCGACATAATGTCTTATTTAATTTTACAAAATACTAGGTTTTTCTAAGCAAAAAAGCAGTAAAATGTGATTCATAAGCAAAAAGACAGCAAGTGCCTATGCGTTTTTGCTTATGAATCACATTTTACTGCTTTTTTGCTTAGAAAAACCTAGCATTTTGTAAAATTAAAGAAGACATTATGTCGATTTTTGTATTGAAATAAATCGTTTTCTGTATGTTTTTATGGATTATGTATGGTTCAGAATTTGATATGGGATATTGCCTGAGACTTAGTTAAATTTCTGATTTTTTCCCGTTAGCTGCATTTTTACTTATGAGGGCAGTATGTCGGTCTACTAAAGTTCTTAAAAGACAGTAAGTGCCTATGCGTTTGCTGCGTTTTTGTTTCTGAATCACATTTTACTGCTTTTTTTGCTTATGAATCACGAATTTTTTAAGCAGCAATGAAAAACGTGAAAATATATTTCTCAAAACTTAACTTTTACCATTAGCTGCGTTTTTTGCTTATGCGGGCAGTATAGTCGGCGGCCGTGTACCAACAGTTAACATTTACGTTAAGCAAGCGGGCGCTCCAGATTCGGTTCCTGGCGGATTCACTATAGCACTAATTTTATTGTTGACTACATTACATCCGAATTTATGTTTTTCTTATATGCTGCTCATGTATTTTTATAGCGATATAATGAAATAAAATAAAAGTGATAGATAATGGAAAACTCTATAGCTCCAATATTGTCCCTTCGTCCTGTTGTATTTTTTGCGGCCATTAGAATCAATCTTCAGATCACATATTGTTATATTCGTACACATATGATAACGGAGACAATCATTTCCAATGGGATCTCCATTCAGCCTTACATCGGTACATCTTCGGAATGTTGGCTACCCTGACCTAAAGAGTTTTTAGAACTGAGTGGTTTTTTTTAATTCTATTTCTTTTAATTCTTGAATAAAACACATAATTTGCTTTGATTTCAAAAAAACTTTTTATTGATCATTGAAGTATAATGTATGAAATTTGAACACAAAAAACAATATCCGCCAAATGTCCACCTATTGCAGCTCCACAAATGTCCACTCTTTTGTTAAAATTTTCGATCACATTTTGGCATAATTGCGGTTCTAACTCACCAATAACGCGAATAATTTCGTCCTTCAGCTCAGGAATTGATCAGGGGTCATTCTTATAGACCTGGCTTTTCACGTAAGCCCAGAGAAAAAAATGTCCAACGGTGTCAGATCACATGATCTTGGTGGGCAATTAATATCACCGTTTCGGGAGATTACAATACATAAAATAATTCAACAATTTGAACGCGTCGTTGTATTGGATACAACTCCATTTTTAAAAATGTCATACATTACACATCTCAAATGTCACAAGACCCAGGCAAGTTCCCGACGCCATCTGTGTTTTATCCAAGAATTTAAAAAATCGCTCAATTTGAAAGATCCATAGTGGAGTCAAAGGATAGTTTTGATTCTTTCATAGTTTTCTACGAAAATACTGGCGACTGTTTGGGTTCTTAGCATTAAGCCGCTTAGTAAGTATATTTACTGTCTTGTAAGTCATTTTCTTTATCTCGTGATATCGGGCTTTCAGATGTTGCGCGTCGTCGCTCATATTATTTTTACCCTTGGATATATCACCGCCAAATAAGTCCCTTTGGATAGGTCCTTCGTCACTAAATGACGCCGCACTCATAATACATAAAGACGATTTCGATCCTCCAGTATAAATTGCACTAAATATGGGCTTATCTTGTCCCCCTAACAGCTTGGCTCGAACTGCATTTGTAGAAACTACAGTATTAGCACGCATTAAATGAAAGGCGGATTTAAATAAGTACCTCATTGATGTAAATAACAAACCGATCGAATAATAAAATAGAAATAATAGTTAAGTCACGAAGTAAATGGGAAATAAAAGTTAAATTGAATTGAGTTAAATTTCCACCAATATCTGGTAGTAAACACGCAACATCGCTGGGAACTTGTTAAAATTGCCTATACCCGCAGACGAAAAATGCCTATACCCGCAGACGAAAAATGCCTATACCCGCAGACGAAAAACGTGGACCAATTTCTTTTCAGTTTGGTTCAAATCGGGACAAACACTCATCTGAGGAGTGTTTCTTTCCAGTATATATTTCTATCTTGTTATATTGTCCTTGGTAGTATGAACCGACTGGAAGCATTCGAAATGTGGATGCGCCAGAGAATGCTACGGATACCCTGGACGGATATGGCCAGCAACACGAGGGTTCTTCAAAGAGCCAAAGTTGATAGACAGTTGCTGACCAATATTAAAATCCGTAAGGTGTCCTATTTGGGTCATGTACTTAGAGGAGCAAAGTACAAATTACTGCACCTGATCATCCAAGGCAAAATAGAAGGCCGAAGAGGTGTTGGCAGGAGGCAAATCTCCTGGCTCCGCAATATACGTGATTAGACTGGCATAAGGGACGTTGGAGATCTTTTTCGGGCTGCCGGGGACAAAGATACCTACTCTTAGGTGATATTCAACGTTGGGGGGACCTGACATGACACTAAGAAGAACAAATTATAATAATGTAGTTAGGTTAGTCAAATGCTACGTTTGGTCAGCGTTATTGCATGGAGTGGAATCATGGACCCTCAAAGTTGGTAGTATGAAGCGACTGGAAACATTCGAAATGTGGATGCACCGGAGAATACTACGGATACCCTGGATGGATATGGTCAGCAACACGAGGATTCTTCAAAGAGCCAAAGTTGATAGAGTTGCTGACTAATATTAAAATCCGAAAGGTGTCCTTCTTGAGGCATGTACTTAGAGGAGCAAAGGACAAATTACTGCACCTGATCATCCAAGGCAAAATAGAAGGCCGAAGAGGTGTTGGCAGGAGGCTAATCTCCTGGCTCCGCAATATACGTGATTGGACTGGCATAAGGGGCGTTGGAGATCTTTTTCGGGCTGCCGGGGACAAAGATACCTACTCTTAGGTGATATTCAACGTTGGGGGGACCTGACATGACACTAAGAAGAAGAACAAATTATAATAATGTAGTTAGGTTAGTCAAATGCTACGTTTGGTCAGCGTTATTGCATGGAGTGGAATCATGGACCCTCAAAGTTGGTAGTATGAAGCGACTGGAAACATTCGAAATGTGGATGCACCGGAGAATACTACGGATACCCTGGATGGATATGGTCAGCAACACGAGGGTTCTTCAAAGAGCCAAAGTTGATAGAGTTGCTGACTAATATTAAAATCCGAAAGGTGTCCTTCTTGGGGCATGTACTTAGAGGAGCAAAGGACAAATTACTGCACCTGATCATCCAAGGCAAAATAGAAGGCCGAAGAGGTGATGGCAGGAGGCAAATCTCCTGGCTCCGCAATATACGTGATTGGACTGGCATAAGGGGCGTTGGAGATCTTTTTCGGGCTGCCGGGGACAAAGATGTCTACTCTCAGGTGATATTCAACGTTGGGGGGACCTGACACGATACTGGGAAGAAGAAGAAGATATTGTCCTTAGCTCAATAGGTTCAATTTGATTTTGGTTCTCTATATTGATGCAGAATATATTAATATATTGTCCGGAAAGTAGTTTCGTATTTTGAGGTCAAATTCAAACGCACATTTTTTATATTTAGATAGAATTTATTTTGTAAATCTGTTTTTTTTTTAAATATTTTTAGTATCTCAGCAAACCTCTCGTGTAATAGGACCCAGGTTATTTATTATCTGTGTCGCATTGTTTTCTTTAAGTAAGTACAACACCATCAAGTACCAAAAAAAGAACTAATTTTGTCCCATCTTCAAAAAGACGCCAAAAAAACTGCTCAAGTAATTTGGATAAACAAAAAAAACTGCTCAAGTAATTTGGATAAACAAAAAAACTGCTCAAGTAATTTGGATAAACAAAAAAACTGCTCAAGTAATTTGGATAAACAAAAAAACTGCTCAAGTAATTTGGATAAACAAAAAAACTGCTCAAGTAATTTGGATAAACAAAAAAACTGCTCAAGTAATTTGGATAAACAAAAAAACTGTTCAAGTAATTTGGATAAACAAAAAAAACTGCTCAAGTAATTTGGATAAACAAAAAAACTGCTCAAGTAATTTGGATAAACAAAAAAACTGCTCAAGTAATTTGGATAAACAAAAAAACTGCTCCAGTAATTTGGATAAACAAATGACCGAAAAAAATAAACGAACTATTTTCTTATACAAGTATACTATTTTTCATGCATACATATCACGCCCTGTTCCTTGCGGGGTAGGCAGAGAGAACATATCTCATAGCTTTTCTATTCAAGCAAACAATTTCCACCTCCTAAACATCCATACACCTCGTCATACACAAATTTTTACTATTCACACTTCTCAATTTATAACCTTCTTTTAAAATCTGGTTCATCGTCCAGCCATGTTTTTTTCGGTTTATCCCTTCCAAGCCACACCTTGAACTTTTGATGGGTATACTCGCTAAGTCATTAATTCTCTCAACATGTCCAAACCATCTTAAAGCTCTTTTATTCATTTCACTTAAAACATTCATTTTATCCATGCATTCATTTCAAATGTCTTCATTCCGCCTCCTTTCGTACTTTGACACTCCACATTTTTTTCTTAGTGTATACATCTCCACAATATTAATCTTAATTTTATCCATCTTCTGCCAAGTCCAAGTTTCACTTCCATAAGTCAAGGTGGGCATCAACACATTATTTTGAATTGTCATTTTCGCTACTGTTGATATAGCGGTTGTTTTATATTATATTGAGTGCTTCATTTACCTTGTTACCTGCCGCTACCCTTCTTTCAATGTCCCCTTCATCGCACGTATATATACTTTCCATATAACAGAACCCATCAACCTGGTCCAGTTTCTCTGAATTAATCCATAAATCACACACACTTTTTACCACATCTCCTTCTTTCACATAACCAAAACCTTTGATTTCGCTACATTCATTTTCAAACCTTTTCCTAGGCACCTTTAATAAAGCTTATTTATCTCTTAAATCGCCTTCATTTTCATGTCATCAGAATACAGAAAACCATATAAATTAATTGAATGATGAATGACGAGTGGAAGGGATTTATGTAAGCTCGTGAGTGTGGGTTTCTTCTTGTTGTTTTAATTTTGGTTGTTTTTGTACTTGTGTTTCTGTGTATTTTTTTTTTTTTTTTTGATTTTGTTTTGATTTTGATTTTTATCCTTATGATTGTGTGCGGTATAGTGTGGGATGAATATTTTTGGTCTTTCTGGAGTGATGATGTGTGAGGAGTTGAATTTCGCAAGATGTTTCCAGTTGTAGTTGAGTGTCACTGTCAGGTTGATGAGAGCGTGCAACGGGGTTTTGTTTTTGTGTAATCAAAAATCGGAAAGAAGTATCGATTTATTTTTCTCATGCTAAATATCCTCAGTGAGATACAGGCAAAAGCCTAGTTTACTGGGGATACGACAAATGAAAGGCAACAAACCCAGATCCATTAAAATTGTATGTCCAAATCAAATTATTTGTTGTTTTTCTCAAATTGTGTATATTTCTTGTCATGTGTAATAATAAATAAAAAATAAATTTCACTCGTCTTTACACCTCTCCCATCATTTTTAAATCGCGCACATATAAATCTATATAAAAATCAAACAACCAACGTGCCATCACACGCCCGTGTTTTACGCCTTTAGTTATTTTAAACAACCAGATAACTCAGTAAGATAAATTTCAATAAAATATTAACGTGTCCCAGAATTCTAGCAATGACCTTCTTCTTCTTCCTCTTGGTTTAGGTCGTATGACCTATTTGTGACGGTGGGTTGTCCTGGGTCCTGGTCTAGTCCTGGGTATGTCCAAATCAAATTATCTGTTGTTTTTCTCAAATTGTGTATATTTCTTGTCATGTGTAATAATAAATAAAAAATAAATTTCACTCGTCCTTACACCTCTCCCATCATTTTTAAATCGCGCACATATAAATCTATATAAAAATCAAACAACCAACGTGCCATCACACGCCCTTGTTTTACGCCTTTAGTTATTTTAAATAACCAGATAACTCAGTAAGATAAATTTCAATAAAATATTAACGTGTCCCAGAATTCTAGCAATGACCTTCTTTTTCTTCCTCTTGGTTTAGGTCGTATGACCTATTTGTGACGGTGGGTTGTCCTGGGTCCTGGTCTAGTCCTGGGTATGTCCAAATCAAATTATCTGTTGTTTTTCTCAAATTGTGTATATTTCTTGTCATGTGTAATAATAAATAAAAAATAAATTTCACTCGTCCTTACACCTCTCCCATCATTTTTAAATCGCGCACATATAAATCTATATAAAAATCAAACAACCAACGTGCCATCACATGCCCTTGTTTTACGCCTTTAGTTATTTTAAATAACCAGATAACTCAGTAAGATAAATTTCAATAAAATATTAACGTGTCCCAGAATTCTAGCAATGACCTTCTTCTTCTTCCTCTTGGTTTAGGTCGTATGACCTATTTGTGACGGTGGGCTGTCCTGGGATGATGACGTCCAGCTGTCCTTCCACCTTTTCGGCGGCCTTCCTGTTAATCTCCTGCTGTTAGAATTTTAATAAAGCTTATTTATCCCTTAAATCGCCTTCATTTTCAGCAAGCCTAACCATGTCATCAGAATACAGAAAACCATATAAATTAATTTCACTCGTCCTTACACCTCTCCCATATAAATCTATATAAAAATCAAACAATCACACGCCCTTGTTTTACGCCTTTAGTAATTTCAAACCAGATAACTCAGTAAGATAAATTTCAGAATTCTAGCAATAACCTATATTTCTATATTCATTTTGAGTCAGGTGAATAACTCCCCATTATCACGTACTCCAGTACGGTCTCTGCTTTCACAAAACATAAGCTTCATGTATCAAATAAATTAATTGATAAAAAGAAGAAATCGCTCAGCTAAACTTTGGACATACGTTCTGGAGTTATACTAAAACCATGTCAAATGTGTTTTACAATGTTGTTTTTTTTTTTTCTATTTGAATATTTTGATACCAAAAATAGCAGTTTTTAAGTGGGTTAAAACGATCAATAAATCGAGTTGAATTAATAATAAACATCGCAGCCATAAATAAAGTGAGAAAGTCGTCATAAATATCAAATGAAAGGGAATCGTTTGAATATAATTTTTATTTTCATTCACACAAAAATCAACCGATGTGTCACAAATAAAAGAAAAGACATGTACATATGTGAATGGGCAATATTCAAGACGACTTTCATGGCTCGCACAAAGAGAGCTTTGTGTCAGATTAATGCGAGCTCTAAATCAAGTTTGCAAAATGTAATTAAGGATGGTAAAAAAATGCACACCATTAATTATAATTCGCGAGTTGCAGATAGCTATTATAGTGAACTAGAGATGTGTAAAGATATATAACTATAAAGCTTATTATAGTATACGACACATGGATGGGGTGGACGGACAGCTCAACAATAGAGTACAGGTGTTGTCTATTAAGACCCAACCAGTTGTGAAATATATCGCGACAAACAGGGACGGAGTAACATTTAATAGAATATACTATATTTAAATGTATTACAATCTCGTTGTATACAGTACAACCTGGCGGGCTTATTTCCATGAGGCAATCTATTCCAACCAGAAATATATTTAAGATGCCTTAAGTGAAAACCAGACTGGAACCCTTAGACCTCAGCCATACAGGTAGGAGCCTCGCTTGGTGCTTAGAGCTACGCTGCGAGCTAGGTGACATAGCCTAGCGAACCAACGCACCGCATACTATCGCAATGGCCACACTGCACGCTTAGTGCCATGCTACATGACGATTAGTCACCTAGTGAGTCTCCTAGCGAACATACGTGTTGGTTAATTTGATTGTGTCACCAAGTGATTTTACAAGATGGCGGAAGTTTTAAATAACAGCTGTGTATAAAAGGGAGCCTTTGTGGAACCCATCGAGCAAATTATACAAAAATGTACCTATAATAAAATCACTTTGGAATGAAGTTGCACAGGAAGTAAACAAAGATGGTAAGTTGTAATGAAATTGGTTAGTTTTGAGAGTGGCATCGTTTGTTGACTCAACCGCTCCCAAATATCAAATGAATTTGTGCGAAGCACTTTGGTGTGGCCATGCATGAAGTCACCTAATCTATTAGTCACGTAGGACCTAGCGAAGTACTTTGGTGTGGCTCTAGCCTTAATAAAAAATCTAGGTTTCAACGAGAATCGAAATCGCAACTCCCGGGCTGTAAGAAAAGCGTTTTACCACTAGGTCACGGAGGTCGTCATGGTTGGTGTATGAAATAAGAAAATGTAAGCAAAAAATCGTTTTCTTACAACACACATACCATCACGCTGTCTTTTTATCGGGGTAGACAGAAATAACAGAATGCCAGATTTTCCTATAGCGACGCACGTCTTTCGCATTTTATATATCCAAACACTTTTTTTTATAGCTCCAACGTTTTCTAGACCTTTTTTATATTTTCTCCTTTCAAAATATCATATACTTGATCCAGCCATACTTTCCTTGGTCTTCCTCTACCACACCTTCCACTCACATTTGCGCTGTATATGTGTGTTGATAGTCTCTAATCATGCATTCGTTCTATGTGTTCAAAGCATCTCTATTTTTTATTTATTATGTCACTTGTAATATTTTTAATAAAAGCGTCGATAATCTACACTCGACGCTTTTATTAAAAAGATTACAATTGACATAATAAACATTATGTGACTTGTAATAAATAGCAAAGAGATAATAACAGCGTTAACTGTTATTATCTCTTTGCTAGTCACCCTCTTTCATTTATACTAATATCAAGATTGTTAGATACAGTTAATCTCACCAATGGTAGCGATTTAATTCGTATAAATTTAAGCTAACATAGCGATACTGTAAAAAGATCACCGCATTTAATATAATCGCGTTAGGTTAATACGTACATCAAAGTACAAATTATGCATATCAATAACTGGCAACTCGAATCGATAAATACACAAGTGCGAATGCATCACAGTTACAGTTGAATTAATCCAACATTAAAAGTAATTCGGTTACACATGTGTATATAACATTATATATATATTTATAACTTTGCATCAAATTAATATTCAACTAATCAAATTTTGTTTTACAGTTAGCAACATTCGTTATTGTTACATAAATACGAAGCATATCCAGAAACTAAGTGTGCTGAATTTTTGTAGGTTACAATTTTCTTTATTTAAACAAAAAAATTACGTGGTTACCGTAGTACATATGTAAGCTATTTTTCGACATAGTCGCCATTCCTCTCAATGCAGGTGGTGAAGCGGGGTATCAACTTTTTGAAGCCTTCCTCGAAGTAGTTTCCCGCCAACCCCTCCGTCCACTTCTCCACCTCCTCCTTTACCTCCTCGTCGGTTGAAAACCTTTTTCTACCCATGTGCAGCTTCAGGGAGGTAAAGAGATAGTAATCTGAAGGTGTTAGGTCAGGGGAATGCGCGGGATGGTTCAGGACATCCCATTTAAACGAGGCGAGCAGTTCCTTCGTGGCGTTGGCCGTGTGTGGTCTGGCATTGTCGTGCAGCAGGCAGACTCCCTTTGTCAGCATGCCTCTCCTCTTGTTCTGAATCGCCCTCCGCAATTTTTTTAGGGTCTCACAGTATCTTGCAGAGTTGATGGTCTCTTCTTGAGGCATATATTTAATTAAAATTATGCCTTGACAGTCCCAAAACACGGATGCCATGATTTTCTTGGCTGAAATTGTGGTTTTGAACTTTTTGGCGGAGGGTGAAGAGGTGTAACGCCACTGTTGAGACTGCCTTTTGGTTTCAGGCGTGTAGTGTGCAACCCAAGTTTCATCTCCAGTAACGAGATTGGATTGACATTTTTCACGTAACGTGTTGTCGCGTCGACACTTCTCAACTTACTGACCTCGAACCGGTCTCGTTGCGGAGGGGAAGGGTCAGGCTACACGGAAGTGTAGCCAACATGTCGAAAATAAAATCCACCCGGTCGTGAGAGCCTCAGTATACTTACTTTCTGGATACGCCTCGTATCTGAGTTCTAATAAAGAAACTCGAAAATCGACGAGAAATTCACTAATTACCAACGATATAAAGTCTCGAAGGTTGGCATTGGTAGGCCACGTAAGCAGATCTTATTTGACATGATAAACAAAGATAATAAGGCAAGCCCAACAACACGGAAGAAGGTTTGCGATCCGCTACTTTTAGATAACGTGCCGCAGGATCTTAATGGGGAAGGACTGGGAGGAGAGAGCGAGTGATCTGAGAGGAGAGAGAGAATAATCGTCTGGAAGACTAAAACTCTACAGCAGTTGTTAAGTAATCTGGAGTAGGTATGATATATCTTGTAATCACAACTAACAATTTCTGCCAACCAACCAGTTTATGTTGTATATATATCATATAGTACTTTTAATCAAATACAGATTTGCAAAAAAATATTTGTAACTTAAACAAATAATGGTAAATCTTAGTAAATACAATTCATGAAAGTGAATAATTATTATTGATCAACATCATTCTCTCTATCGAAGGGCTGCTCTCTATTGATCAACATAATTCTCTCTATCGAGAGGCTGATCTCTATTGATCAACATCATTCTCTCTATCGAAGGGCTGCTCTCTATTGATCAACATAATTCTCTCTATCGAGAGGCTGATCTCTATTGATCAACATCATTCTCTCTATCGAGAAGCCGCTCTCTATTGATCAACATAATTATCTCTATCCAGAGGCTGCTCTCTTTTGATCAACATCATTATCTCCATCGAGAGGCTGCTCTCTATTGATCAACATAATTATCTCTATCGAGAGGCTGCTCTCTATTGATCAACATCATTATCTCTATCGAGAGGCTGCTCTCTATTGATCAACATCATTATCATTATCAAGAGGCTGCTCTCTATTGATCAACATAATTATCTCTATCGAAAGGCTGCTCTCTATTGATCAACATAATTATCTCTATCCAGAGGCTGCTCTCTGTCCATTAACATCATTATTTCTATCCAGAGGCTGCTCTCTGTTCATTTACATCATTCTCTCTATCGAGAAGCTGCTCTCTAAACGGTATTATTGATCAAAATAATTATCTCTATCGAGAAGCTGTTCTCTATTGATCAACATAATTCTCTCTATCGAGTGGCTGCTCTCTAAACGGTATTATTGATCAACATCAATATCTCTATCGAGAGGCTATTCTCTAAATTGTATTATTGATCAACATCATTATCTCTATCGAGAAGCTGTTCTCTATTGATCAACATAATTCTCTCCATGGAGTGGCTGCTCTCTAAACGGTATTATTGATCAACATCAATCTCTCTATCGAGAGGCTGCTCTCTAAACGGTATTATTGATCAACACCATTCTCTCCATCAAGAGGCTGCTCTCTAAACGGTATTTTATAAATTGTCCTTTTATTATTTATATATTACCACTCAATTATTAGATTCACATATCACTCTCCCTCACTATATACCGTAGCTATGTAAATAAATAAATTAGCTTGTTTATAATTACTATATGGTAAAGTCTTCTGTCAATACTTCTGTCAGTACTCTTATGAGTCAAGTATCATTAAAATTCTATATTATCAAAAATTTCTAGTTTCATCCCGGAAACTGATTTTACTCCATGTTGTGTTGAAGTCAGTCTTACGGTGTACGTTTTTTATTATTTTTGCGAGACAAAGTTTTAATCCCAAGTGTTACAGACTTCATATAATGGCTCCAAATGATAACATTGCTTAAAAAACTGCAATAGCTAAAAAGAAGATACGATCGCGTTAATCACAAATCGTTGAAATCACAATCATTACATTAATATTATAGATAAGAGTATGAAGAGTTTAATTAGTAAGTCACAAATAAACAGTACCGGGTTAACTAACTAAGTCCATTCCGCCTCTGTTGTAGTGTCTAGGGAAAATTTCAAAATCTTCTTAGAAAGTATATGTAATATAAGTAGAGAATCAATACTGGTACACATATATCAATAAGAAAGATCAAATGTGACTTGTTTTGAAAGTGTAGTGATATGAATATATAGCGGGCTTTATTTTCTAATCACTGTTTACTACGAGTACTAGGGTTATTAACATAACATAACATATCAAACCAAACAGGTTTAAGAACAATAATTATCGTATAATTGATGGTAAGTCGTGGTAATGGTAAAACGTGGTAAAAACGTGAAAGGAAAAGTAAATGAGATACATCTCATTCAGGGTGCATAATGAAATATTAGAGCTAGAAGTTAAAGAATTTCGCTATTAACCCTACCTTCCCTGTGATGTGTAACAAGTACACATTGCTTCTAAACACTTTAATATCTCTTATAAATATAATAAATACTGGGTTCAGATTTGAGGTATTCCTCCGTAATACATTTACGCATTGAATGAAAAAAATAATATTAATAATAATTAGTACATATCGGCCACATCAGAGATGTTTTGTGAAAATCGGGAATAAATTCACCGATACAATCAAACGTGCGCCAGTGTGTGACGTAGGTATATTCATTCTAAAACCGCTATGGGTGAGGAAGCCACGCCATTCACGTCTCACTCTCACTCTACTTCGGTAAATGGGAACGCAAGAAATAGAATCTCAGTTCACTCGCTTCAGTAGTTCTCGGGCATCCGTTTGAGGTGGTCTCGCTCGTTTTGTGAACGTCCGTCGATGTTTTTTTTCATGTTTTCAGCAATTAAATTTCAATTAGTATCACTTTTGACTTCAAATTTAATTAATTTAAGCGATTCGTTATGAATATTCTTATTTTTCGGATTTTAAATCGTCCATTTTTACATGTGTATTGATTGATGTATATTGAATACACCGCACCGGAAAGCGTGTTTTTTTAGCACAGGAAGGGAAAGGTTAAGGTAGTATTTCCTCAGACGAATAGTTATGAGGGATATCGACCGGCGTGTAGCGATAGGGAAGAAAGTCAACGGGGCACTCACTAAACATATACATACGAGTATATATAATACTCGAACCGAACAGTATTAAAATCTGTTACATTATCGGGTAATTGAACACTCGGATTTTGAACTACTAGAGTAGGCAAGTCACTCACACTACGTCATTAGTCCACAATTTCTAGTCAAGTTATCATTAAATGCACTCAGTATGTTCAACGTGTGGTGTTTCTTACATAATACCATCACACCGTTTTCCTATCGGAGTAGGCCGAGAGGATAGAGTGTCAGACTTACCTATCGCAACACACCTTTCGTATCTTCTATATCCATACACATGCTCATACAACTCCAATAATATCTCTTAGTATTTTACATTTCTTTCTTCGAAAATATAATCCCACAATATTCTATTGTATTACACTTTCATTGTAAACAGTACATACTAGCTGACCTATTACCATGTGGCAATCTCTCCTAACCGAGTAAAAAGTTGTTCAGGAGGCCTTAAGTGAAAACCAAATTGGAAACCTTTTTTAAAAAAAATGGGTTTAAACGACACTCGAACTGGAAGACAGGCGTATTTCCAACTAGGCCACGGAGATCAATATTGTTGAAACCAAAGATTCCCAAAGTAGTCAATATGGACCCCCAACGGTCGATTTCGACTTGCAGGGGGTCTATGTCAGCGAGAAGAGAAAATGGGGGTGCACGAGATGTAAATGGGGGTCCACGTGAGCGGATCCCATTTAAGCAGATCATCAATATTTAGGCGTTCCGTCAATGTCTTATTACACCTAACACAGATTGTGTGTACATAATACTTATATTAGACATAGAAAATACTTATATAAAGAAATCGAATGCAAATCACTGAACGTGGAAATTTAAGACTATACCTCACTAATTTGAAGCCAAATATTGAACCATTGCTATCAGAGCATCAGGTTCATCCCTCTCATTAACAGTATTATTTGCGTATTAATTTTATGTCAAAATTTTATACGGTTTTGATTTGTTACGTTCCAAAGCCAAATATTTACTTGCATTTTGTGTCTTTTCAATAAAGGTATGAATAAAAATTGTACATGTTTTTCTTTTTTTTTAATTTTCCACTCTACAAAAACCTTATCAAGGTGAACAGCACTGTGTCAGGTGTCAAAAACACATTTGAAGTTAATAAGTTTAAGAAAATTCAATATTAGGCAGCCAGGGGGTCTACGGAAAACAAAAAAAAATCGGCAAGTGGTCTACGGGGCGAAAAGTTTGGGAAACTATGGTTTAAACTGACACACGGCTTATGTTATGGCCAAATGTCATATAAGTGACATTTAATTTTATAACTAAGCCACGCACATTAAAACAAACATAACATTGTAGTTAAATATTATAATAAGCATCAAATTGTAACAAAAACAATGCAACGAATATTGATGTCATGTAAAGCCAAGTGTAATTTGATGACATGTCATGTTATATTCAGTGTTATTATTCATAATCGTACCAGAACAGGACGTCCTCGATATCCGTGCATTTGGCACTAACAATAATAATAACAATTATGTGTACACTAAACACCACGATTTGTTTATCCGTAATTGTTTCCTTGAAATTTTAGTCACCAGCTGACATTGACCAAGTAATCAGAGTTGTTACGAAAATAGACACTAACTTGATCAAAAAAGTTTAGGACTTTATTCATAAAATCGAAAATATAAGTTTATTAATCAAAATCGATATGGTCCCCTTTAAAGTACTCCCCATCGACTGCAACGCACTTACACCAGCGCTTGATCCAATCCTCGAAACACCGCTGGTACTCAATTTTTGGTATGTCTATCAGAGCCGTCTTCGATTTCTTCATGACATCCTCTCGGGTGCTGTAACGCGTTCCGCGAAGCGGTTTTTTAAGTCGGATGAACAGGAAAAAGTCGCAGAGAGCCAGATCAGGTGAATTCGAAGGCTGCTGGGTAGTAGTCGTGTTGTTTTTGGTCAAAAACTCATGGAAATCATGTCTTTCGCGATTTCAACGCGGTCCTTTTTTGCATGAAATTGAGGTCTTTCGGCACCAGTTTTGCAGCGACACGTCTGAGGCCCAAATCACTAACCAAAATATCTTGAGCGGATCCTTAAGCGATGTTCAAGTCCTCTGCCAGCTCTCTGATGGTCAATTTGCGGTTTTCGGCCAACATTTCTTTGATTTTATCGATGTTTTCATCGGTTTTCGACTGCCACTGCGTTCGTCATCCTCGACCGACTCACGGCCACTTCTGAAGCGTTCGTGCCACCGAAAAACACTTCTCCAACATTTCCAAGGTCTGCAGACCGTTAAATCCGTTTTTCACATAAAATTTAACGCAAACTCTTTGATGCACAGTTGATGCAATTATCAAACTTGTAAAAAATCGAAAACACGCACAAAGGTAGATGTACTCAGTACAGCGTAACTTTTACAAATGTCAAGCTATGACGCTGAAATTTGGAGGGAAGTGTCAATGATAGATGTAGTAGCCAGCAAAAGAAAAGAATTCCAATCGGGTGACTGACAGCGCCACACGGTGGCCGGTCCTAAAACTTTTTGATCAAGGTAGCATACTAGTATTTATTACCTATTACTTATGTCTTGTAGAAGGTATTTTGGAGTGTTGTGCGGGTTTAGTTAATGATGACGTTTCGAAAACGTTGCAGTTTTCATATTCAGGGTTATCAACAATTGCATTGACGAACTTGAGTTCCGTGCCTACTCCAGTGGTTCGAGGATGTACACTGAATAAGTTTTAACTCAGGAAAATTTAAAAAGTATGAGAAACAGAAGGAAATATATAAATGTAGATGAACACCGTCAATGGATAGAAAGGCGTAAAGATCTAATTTCCCTGCCTACCCCAAAAGTGACATGGCATGATGGTATATGACATATACATTGTAATATGGCCGAAATTCGGAAAAAGACAAATATTTCACTGATTGAATAATGATTGAAGATTGAATGCAACAGAATATTTAGTTTCTTAAACAGTTTGCGATCAAAACAAAAAATACCAGATAGCTTCAGTTAAATTGGTTGATTCCATACAAAAATACCAGAGAGCTTCAGTTAAATTGGTTGATTTCATACAAAAATACCAGATAGCTTCAGTTAAATTGGTTGATTCCATACAAAAATACCAGATAGCTTCAGTTAAATTGGTTGATTCCATACAAAAATACCAGATAGCTTCAGTTAAATTGGTTGATTCCATACAAAAATACCAGATAGCTTCAGTTAAATTGGTTGATTGCATACAAAAATACCAGAAAGCTTCAGTTAGATTGGTTTATTCCATACAAAAAATATAAAGAGTATGCTCTAAAAAATATTCAATTTTCGTGTCATACAAGCCTAAGATTCACATCAAAATGAAACTCAATCGATAAAATTGTAAAATCAATAGAGTTTGAATCTTACCCTTTCGAAAATTTCCCACCAATTGAAGATATACGAGTACACAAAATAGTGAATGAGCTCACCTGTAAAGAAAAAGAAAAGAAAAATTAAGGAACAACAAATACAAATTGAACATACTGTTATCTATAGTATAGAACATTTAATTCAACAATGTAAATATTTTTTATAACAATTTATGCAAAACAGCTACAAGATTACACTAATCAAACATAAAAAAGGTTGTAACTATGTCCGTATGTAACAATAGGCAATCATAGTTACGGTTTAATCAACATATAAATTCTCGCTATTTGTACATACTATATATACGCCACTTGCCAAGGAGTTCTAAATTCAAAACACGTTTCAGTTTTTTTTATATTTTTCCAATATTATTTGACAGCTGTTATGTTACTTCTTGATATGATTAACACTTTTTGTCAGTTAAAATTGTTTGACAAAAAATCAACGCACTTTCACAAAAAATCTTGAAATCAAAGAACAGTTCAACCAAAGAATATTTTCAAAATAAATTTTACATTCGTCATTATTGATAGATTATTATTCGAGATAATTGATAGATTATTATTCGTCATTATTGATAAATTATTATTCGTCATTATTGATAGATTATTATTCGAGATAATTGATAGATTATTATTCGTCATCATTGAAAGATTATTATTCGTAATTATTAACAGATTATTATTAGTTCTAATGTAAAATTGGAACCAATTGATTTTATTTATTCGTATGGTGGAAGTACCCTCTTCAATATATCCGAAATGTCAATGGGGACATATTGAAGAGTGTGGTCGGGAGACAACATTGTCTTAACTATTATCTTATGGCTAATGTACACATGTGCCGGGTAAAAAGATGGAATTGATATTTTAAGTGGAAAAACTATTTTGAAATAATTGAAAAATACATGATGCACTAATGTATTATATATTGGAAGGAGTTTCAATGACAATGCACCGGCGCACAAAATCAAGACGATTGTAAGCGATTTCTTGATCCCCTTCCCCCCCCCCGCGCCGTATTCGCAAGATTTGCCTTCATGCGACTTCTGGCTATTCTCAAAACTGAAATCGGCGATGAAAGGAAAGCGTTTCGACACGATTTCAGACATCCAGAAGGCTTCGACCGCGATTTTGAAGGTAATTCCAAAGAATGGGTTTCAGGAGTGCTTCAGAAAATGTAACAACAGCTTCCAGAATTGTATTGACTCACGAGTGTATTTTGAATAAAAGGTAATGTAAACTAAAAATAAACAATGTCTTGTATTTCATTTCCTGTCAGTCACCTTTCCTATTGGACAGGCTGTGCATGTGCCGGGTAAAAAAATAGAATTGATATTTTAAGTTGTAAAGCTATTTTCAAATAATCGATAAATATATATGTTATATTGAAAGGAGTTTAAATTTTTTAATTAAAAATTCTCAGAAATAGTAAAATGTTACCAATTGATAACCTCTGTTGTCTAGTAACATAGGTTAGGGCTGTGTTCCAACAGATGCCTGAGGGGTTATTCCCGTTGGAGCCAAGATTATTTTAAAAAAGGGTTGCTGGCTGCTTTACACTTGATTTGAAGATTGGTTGGAACATATTACCGCAAGGCAATCAATTCGGCAGATAATATACGCTGTATAAAACTCAAGTGTTATACAATAATTATAAATGCAATCGGTAATCCAAAACAGATTAAAAAATATTATTATTCACCACCTCAAAGTTTTCAAACTTTATTTTAATAACTTATAAAAAAAAAATCAGGAATAAGGAAGATTATAATTAAATGCCACAGAGGTGTATACTTAAATGACATGTGTCAAAAACATGGCGAAACTCGGACGAGTGTCAAATGTCAAAGACTGGGCATTCGAGACCGGTCCCGGTATCGGGCGTGCATCTCCTTGGCTGGAAATTGCCGCTGTTTTCAGTCTGGCTTAAGCGAATGTAATTAGCGGTATGGAAAAATATAAAAATGTCATCAGTGGTGGAACAACCAAACACTGTAGTAAAAAATAACAATTGTTATCGGTTTTGTAAGGATTAAAAATTAAGTTGCTAAATACATTTAGATCATCTTTTGCTCAAAGGCAATATGCCTATCTCGTCGATGAGATATCGAATTGAATAAAGGCAAAAGAGTGCGAAAAATTCAGGTAGTGTCAACTTGGTAGTTATTGCTCCAGGAGTTTGAATAGTTGAACTTACAGGAGAAATAAGCTGTATACAACGTATGTGAGATTTTTTAAACGTGGTATTTTTTTTTATGATAGTATGCAGGAAATTGTAAGATCAAGGATAAATTGAATTCTAAAAAAATAAAATATGGTTACATATTCATTTCTTTGAAATGTGTGCGGAAGATGGAAACATGTGTGCGGACAATTTTAAACGGATGTGCGGCCGCACACGCGCACACCTTAGAGGGAACGTTGGTTTGGAGTTAAGGCCTCATAAACAGCTTTCTGGTTAAATGGAAGCGATTGCCACATGACAATAATACCAAAAGGTGGCATTGTATACAACAAAAATATAATACATCATTCGCTCGGGCGCTGCTATAGCTACCAGACGTAATTTGTTTAGTAATACTACGTTCGAGTTGAGAGTAAATTACTCTCTAAACGGCGCGCTATAAAATTGTCCCTTAAATTAAATAAAAACCCCTTGAATAGAAGCATCGGAACTCAATTCGAGTACGAAAGATCTCCAAATAAAATTATTTTCTTAAAGCAAGCAGATAACGCTGTTCTTAATAAAAAATAAACTTCGCCGATAAATATGATAGATAATTCTAGGTGACGCCCCTGAATATCGCAAAATGTTTCGAGTCCATGTTAATGACCCAGATAACCAGGGGCGGTGCCGACCGTGAAATCTAATAGGCCATCGTTAAAGTTGCCGGATGGATGGCGCGGCTTTTTTTGCGAACGAACAACAATCCTTTTGATTTAGTAGAGGGAGATGATAGGGTCAGGCCTTACGCACCGGTCGGGGAATGTTTGAAAGCGTATTGTGCAAAAGAATGTGTATAAACACTAACGTGGTGGGCAGCCTTGGTGTGGTTCGCATTGATATCGTTTTATTACTAAAAACAATGGTTGATTGTAGTGAAGGCAAGGTTAAAATAACCGCAAGTTTAAAGTATCCATGTGATCCATATAGTATGAAAATTCATTAATGTAAATAAAAATGTAACTGTTATGACCTATTATGATGTACGGAATCGAAGCAAGAGCAGACTCTGTAAGAGCGAAACACCTCCTCAGAACAACAGAAATGAAAACACTGTGAACCTATCGTAGGTAGAACCCTTAGAGATAGGACACCTAATGAGGAAATCCGCAGAAGTTGTAACATTGAGGACATCGTGAGATGGAGTAGGCAGAGAAGACGATTCTGGAGGGACCACGTTGAGAGGATGGACCCCGCGAGAATATCTAAGATTGTAATGCACGAGATTCCAGAGGGTCGTCGACCACCGGGACGTCCACCAAAGAGATGGAAAGAAAGTTGGACATATTCGTCATAGAAACAAAACTTAAATCCTGTTTAAACAGATAGCAAGATCTAGAAGAAGAAGAAAAATTAAACCAGTTATTTTGCAACTCGAGTCTCCGTCAAGAGATTTGACAAAAATGCTTCTATAGTTCGGAAATTCTAGGATGAGTCCTGTGACAGATTACAAATTTGTCCCAATACAACCTTATGTAATGTATTTACCTAAATAACTTGCTATTTATTATAATTGAGGCTTATATTAAAGTTGATAAAATAATTAAAATTACTGAACATCGTTCCAAGGTTATATTGGGGCCAATTTGTGAGCTGTCACAGGACTCATCCTACATTTTCTGAACTATAATCTAAAATTAAACAAAATACGCAGAAAATCGAATTGTATTATGCTTGTATGTTATTATATGTTATGTTAGTATAAAAATAATACTGTCGATAAAATTTTTACCAGTTATTATGTGACTCGATTCTCCGTCAAAAAAAATTCACAAAAATACTTTGATTCTCAAATGAAAGAAAATACACAGAAACTTACGGTTTCGTTGTATATACTATATATGTATATAACAACCTGGTGAATTTATTGGCATGAAGGAGAATTAAGGAGAAATATATTAAAGATGTTTGAAGTAAAAACTTGACTGATATCCTTTTAACTAAAAATGGGTACCAACATGAATTGAACCCGCAACCTCTGGGTCGGAAAACAAGTGTCTTATTTTCAAGGCCACATAAAACGTCACAAAGAAAAGTAAAGATGGAGATCAAGGGAATGAATGTTTGAATAAGGGAATATAAGAATATGTAACATATTGATGTATTGTAGAAGAGGAAAAAGATGTATATTAAGAGAAAGTTTGGTACTCAGACCTCTCTGCCTACCCCTACAAGGAATTGGCGTGATTTATAATAAGATTGTTACATGCACTTGAAGAATATTTCAACAGAAACCAAAGCTGAGAATAACATTATACTTTTCAAAATATAATTATAAATAATTATATCGGACGTATGCGTCATCATAAAACATATTAGGATTGATTTCTTGTTTGTGTATGTGTGTTTGATATTTGTTTAGTATTTTTGTGTGATTTTGGAAGAAAATTTATGTTTGTTCAGGTCCGCGCTGCGTCGCGACCGCAACGGAAATGAGACGTATGCGCGGCCACCGCGAGGCTATATCGCAAGTCGGCCGGCCTCTGCGTGCGCACAATTTACGAAAAATGTGACATTTCGCGAGTTGTGACTGCATGTAGCGGCGAAAACATGTGCTTGCGATGAGCGATTGACCGACCGCACATAAGAAGCGCAAAATATCAAAATAAAGAGCAGTGAGGGTGATATTATTATCTTTAGATTTCACGATACTCGCTTGCGGGTATAGAGATCGGGGAAAACCCATCCAGTGTTTTACGTGTGCTGTGTGCCGCTGGGCATACTGTGCTAACGTGCGCGCCGAGAGGCGGGCCTTGGGGCCTTTGCTTGTAATCATTCAGTGATTATAAATCATTTTAATAGTGAGTGCGAATCGAACGCTAATTGTGATCAGTGCTAGTGCCGTGAGTGCGGGTGTTTCGACTGCGGGCGGCGCGAAAAGACGCTAAGATGCAAGACGGAATCGTTTGCGATTTGGTAAACGGTGTTCTCGTGCCACGGACTCCCGCGGGGCCCGTGGCGCAAAAATGGGAGACTCCGCGGGCACCTGCCAAAAGACGGCAGGATGCCGGACCCGACGACGTGGTCCAGTCAAACAAGTACGCTTGCCTCCGGGAGGTAACGGAAGAGGCACCCTGCGTAGCGCGCAGGGTATACTCTAAATCGAAAATACCGCCGGTGGTTATCACTCTCGGCGAGTTAACCCACGGAAATCTAATTGGCCTGATCCGTGAGAACGCAAAAGGCCAATTTGAGGTGAAATACACCGGGAAGGGGACCGCGAAAATCACGGTCCACTCCGTCGAGGATCACGATGCCCTCGTAAAGGGACTCGACGATAAGAAAAAAGATTTCCACACGTTCACCAAGGTGGACGAGAAGACCAAAAGGTCAGTAATCCGGGGATTACCGGATATCCATACGGAAGAGATCGCCGCCGATCTCGCCGTGCAGGGATTCCCTGCGCAAAAGGTCGTCAAGATGACGACCAAGACAGGCGCGCCCATGTACCTTGCCCACTTTGGGAAGGAAACCGACATGGGTAAACTCAAGGCGACTTTGAGGTTCCTCTGCTACTGCAGAGTGACCCTCGTCAAATACCGACCCAAGAAAGGGCTCGGTACGCAGTGCTTCCGGTGCCAGTCACTGGGGCACGCTTCGTCAAACTGTCATCATCAAGCCCGATGCGTCAAGTGCACCGAGTTCCACCTGACAGCCGAGTGTCCCAAGACAAAGGAGACGCCGGCTACTTGCGCCAATTGCGGTGGTAATCACCCCGCAAACTACTCGAAGTGCCCTACAAGGCAAGCGTACGCGGAATCAATCGCCCGCCGGATGGCACCACGTGTGACACCGGGTCGCTCATGGAGCGGCGTCGTGACGGGCGCGGGGAAAACGCTTCCCACACAGATAAATAAGGCCGCCGCGCGGAACGCCCGCGCTTCGTGGCCTATCGCTGGCGCAAATACTCACGGAACCGCGCAGAGCGCGAATATGCAACACGCGAGCGCGCAGCGCGTAAACTTCGCTCACCCGAGGGATCCGAGGAGCGGCCGCCGACCACCGTTGCTGCCGACTCCCGAACCCATCATCACCGAGACGGGCTTCGCGGACGGAGAGTCAGCGGAGCTGGCCCATATCGTCCGCCTACTCTTGAAAATGAAGACGAGGCTGGGCCAATGCAGGGATAAAATTGAGAAGGCGCTTCTCATCGCCGAGTTGTTGGAGGAACTTGAAGGCTAAAACTGAATTTATATTTTCTCCTTTCATATAGTCTCTTATAAATTTTTAAATTTTTATGTACATTCTAGAATTCCGTTATATATTCAAAACCAAACCGACTGCAAATTAAATTCACTCAAACAGTAAATCTACCTGCTAAAACCATAAAATCACAATAAAATTGATCAAATTCTGCTACTATTAGGGTTATATAAACCTTACGCTAAATGCACTTCAAAAACATACTCTCTCCAAATTTAAAGTCAATAGTAAATAGAAATCGCGTATAACAATTGAAAACCCGATACTGCCCGGCGTTCAACATTACATTACAGATCCCGAGGAGCGGCCGAGACACGTCACCAGGACCGATGGGCGGTACGCGGCTGAAGGAGAAAATTTAGAGGGGCGAACCAACGCCTTGGACTTCAAGCTACACTATACACACTACAACACTCACACTCCACTAACAAGCCGAATGTGTTAATATCGCATAACGGAAGAGCCCAGAGGTCCTCTGAAGCTCGACTTCCCTCGATGAGTTTTCTGTGGTTTTCTCACCGAATATGTCTTCAATACATATGCAAATGCGGGGAAGCTCCAATTGCACAGGCCGCAGCCGCTACCTTCCCATCCCTACACTCTACACATACACCTGATATAAATAAGTTTATGTATATACTTCCCTGTTGATTGAATTGTCGCACTATCCGGTCATCAGCCTGCAGTCCCTCAGACGGTAGGGAAACCAACGAAGTAAATGAGAAAGAGCAAAGAAAGCTCATTAGCCACGCCACGTCTTTGCGCCTTCTTCGCCGTCTTCTCCAGCATCGTCACCTCATCTCCACCGTCTTCACCATCGTCGCTTCACTGAGACCCCCGGGAGGGGCGGGAGGACGCCTAACCTGAACTGCGCCACCGGGGCCGCTGACATGAGCTGTAGTATCCCTCTGGGTGTAGTCGCCATGACCAACTATGGCAGTTAAATTCGGATTAAGAATTGCAAGAGAGATCAAAAGGCTCATCGAGTCAAAAATAAAACAGATATTATCACACAAATACTTAATATAAGTATACATATATAAATAACACAATCATACATATGACACAACAGTGGAAAAGGTATTCCCTCAAATCACTGACAAAAGATCGACGACGCAGTAAAATGCGCACGTATTAAAAATTTAAATAAAAGAAGAAGAACTCGGTTTCATTCATTCATATCAAAATAAATCACTCCTCAGTTCACTCTGCCTACTGTGTTTTACTTGCGACCATCTAGTATCTGCCTAAGAGGAATCTCTTCACCCCGCTACCTTTTCACCGATCTACGCCTCTGAACGTGAACTGAATTCTCCGAGCATCGCGCAGCAGCTATCCACCTATGTTACAGTTCTTTGTGCCGGTGCCGTACAATAATAATGTGATTGCCTTTATCTTCGTTATTTTTTATATTGATTACTTAAATTAATCAATCTTGAAGATATAAATAAATAAATAATAGGTTTTTGATAGCAACATAGTATGTACAGATTATATTTAAATAACACTTCTAAAAGACATAAATTGCAGATAATACATTAAATACAGAAGCTATCAAAAGGTCTGGGCTCATCTAATAACATCCCCTCGGCCAAGATACACCCCACCAATATAGGGCGAACCCAGCCACGGGGACACCAGATGTTTTTCAGCCCACACCCTTGAACACGTAGAACAAGAATATAAAAAAAAACACAGAAAATAAATAGATGACAAAAAAAATACATTCAAGAGAGAAGACACTAAAAGGTCCGGGCTCACCCCACATACATTCCCCCGGCCGAGATACACCCCACTAATGTAGGGCGAGCCCGACCGCAAGGGCATCAGGGGGCTTCCATCCCACACTCCCGCATATCTAGATTAAAGAATAAATAGAAAAAAAAGACAAAAACATATGGCAGAAAACAAAATAAAAAGTAAACCCACATATACCACCTCAGGTTAACCTGTCAGCAAGAACGAGAAAGCAAAGAAAAGCCTCAAAGGAGTCCAAATTTTACATAATGACAAATGGGAAGTGAAATAGTTGAGACAACATTGAAATAGTTAGGCAGTAATACATATACGTCTGCAGATCCACTTCTTAAGAGCCTCGATCCTACGTGACGTTTCCTGGTTCAGTATCCACGCCTCCATTACATAGAGGAGAGTAAAAAATATTTAGTAACGAGCTATACGCATTTTAAATTAAATTCGAAATTCGTTTAGAAAATTTAAATAAAATTCTCTCGGCAATGTAACAAAATTGGCATAAAAGAAACACCAAGAGAGCGAAGCTTTATTTATGGCTTAGATGCCCTCGAGCCAATCATAACAGGAAGACAACAACTGGATCTTTTGAAGCAGAGACTATCATCGCACACGAAGGTAACTGTACCATTAATGACCGATTCCTTGAAGCATCATTTGATTACTTGGCACCGCGTGAGTCACAAACAATTCAATAGTCGAGAACTAGGGGGAAAAGAATTATAAGAAATTTAATGACGGCGCTGATGATGTGAATATATTTGATGGAGACCACCTCTAAAGATGATGCTCCGTTGACCTGGTCATGGAGACGTGACCTCGGTGAACTAGTTTTGCAGACGTATCCAACTGGGAAAATCCCGCCTCCCGCCCTCAGGAGACGTGAGAAACCGCCCACTCGACATGTTATTGTGTTTGATGTCAATTTATTACTTTCTCAGAAAGAATGATTACGTTAGTCTGAATAAGATAAAATGTTTTTAAATTAAACGATGAGGTTAGATTGAAAAGGACACGTTGTTTTAGTCCTTGATGCTTGATTATATCAAACTTAACCCTTATCTTGGCAAAGTCCAATTTATCTAAATATTAACGTTTTTCTTTGGTGATTCCTTGTTATATGGTAAGTTATGAAGGAAACTTGAGGAATAAAGAATCCCAACTTTTCCTTATACGAGTAGTTTTTTTTTAATATGTAACACCCACGTTACATTGCCAAAACATCAATTTTTATAAAACACAAAAAGGACTATAAAATGATTCTATAATCTAAAACAAGAACAACATTTACATAGCTGAATTATTAACAAATAAAATGGTTTGAATAATTTTTCTCCACATGTAGTGATTAATAAGATATTTACATTCTTCTACCTGGCTCCATCCCAACTCACTGTCTGCGAACTGTTGGGGTCAGCTCTCCTCGTCCTCCGGTTGTATGCTCTTCTGTCCCGGACTACGTCCCCCAGGCCATGCCTCTGCATCAGGTTATCTTTTTGCACCACCCATGAATTCTTTGGTCTTCCTCTGGTTGTTATTCGAGGAAGATCCATGGAGGTTGCCTGGTTCACAATGTGATCGGGTGCTCTGCATCCAACGTGCCCATACCATATCAATCTCCTCTCCTCCATCTTACTGTTGATGTCTGTAACACCTAGGCTTCCACGAATGCGTGAGCTTTTTATTTAGTCTCTTAGGGACACACCAGCTGACCATCTTAGCATGCGCATTTCAGCAGTTTCTAGTTGCCTGGAGTAAGTTATACATCGTCCAGCATTCGGAACCATAGAGGAGTGCGGGTCTGACAATCGTTTGGTATACTTTTCTTTTTAACGTTACTGGCATTTTCGGATTACATAGAACTCCCGTCATTGATCTTAACTTCATTAATAAGATATTTAGATTATTTACCCCAATTTTCAAAACGCGCCCACGCTATCCAGACATGTTGACCCGATGGCAACGAGAAATCCGTGCAAAACGGTTAATTAATAACATTGTCCACTTTTGTGGAACAGGAGAAACACGTGCAAAACGGTTAATCAATAACATTGTCCACTTTGTGGAACAGGAGAAATCCGTGCAAAACGGTTAATCAATAACATTGTCCACTTTGTGGAACAGGAGAAATCCGTGCAAAACGGTTAATCAATAACATTGTCCACTTTGTGGAACAGGAGAAATCCGTGCAAAACGGTTAATCAATAACATTGTCCACTTTGTGGAACAGGAGAAATCCGTGCAAAACGGTTTATTAATAACATTGTCAACTTTGTGGAACAGGAGACATCCGTGTAAAGAGGTTAATTAAAAATACAGACCAAATGTTAAAATAAATAAAAACTGAAAAATCATTACTCCAATGAACAACTCTCGACACGAATATAATATTACTTTTAAAAACAATTATCATAATAAGGGAAATCAGTATAGTGCGTGAAGTACTATGTATGGGGTGGAGCAAAATAAATTTCCCGATTTATGTATTTACTTACCGCTTTATTGTAAAAATAATCTGGCGGATTTATTGCCAGGCGGCAATCTTTCCAAACCAACCAGACAAAAGTAAACAAAGCAAGTTACATGGTCGTAAAAAATATTCAAATGATTATTCATTTTTATGAAATTTATGAACATATTTATAAAAAATATAAAAGTGAGATATCATCAATCAAATTAAAAGGAAGGGATGGTGGAGAGGGAAAAAAATCGGAAATGAAACACGTTATATTAATGACTAGAAATTAAGAATTTTTTCAGTCGCTTCTTAAATCATGCCAAGGACGGAACGAGTCTTATATTGGTTTGTAACTGGTTTCATAGTCTCACTGCATGGAAAGTAAAGGACGACGTAAAAAAAGGTGAGCAGTGAACTGGGAAGGTCAAAAAACAATCTCTTTTTAAGCGTAGCATAATTCCCATATCACAAAGACGCTGAAAATTATTGTCGATATAAGAGGGGGCGACGGGACAATTCAGGAAGTTTACAATTTTATGTTTGTTAATACTTTTAAAATAAATGAAATAATTTTGTTTTTATTCTTCAAATGTTTAATTTAAAAAAATCATATCGATTAATCATCCGTTTTCAGCGACCTAACACAAATCATCTGATTTTATTGACTTTTTCACCACTTTTTATAACATTTCAATGGGCATATTTTTTATTTCTTGACGAATATTGTTTTTCAGTTGGGCAAGAGTTTGTGGTTTATTCATGTACACATTTGCTTTTAAATAAGCCCATAAAAATAATTCTGGAACTTTTAAATTTAAATTAGGTGATATTGCAGGCCAATGGAAATCACCCAAACGAGAAATTAATCGATATGGTAAAAGGTCTTCCGAAATTCATATTGTATCTCCAGTCCACGCTGCTTCGTCGTTTTCAAACCACATATTGTCCAGACTGGAATATTAAAGTCTTTAATTATTTGACGATTATTTTCCCCAGTTGACTGTAACTCATTGTTGATATTGTGATGTTTGTTGAATGATTTCTGGGTTTTCACTTGTCCAAAATCGAGAACTTTGTTAATTGACACCACTGAAGTGAAACTGTGGTTCATCATTCATTGGAATTTTTCACTAAAATTAATAATTTATCTTGCAGGAATCAGAATGACATTACTATACTACGAAAGATGGTTATGGTCTCTGGGCAATAGCTATTGCACTAACTGGACTTTGTAAGAAAAAATATAAAGATCTTTTTACAAAATTTGTCGAAAAGAGAGTGAAGAAATGTTAACTGTTGATGAGATTTCTGGAGAATACGCAACACTTGCACTAACACGGACGATGTTTTCTTAACCTTTCCCTTCCTGTGCTAAAATAAATCCACGTGTTCCGGTGCTGTGTATTCAACACACATGTAAAAATGAGCGATTTAAAATCGGAAAAATAAGAATATTCATAGCAAATCACGTAAATGAATTATATTTTAGTCAAAAGTGATAATAATTGAAATTTAATTGCTGAAAACACGAAAAAAACATCGGCCGACGTTCACAAAACGGGCGAAGAGACCACCTCAAATGGATGCCCGAGAGCTACAGAAGCGAGAGAAACAAGCGAACTTAGATTATATTTCTTGCGTTCCCATATACCGAAGTAGAGTGAGAGTGAGACGTGAATAGCGTCGCTTCCTCACCCATAGTGTTTTTTTTTTTGAATGAATATACCTACGTCACACACTGGGACACGTTTGATTGTATTGATGAATTTATTCCCGATTTTCACAAAATATCTCTGATGTGGCCGATAAGTGCTAATTATTATTAATATTATTATTTCATTCAACGAGTAAATGTATTACGGAGGAATACCTAAAATCTAAACCCAATATTTATTATATTTATAGAGATATTAATTTTTTTAGAAGCAATTTGTATTAGTTACACATCACAGGACAGGAAGAGTTAAATAAGGAAACGTAGAAAGTCTGAGAAATCGTAGGAGTTGAATGGGGTTAATGGGTATAGAAGAGACTTTATTATGTTGTTTATAGTTAAGGCATTAACGTTGTGGAGGTTTAAAGACATTGTAATTTATTTTTAACAAACACTGTTTATTCCACTTTTTTGTGACGGTATAACCCTACCGGTTTCAAGGCTTTCACCTAGCCTCATTGATTCACTTTTAAAAAACAAAACAAAAAAGAAACTCATAAAAGATTATATATTTAACGATACCTATAAGCATACCTATAAATGGAGCAAAGTCCTATTTATAAAAAATATATCAAATGAAATAACCAAAAATATTCCAAGTCACATAAAGCCGGCTTTTTACACTAACTTTAATCTCCGGAAACTCTTATTTAATGGGAAAGGCAAAAATGGAATACTTAACAACAGTGGTGTGTATACACTTTTATGTGCTGACTGTGATAATTTCTATATAGGAAAGACAGGAAGATCTTTTGAAAAGAGATTTCGTGAACACCAATCTGCCTTAACAAATCCTCTAATTTATTCTGAAATGGCTAATCATTGTCACCGTGAGAATCATAATTTTTCTATCGATGATGCCAAATTCTTACATATTAGCGGCAACGGAAATAAATTGGACAGATTAGAGGCCCTAGAAATTTCTAAGTCAGTATACCGATCGGAGCATCTGTTGAACACTTATTTCCCCAAAATCTCCCCGCTCTTGGTCGAAATTATCCCTAGCCTTCCTCACCCCCCGCCTCCAACCGTTGAAGTGTCTATATCGGTACCAGTTCGAACAGCATTTAGTCTTGTTTGCGCTCCCCTGAAGATGAGGTGAAAGCCTTGAAACCGGTAGGGTTATACCGTCACAAAAAGTGGAATAAACAGTGTTTGTTAAAAATAAATTACAATGACTTTATTATTTTGAACAAAAATAATCACAATTTCTGCACGTTGTTGTGGTGTGTATCAATTCAAGATTAATTTTTCGTTATTCCACAACTGAAAAAAGATAGTAAACGAAAACAAAAATATTACAGTTCTTTTCAATAGGGGAGTAAATTTAGCCTCACCGTGTACTTACTCGGGCAACTGAATAATGAACTGGATGCGTTCAAAGCACATTTTTCAATATTCTCCACAATGTCACAATTAAGCAGCTGCGATGGTTTCCATTGTGGCGGTTAAGTATCTAGCTGTTTTGTTGCCGGTACAGAGAGGAAATTTGGAGCAACACGACATGTACATATATAAGTGGTCAAAAAAGCTGAACAGTTGCCGTTTCCGATATCCGGCGAAATATAAATAAGTTTGTTAATTTATCGCAATTTACTTGTGGGACTAATATGGAATACGGAACGAAACCAATTATTTCGGTACAACAGTGGCGGAGACCAAATACCGCAAAGATTTCGGAGTTCACAATATCGACAAGGCGGCGCAAGTGCTTTTTTAACAGGGTCATTTAGTTGTTTCTCCTCAATTCGCACTGTATCTAGAAACGAATTAGGTTCCCTTCAAATGCGATCAGATTAAGTCATACTTCGAGCAAAGAGCTGCCCTCGGGGAGGAGCCTATTTTGTACTCACGCACACTGAAGTGTGAAAAGGATAGCGGTGGCACAGATGGAATATCAGATACGACGGACAGGGAGGAAATTCATATTAAATACCGTAGCGCTATGGATTAACCTCAACTTCTAAAGGGATGCCCGTTACATATTGAAATAAATAAATAATGAAACATTCAGGAGAGAAAATAATATTCAGGAGAGAAAATTGAATGTCAGTAATGGATGTCGAGTTTTTTTAATCCAGGAGAGAAAATTGAATGTCAGTAATAGATGTCGAGTTTTTTTAATCCAGGAGAGAAAATTGAATGTCAGTAATGGATGTCGAGTTTCTTTAATCCAGGAGAGAAAATTGAATGTCAGTAATGGATGTCGAGTTTTTTTAATCCAGGAGAGAAAATTGAATGTCAGTAATGGATGTCGAGTTTTTTTAATCCAGGAGAGAAAATTGAATGTCAGTAATAGATGTCGAGTTTTTTTAATCCAGGAGAGAAAATTGAATGTCAGTAATGGATGTCGAGTTTCTTTAATCCAGGAGAGAAAATTGAATGTCAGTAATGGATGTCGAGTTTTTTTAATCCAGGAGAGAAAATTGAATGTCAGTAATGGATGTCGAGTTTTTTTAATCCAGGAGAGAAAATTGAATGTCAGTAATGGATGTCGAGTTTCTTTAATCCAGGAGAGAAAATTGAATGTCAGTAATGGATGTCGAGTTTTTTTAATCCAGGAGAGAAAATTGAATGTCAGTAATGGATGTCGAGTTTTTTTAATCCAGGAGAGAAAATTGAATGTCAGTAATAGATGTCGAGTTTTTTTAATCCAGGAGAGAAAATTGAATGTCAGTAATGGATGTCGAGTTTCTTTAATCCAGGAGAGAAAATTGAATGTCAGTAATGGATGTCGAGTTTTTTTAATCCAGGAGAGAAAATTGAATGTCAGTAATGGATGTCGAGTTTTTTTAATCCAGGAGAGAAAATTGAATGTCAGTAATGGATGTCGAGTTTCTTTAATCCAGGAGAGAAAATTGAATGTCAGTAATGGATGTCGAGTTTTTTTAATCCAGGAGAGAAAATTGAATGTCAGTAATGGATGTCGAGTTTCTTTAATCCAGGAGAGAAAATTGAATGTCAGTAATGGATGTCGAGTTTCTTTAATCCAGGAGAGAAAATTGAATGTCAGTAATGGATGTCGAGTTTTTTTAATCCAGGAGAGAAAATTGAATGTCAGTAATGGATGTCGAGTTTCTTTAATCCAGGAGAGAAAATTTAATGTCAGTAATGGATGTCGAGTTTCTTTAATCCAGGAGAGAAAATTGAATGTCAGTAATGGATGTCGAGTTTCTTTAATCCAGGAGAGAAAATTGAATGTCAGTAATGGATGTCGAGTTTTTTTAATCCAGGAGAGAAAATTGAATGTCAGTAATGGATGTCGAGTTTCTTTAATCCAGGAGAGAAAATTTAATGTCAGTAATGGATGTCGAGTTTCTTTAATCCAGGAGAGAAAATTTAATGTCAGTAATGGATGTCGAGTTTCTTTAATCCAGGAGAGAAAATTGAATGTCAGTAATGGATGTCGAGTTTCTTTAATCCAGGAGAGAAAATTGAATGTCAGTAATGGATGTCGAGTTTTTTTAATCCAGGAGAGAAAATTGAATGTCAGTAATGGATGTCGAGTTTCTTTAATCCAGGAGAGAAAATTTAATGTCAGTAATGGATGTCGAGTTTCTTTAATCCAGGAGAGAAAATTTAATGTCAGTAATGGATGTCGAGTTTCTTTAATCCAGGAGAGAAAATTGAATGTCAGTAATGGATGTCGAGTTTCTTTAATCCAGGAGAGAAAATTGAATGTCAGTAATGGATGTCGAGTTTTTTTAATCCAGGAGAGAAAATTGAATGTCAGTAATGGATGTCGAGTTTCTTTAATCCAGGAGAGAAAATTTAATGTCAGTAATGGATGTCGAGTTTCTTTAATCCAGGAGAGAAAATTTAATGTCAGTAATGGATGTCGAGTTTCTTTAATCCAGGAGAGAAAATTGAATGTCAGTAATGGATGTCGAGTTTCTTTAATCCAGGAGAGAAAATTGAATGTCAGTAATGGATGTCGAGTTTTTTTAATCCAGGAGAGAAAATTGAATGTCAGTAATGGATGTCGAGTTTCTTTAATCCAGGAGAGAAAATTTAATGTCAGTAATGGATGTCGAGTTTCTTTAATCCAGGAGAGAAAATTGAATGTCAGTAATGGATGTCGAGTTTCTTTAATCCAGGAGAGAAAATTGAATGTCAGTAATGGATGTCGAGTTTTTTTAATCCAGGAGAGAAAATTGAATGTCAGTAATGGATGTCGAGTTTCTTTAATCCAGGAGAGAAAATTTAATGTCAGTAATGGATGTCGAGTTTCTTTAATCCAGGAGAGAAAATTGAATGTCAGTAATGGATGTCGAGTTTCTTTAATCCAGGAGAGAAAATTGAATGTCAGTAATGGATGTCGAGTTTTTTTAATCCAGGAGAGAAAATTGAATGTCAGTAATGGATGTCGAGTTTCTTTAATCCAGGAGAGAAAATTTAATGTCAGTAATGGATGTCGAGTTTCTTTAATCCAGGAGAGAAAATTTAATGTCAGTAATGGATGTCGAGTTTCTTTAATCCAGGAGAGAAAATTGAATGTCAGTAATGGATGTCGAGTTTTTTTAATCCACGGGTGTCCTTTGTGACCTAGTTACTAAGACACCTGTCTTCCAGCTTGGATGCTGCGGGTTCGATTGCCGCTTTTACACCATTTTTTATTTAAAAAATCCTGTCTGATTTTTACTACAGCCTCTAAGATATATTTCTGATTGGTTGGAAGAGATTGACATTTAGCAATAAGCCCATCAGGTCGTATAGAACGAAAGTGTAATACAATCATATATCGTTTTTAAATCTGTGTGTGGGGACCCCCAAGGGGGGAGCAATGAATTATCAGAGTGGTCGCAAAAATAAAAATAACTTACGTGTACAAAAGGAAAATACCACTTTTTTTTTAAAACAACGAACACATTTATTTTTAAAAATGCAGGAGGTCGCGAATTATGAGCTTTATTATTTTTATCTTTTGCGGGGTTGTAAAGCTAAAAATGTTGAGAAACAAAGTAACAAAGCAATACAAAACATCAATGCTGCGTGGATTTTTTAGACAAATATGTAAAGCATATATTTCCCCCCAGTAATGAATGAAGATGGTAAGTTCAATGGGTTTAACATTTAAAGCTTTCAGGACATTTTAATGTTCGAATTAAAAGTGCCCATTAAAATAAAACTTTAACAGTTCATCAAGCTTCCACTTTTTTCAAGTTATCCCCGTAAAAGCTCCTGTCCTGTGGAGTATCGCCACTGTGCGCACAACACTACACACGCCAAGTTTGAGAGATATCTGACAGTTCTAGTAATGGTTGTCGTCTCAAACGTACGAATTTAATTGGAAGGGAAGTGCAAGATTATTCTTGCGAAAATCTGCATTTAACAATTAATAACGTGACCAGGTAAAACCGATGCTGACACGAAAGGGTGACGTTTATACTTGTATTAATCCCCTCAAGGGTTATGCAGAGAAAACTGAATAATTTTTAATGATTTAACGTTTTCTCATTACTTGTCATGCTTTAATACCCTTTATTTAATATATTTTTAACTTGATATCGTACTCTGGTGCTATTTCATATGTCAACCGCCATGTCAGCATTTTTAATGCATTTTAACTCAATTTTTCGTACTCCCAGGCAGCGAGCAATGACAAGATGATTACATTCATTGAGAACACATACTACCTTGATCAAAAAGTTTTAGGACTTAATTCATAAAATCGAAAATATAAGTTTATTCATCAAAATCGATATGGTCCCCTTCAAAGTACTCCCCATCGACTGCAACGCACTTACGCCAGCGCTTGATCTAATCCTCGAAACACCGCTGGTACTCAATTTTCGGTATGTCCATCAGAGCCGTCTTCGATTTTTTCATGACATCCTCTCGGGTGCTGTAACGCGTTCTGCGAAGCGGTTTTTTAAGTCGGTTGAACAGGAAAAAGTCGCAGGGAGCCAGATCAGGTGAATTCGAAGGTTGCTGGATAGTAGTCGTGTTGTTTTTGGTCAAAAACTCATGGAAATCATGTCTTTCGCGATTTCAACGCGGTCCTTTTTTTGCATGAAATTCGGTACCAGTTTTGCAGCGACACGTCTGAGGCCCAAATCACTAACCAAAATGTCTTGAGCGGATCCATAAGCGATGTTCAAGTCCTCTGCCAGCTCTCTGATGGTCAATTTGCGGTTTTCGGCCAACATTTCTTTGATTTTATCGATGTTTTCATCGGTTTTCGACTGCCACTGCGTTCGTCATCCTTGACCGACTCACGATCACTTCTGAAGCGTTCGTGCCACCGAAAAACACTTCTCCAACATTTCCAAGGTCTACGGACCTTTAAATCCGTTTTTACACAAAATCTAATGCAAACTCGTTGACGCACAGTTGATGCCATTTTCAAACTTGTAAAAAATCGAAAACACGCACAAAGGTAGATGTACTCAGTACAGCGTATTTTTACAAATGTCAAGCTATGACGCTGAAATTTGGAGGGAAGTGTCAATGATAGATGTGGTAACCTAACAAAACAAAAAGAATTCCAATCGGGTGACTGACAGCGCCACACGGTGGCCGGTCCTAAAACTGTTTGATTAAGGTAGTACTGTGATCTAGAAGGGCAATCAAAATTAGCTCACACTATCAAAATTTGGAATAATGCCACATTTATAAAATAAGAATATTCATTTTATATTATTTTTTTTAATAGGCAATCCACCCAAACTAGGATGATTTGTGCCACCAAATTCAAGTTATTGTGCAATTATATGAGTCAATATAATAACAATGTTAAATTGTTAAAGCATAAGTAGTTCTTCTTCTTCATCTTATTTTAGGCCTGTTGGCCTGTTATGGTCCTGCATCATTGTTTCCCTCTTGTGACGTCGACTGCCAGCTGTCTTTCCATCTTTTGGGAGGTCGTCCTGGAGGTCTGCTCGCTTGGGGGATACTGTCCCTGGCCATTCTCACAGCTCTTGGTTCCGCCATTCTGGATACGTGTTCGTTCCAAAACCTTCTCTGTCGTCCCCATCTGACAATATCTTCAACTTCGCACGTCCTTCGGATTTCTATGTTTCGTACTCTATCACGAAGGGTTTTGCCAGCAATACTCCTGAGTACTTTCATTTCGCTGGTTCGAAGGAGATTTTTGGTTCTGACAGTGTCGGCTCTGGACTCTATGCTGTATGTCATTATGGGGCGGACACAGGTCTTGTATGTCCTCACCTTGTTTTGAATGTTCATATGCTTGTTTTTCCAGACAGTGTTCTTTAAACATTCGGAAATAGCTGCGGCCTTTTGTGATTGTTCAAGCACTTCGCCATAGGGGTCATTATTGCACATTATGCTAGCATCCAAGTATTTAAATGTTGTTACTTGTTCAATCGGTGTGTCGTTGATCGCCACACTGCATCCAACTTGCTCTCTGGCTAGAGTCATATAGATAAGTAGTTGAAATTTTGAATTATCTAGAATTGTCACTTTTTCAATGGTTTTATTATATGAGTATTGACTCATATAGTTGCATAATGTCTTTAATTTGGTAGCACAAATCATTCTAGTTTGGGTGGATTGCCTTTTCAAAAAATAAAAAAATAATATTCTTATTTCATTGAGGTGCATGGCCGCGCGGTAACGCACTGGACTTTCGTGCGAAAGGTCGTCGGTTCGAACCCCACGCTGTGCTACACCCCTCGAACGACACAGGCACTTTTTCCGCCTAGTGTTCGAGGGTATAAGGATACCTATGACTTCGGTCATATCTATTCTTTTAAACAAAAACAAAAACGTGGCATTATTCCAAATTTTGATAGTGTGAGCTGATTTTGATTGTCCTAGATCACACTATGTCTTCTCAATTAATGTAATCATTTTGTCATTGCTCACTGCCTGGGAGCACCCAAAATTTAGTTAAAAGCCATTCTTAGCTCGAGAAAAGTACATTTTTCTGCCATCTATTTATTTTCTTTTTTTTTCTTTTTCTTATTCTACATGTGCAAGGGTGTGGGCTGAAAAACATCTGGTGCCTCCGTGGTTGTACTCACCCTACATTGGTGGGGTGTATCTTGGCCGGGGGGATGTTATTAGATGACCCCAGGCATTTTGATAGCTTCTGTCTTTAATGTATTCTCTGCAATTTATGTGTTCTTGAAGTATATTTAAATGTATTATGTACATACTATGTTACTATCAATAAACCTATATTTATTTATTTAAAAAGTGGCGGCGGGCCGGATTTTGCCCGCGGGTCGTAGTTTGCCGACCCTTGGTTTTAGAAGGTTAAAATTGTCCTCTTTTGAATATAACAGTTTCTATGTGTCATTCAAATCTCATTGTCAGAAAAAAATTGTTAAATATTCATGTAAATCCCTGTTTAATTTAAATACGAAATGCGACGTATCTCATCTGCATTGAAAGGGTCGTGATCTCGACGAAGTGTGCGCAGTAGAATCAAATGAAGCTATAATAACAATAATAACATAATATTCTAGGAATGTGATTATGCTTGCAGCGCAGTTTCAATCACTAAGAACTCCCCACACACTGCATTAAGTAACATAACATCCCATTACCTGGTGGGAGAGATAATCTTGTATTTATTGTTATGTCAAACACGAGCGGACTCGGGTTATGTTTGACAGACGAAAGTTCGTTGATAATCAAAGTCGTTCCTTAGAAATTCGTGACCACCTTGAAGATGTCAGAATTTACGAGCTAATAATAATAATAATGAGAATTTATATAACACCATTTACAGAGCAGATTCTCCTCAAGGGCGCTCTAGCTCGAGATTCAACCCAATATTATACACAGATTAAAAATAGCGCTCGTGAAATCAGTTGCTGTTTAGCTCGCTGTAGGGGAGGTCGCTCTCACGCATCGCTAATTTTTTATTTTTCTACGTGTTACATAAAGTTCAAATTATAATATTATTATACTTTTTCAACCCATAATGTTTTTTTTAACCCATAAATAGACCAGAAACAGCTACTCCGACTAAATCTTCCCCTCAAAGTTTTGGATTAGAAAAGTTACCCGGGCGTAATTTACGGCGCTGCGTAGTGTGCAGCAGCAGCAGCAAGGATTACAGCGCTGTGAAGAGGAGCAACTTGATTTGTGTCCGCTGTAAGAAGGGGCTCCATGGAGTCTGTGCGGTAAAGCACACATATTACCTTTTTAACTTTTAGATTCCAGTTTTTGTTATAATTTTTGTTCACAATTATATTTCCATAATATTCTTTGTATTTTATTATCCTTATACAAGTTTTTATTAATAAAACACCAAAAAAATTATTAAAATTGGATAATTTTTGGAAGTGATACAGTTTTTTTTCCGAGACAAGGGTAAATGACATAAAAAACAAAAGATTTCTTTGGCATTTTTTAGTAGATATGAGTAAAAATCAATGGCACTAAAACAGTTAAGATACTTTCCCGCATCTGAATATGTTCAAAAAATATATTTGGTAAGAAAATCGCAGAAAACTTGTCAAGAAACGACGAACTACTAATGATCTTCCGATATGTGATAATAACACATTCAGCTTTAGGTGTAGTGAAATGTAAATATGTGTGTAGAGTTCATATATTATACGTGTATACATTTTGGTAAGACGTCCCAAAAATGGTTGTCTTTAAGTTTTTCCTCAAGCAGCTAAAGAGAGACAAAACCAAGCCACAGCTAACTAGTATTAACGTATATTTCTAAAATGCATCATTCGGACAGTGAATCTAAAATTAACGAAGAAAAATGTTTGTGTTATATGACTCTTGCTTTAGCCGGCGAGAATATTCAAAGACGATTTGGAAGCAAATTCTGAGAATACACATACTATAATATATTGCATTATCAAGCAAAAACTTTTGAAGTGGAAAATTTTAAGGATATTGAAAGGTTGCATTATATTATATTACATTATCGTTGTAGTGAGGTGTACTTCGGCAACATCACCAGAATTTCCTATAAAGGTGGGGGTACATCAAGGATCGGTATTCAGTCCGCTACTGTTCAACTTACTGTAGTCATGGACTATTTAACTAACCAGAAAATGAAGTATCCTAAAGATCTTACTATTTGCAGATGGTATCGTATTAATAAGTGAAAAACATGAAAACCTGCAAAATAGTCTGGAAAGGTGGAGGAGAATCTTGGAGGGCAATGGATTGAGACTGAGCAGAAAGAAAAAAGAGTATCTGTACCTAACATTTGAGAGCACAAATGCTGTCACTCCCGTAATGCAAATGGATGGAGAAACATTACCAAATTGTGACTCCTTTAAGTATCTCGGGTCACTCATCCATAGCGATGGAGGATGTGCAGCAGATGTAACACATATATTGACGGGAGTTCTTTGTGATCCGAAAATACCAGTAAAGTTAAAAGGAAAAGTATACCAAATTATTGTCAGACCCGCACTCCTCTATGGCTCTGAATGCTGGACGATGTATAACTCTTACTCTAGGCAACTAGAAACTGCTGAAATACGCATGCTAAGATGGTCAGCTGGTGTGTCCCTAAGAGACAAAACAAAAAGTTCACGCATTCGTGGAAGCCTAGGTGTTGAACAGACATCAACAGTCAGATGGAGGAGAGGTGATTGAGATGGTATGGGCACGTTGGACGCAGAGCACCCGATCACATTGTGAACTTGGCAATCTCCATGGATCTTCCTCGAATAACAACCAGAGGAAGACCAAATAATTCATGGGTGGTGCAAAAAGATAACCTGATGCAGAGGCACGGCCTGGGGGATGTAGTCCGGGACAGAAGAGCATACAACCTGGGGACGAGGAGAGCTGACTCCAACAGTCTTCGCAGACAGTGAGTTGGGATGGAGCCAGGGAGAAGAAGGTTATCGTCGTATACGAAACAACCTGGTGGATTTATTCAACAATCTTCTCTTATAAACCACAAATAAAAACGCCATAAGTGAAAACGTGTCGACAATCTTTGAAAAACAAACATACGGTAAATGAACCTGCAATTTCCAGGGTGGAAGACAAGTATTTTACTAACACACCCATGCAGGTCGATGGAAAGAATAGTTCAGTTTTTATGTTATCTTCAACTCCATTTCTAATTAAATAAAAATGGAGTTGAACATACTCGTAACATAAAGAATAACGAATTCAACACAGTTTTTAATTTGAAAGCGGAATAGCCATTTAATTTTTTTAAGGACATGTGCTATATTTTATTTCTTCTGTTTTTTTTGCAAATAAATGTTTTTCTTCCGTTTTGATAACGTGTTCAAATTTTGATGTTGTTTTTGTCAACTTTATCGTTCAATCAAATGCTTTGTTACGTTACATGTTTTGTGGTGTCTATGATATTTGATTGCTGTTTTTAATGAATTTCTTGTATAATTGTGATTAAAATAAAATTATTTTATAAAGGCTGTGACCGTTAAAAATTAATAAATATCGAGCCATCACACCTGTACTTATATCTAACTTGTATTTTTTTGAAATATTTTTTATCTGCCAATAAAAGAGGGTTTAATCCCTAGCTAGAACGATCTTGAGAATCTTCTTCTCTCTTAATGGCGCTATATAAATTGTACTTTTATTATTATACGAGTAAATAAGGGAAAAAAGTACATTTTGTCCCTGCCCAAGATTCAATGTTAATTATCTAAAAGTTGAAGAGCGACCTCGAACTTACAAGAGAAATCCATCCTAGGACTTGATCCAAAATGTCACAACAGAACACCATAATCCTCGTCTTTGTAATGACAACTGACAGTGCTAATAATCACAAGCCGATACCTCATTTGAATACACTAACAGTTACTCAGCTGTCCAACTATTCGAGCGGGAACAATAGACCAGATTGTGATTCCTATCACGAAAGAACGGCGCATTCTTAATGACATCGATAAGACAAAATGACAGTCGAGCAACAGACCTAAAGCTGAATGGTTCCGAGAGCTATCGGTTATTACGGAGTAGAGACGCTGAAGAATGTTCTGTCAGTGATAGTCATAGATCCACTGGTGACGTGATGCCGGTAATTGCACTCTCAATGTCTGATAAATATCACGGTTGCATGAAAAACTTTAGATACCATGACCTAGATACATAATATGCATCAACAACGAGACAGCTTATATTTGTTACGGTTCCTATGAAAATAAATACCCAAATTAAATCAAATAAGTTTGTTTCTTTTTTCTCTTTTTAAATAAGGCTTCGGCCACACATGAAGGAGCCTCGCTTGATGCTTAGAGCTATGCTGCGAGTTAGGCGACATATTCTAGCGAACCAACGTACCGCATACTATCGCAGTGGTCACACTGCACGCTTCGCGCCACGTTGCATGACGATTAGTCATCGAGTGAATCTCCTAGCGAACAGACGTGTTGGTTAATTTACAAGATGGCGGAAGTTTTAATGACAGCTGTGTATAAAAGGGAAACTTTGTGGAACCCATCGAGCAAATTATACAAAAATGTACCTGTAATAAAATCACTTTGGAATGAAGTTGCACAGAAAGTAAATAAAGAGGGTAAGTTATAATGAAATTACATAAAAGGAAAAAATAAGTAAAATAAAAAACTCATTTTATATTTTTGTGTTCACCACAGGTTTAATTTAGGTTCACAACTAGTTTCGAAGACCACCGTCTTCTTCATGAGGTGAATATAAATTCACCTGACGAAGAAGTCGGTGGTCTTCGAAACTAGTTGTGAACCTAAATTAAACCTGTAGTGAACACAAAAATATAAAATAAGTTTTTTATTTAACTTATTTTTTTCTTTTTATGTAAAAAATGGCACCACAAAGTGAAACTATAGTCTTTTCGAAGATTCAAGAAATATAATGAAATTGGTTAGTTTTGAGAGTGACATCGTGTGTTGACTCAACCGCTCCCAACTGTCAAATGAATTTGTGCGTAGCACTTTGGTGTGGTCATGCATGAAGTCACCTAGTATATGAGTCACGTAAAACCTAGCTTAGCACCTAACGAAGCACTTGGGTGAAGCCTCGGCCTAAAGGTGACTAGTAACCATGCAGTGGCCCGCCCGCAAACGACACTTCCATCTTGTTCATTCTTATTATATTAAACCATGGTTTCATATGGATCAATTGTTGGATTGATTTATATCTAGAGCCCGTATTTACACTAGTTATATCCCAATCCAACGCCTATCGGTGTCAAGTATCATGTTTAATTTTATTTCAAAAGTTCGGCTGTGAAAAATCAGATTGGGAACAACCGCTTGAATATGCTTCCTTTGTCAAGGAATCAACACATTCATTACCAGTGATACCAATATGTGAAGGAATTCAAGCTAGACAAATATTTATATTTTAAAGGAATATATATTTTTTATTTTTATTTATTAACTATCCAATACACATTTCTAATATTTTAATCATTTTAATGGAAAGGCCAACGTGCACGTGAAAAAAAAAACTAACAGGAGCCGAATAAATATTGTAGAAATGCGTGCACTTAGAAAAATATATAGGGTGACAATGTATGACAGAATACGTCATCAAGTGAATAGGGATGAATGCGAAATTAAGGCTGACGTGTTTGTTAAGTAAGATGAAGATTACTCTGAGATGATTTGGCACGTAGAACGAATACTTTAAAAAAAAATATATAGCGCAAATATGACTGATAGAAGTGAGAGCAGATGAACAATGAAAGTGTGGTTAGATAAAGTGAATATTTTGGAAAAACAAAACGTAGAAAGTCAGCGAACTCGTGAGAGTTGTATGAGAAGCTGTATGGATATACAGAATGTTAAAACTTGCCACCCTGTGATGGGTAGCGAGTGACCAGGACTTATATTTAATTTGATTATTCGACGTTTTAATACATAATAAAAATATTTTTATAGCTAATTACAAAAAAATAGCCTAGCAGATTTTGCATACTTTTAATTTAAAACATACGTTTTTCACTGGACGCTTAGCGTCCAGCACCGTGGCTGGCGGAATTTTTTAGCACAGTAAGGCAAGTGTTAAGGACGTGTGTCGAGATAATAAAGTTTCGCGCTATGTTTTCTCAGTCTACCCCAGCATGGAAACGGCATTATTGTATGTATTAATGCATAATAATCGTTATTTACTAATTGTACTCTGCGATTAATCTTTCAGTTGAAACGATCTAAATTTTAAATATATTTTGGACAGTAAAAATAATAAAAAAATTTATACAAACAAATATAAAAAAAACTAAACGGAATTCATTATTTTTACTATTTATAATAATATAATTATCAATAAATAGAAATGTGTGAAACACTCGTGTTTGTTTTAAAAAGAAAAAAATATAATACAAGTCACCACAGAAGAAATATTAATGAGATGGAAATGAGAGTGCGCCCTCTCTGAGAAGAACGAAGATTACATTCGTAAGGACAATATTGGAATATGGCCTGGGCCTGGGCCTGGGCATGTCTCACTCATGAATAATGGAACGTTAAATCAACACAAACAAGGAAATATACAAATTTGAATGTCGTGCCTAATCCAGACACTTTAGAGGAAATGTGACGTTCGTAAAAGATATACGAGTATAAATGAAAGATACAAAGAGCCTTTGGATCAAAAGCTAGTATTGTATTTTATAGAAATTTCCATTATCCTCCAAAATCGAGTCAATTTACTATACTATATATTAAGTGCTGTCCAAGAGTAAAATCTCTACTCTCGGACAGCACTTAATATATAGTATCTAAAATCTCTTAACCTTTCCTATCCTGTGATGTGTAACTAGTACACATTGCTTCTAAAAACTTTAATATCTCTATAAATATAATAAATACTGGGTTCAGATTTTAGCTATTCCTCCGTAATACATTTACGCATTGAATGAAAAAATATTAATAATAATTAGCACTTATCGGCCACATAAGAGATATTTTGTGAAAATCGGGAATAAATTTACCAATACAATCAAACGTGTGTCAGTGTGTAACATAGGTATATTCATTATAAAAAACCGCTACGGGTGAGGAAGCGACGCTATTCACGTCTAAATCTCACTCTACTTCGGTATATGGGAACGCAAGAAATAGAATCTCAGTTCGCTCGCTTCTCTCGCTCAGTAGGTCAGCGGCTTTCGGTAGAGGTGGTCGCTTTGCCCGTTTTGTGAACGTTGGCCGATGTTTTTAGCAATTGAATTTCAATTATTATCACTTTTGACTTCAAATTTAATTAATTTAAGCGATTGGCTATGAATATTCTTATTTTTTCGATTTAAAATCGCTCATTTTTACATTTGTTTGCATGTGTACAACACCGGAACGGGCAGATTTTTTTAGCACACAAAAGGAAAGGTTAACACGCCAAATCAGAAAAAAGACGCCCTTCCTAAAGTGTGTCTTCCAATCACATTCCCGTTGGTATTAAATTTTATTTAACAGAGTTCCTGTTCAGTTTTCACATAATGTATCTTTACTTTTAGGTGGTCTGAAGAGATTGTCACATGGTAATTAACTCACCCAAGTTGTACAATATACAACGGAACAACAATAAAAAATATTTTGGGTAGGGTTTCATTGGAAATGAATGCAATAATGCAATCATGAATGTTATAATTTATATTTCTTCATATTTCTTCGTTAACTCTTTCACTGCTGAGACAAAATGCATGGCAACCAGATCGGTGCTCAATATATTTGATTAATAAAAACTAGTTTCAACCCGTGAAATATTCACGGAAGTAAAATAAATTCTACATTTATGAAAACGTCCGAGTGCGATGGACTATTTCGAAGTAATGAACGAATATTGTATGCTGATGTAATACACTAACAATATTTAGGCATGGACACGCCGCGCGTGTTCTGAGCATGAAGCAGATGTTCATATGGACACGCCAGGCGTGTCCTCAGCATTGGACGAGTTAATTCGTTCTACATATACAAACTATCTCAGAACGCTCTTCTTCATCATCATCATCATCAATGGCACTACAGCCCATTGTGGGCCCCGGCCTCCTCCAGCAGTCGCTGCCATTCCCCCCTATCCTGGGATGCACTCCTCCAGCCCCTGATGCCAATCACGTTTGCATCATTCTGCACCCCATCCATCCACCTAAGCCTCGGTCTACCCACGCTACGTCTTCCTTGGGGCTTGGAAAAGAGTACTTTGTTAGGTACGTTACTTAGGCTTGGAAAAGAGTACTTTGTTAGGTACGTTACTTTGTACGCTCTTCTTCACATACTCATTAATCAGATTTAGGTTCAGATTTATATTTAATCACAATACATCGATTATTCTAATAATTACTAAGAATCCCCTTTTTGAAGACGTGGAAAGAGAATGAAAGGAATCTAGTAAACGGAGTGAAAAAAATGACTAAACGCAGTTTTTTCAAAATATCATCAACTTGTTACAATCATATTGTCCTTGGTCTTCCTCTACCACGCCTGACACTCCACCATGGTCTAATTCGAAATATTGGCTTATTGGCGAAAATTTCAAAAAGCCGATATATCGGTTCACGAGTACTAGTATGGTTAAGAGATTAACTAAATAAATAAATGAAACATTTCCAAGACAATCGCGAAACTGAAATAATGACTAATGGATCAAATTGGAAATGGCGTATAAAACAATGATTGCAAATTGGAAATTGAAGGCCGAGAAACGAGATCAATGCGAACTAGACCTAGATCATGCGAATTAAAGAGTGGTGGGCCGCAATTTCGACTGCGGTCGCTGCCGATGATGCAACGGAGAGCTGTTCCGGCACCGAGGCCCACGAGTGCGATGGAGCGATCCCGTTGCTGTTTCCGACATCGCCCACGATGCAAGCGGCTGCAGAACAGGGGTTAGCAACTAAAAAATGAGACAATTTTAACAATTTACTAAATACATACACGAGTGATTACTGTCATATCGAAAAGTTGGAAAAGTAAATTTATAAAAAGTTTTACTCAATATTAGAATATTAAATTTTTAGTTTTTTATTTATTATTTATTTATTATTACACACGACAAGAAATATACACAATTTGCGAAAAAAAACAACAGGTAATTTGATTTGGACATACAATTTTAATGGATCTGGGTTTGTTGCCTTTCATTTGTCGTATCCCCAGTAAACTAGGCTTTTGCCTGTATCTCACTGAGGATATTTAGCATGAAATAATAGATCGATACTTCTTTCCGATTTTTGATTACATAAAAACAAAACCCCGTTGCACGTTCTCATCAACCTGACAAACAGTGACACTCAATTACAACTGGAAACATCTTGCGAAATTCAACTCCTCACACATCATCACTCCAGAAAGACCAAAAATATTCATCCCACAATATACCGCACACAATCATAAGAATAAAAATTTAAATTAAAATAAAAAATACACAGAAACTTAATAAATAACTTTGTTATTCAACTACATATACACATCATCACGCCATGTTTATTTTGGGGTATGCAGAGAAGACAGATTTGAACGCCTTTGTATAAAATCAAATTAGATTTTTTTAATAACTCATATAAATCCCGATCCGAGCTTTCACTCGGAAAGCAAATAAATAAATTTTCCTTGAAATATTATTAAATAGCAAATTACTAATTATATTAACCACAATGGTTCGTGTTGTTACCTTATTTTGTATTTTTATTGTATTACAACCTAGTGGATTTATTTCCATGTGCCAATCTCTTCCAACTTATCAGAAATATGTAAGAGGCTTTAGGAACTAGTCCTTAAGGGAAGAGATGATGATTTGTTGATAAATAAAACACGTTTTGGATCGCAATGCGGAAGAAGAAGAGTTTTTATTAGTAAACGTAGGTATTTATACTATTTCCGCGTGTGTGCGTGAATGCGAGCAAGATATCCTTCGTCTCGTTTCTGCATTAGCAAAGCGATTAATGTCGTATGTAGGTGACAATTTATTTACGGAACTGGCGAGACAGCGTGATGCGTTCTCGCTCTAGTATGGAATGCGGTCCGCTCCGGGCTATGGGTTGAACTTTGGACTTGTTTATTTATATTTGTCGAGGAATGCAAAGGTCACTTCATCGGTCATTGACCGTATGTATGAACGCCCACAGTGTTCCGAGTGGGCGACCGCCACAAGGCCTTCATTGAAAACCGGACTGGAACCCTTCTTAAAAAGCCTTGGTAACAACGGGGATCTAGCCCACAACCCCCGAGTCGGTAGACAGGCGTCTTACCAACTAGACCAAGAGGTTACTAGGATTAAAAATTGTAATAAAC